>RXXH01000343.1:65000-627616 GCA_007844125.1 Sinonovacula constricta | reverse complement strand
TAAGCAAAAATAAATGTCAAAATTAAACAATTACAACACATGCGTTTTTAATGTCATTCCATTTCGGGTCAACTAATTACAATTAATTACGAACCAGGTACACCTGGTTGGATACAAAATGGATAAATATATAATTCTCCCTATGGCGAGGCTCGTTAAAGTATGAAAACACACAATAAATGAAACTGTCGTCACCCAGACAGAAACACCACCAGGCTGATGTATCTGTCGCTAGCAGCCGAAATGTCAAATATTACATGCGATTAACATTATTGTCCTAGGTTTTATGCATTACACATGCAGCACAGAGACCGAGCGGACGTGTGTAACTAAACATAAAGGTATGAAACTTTTTCTTGTTTGCTTCAGATAACACTTAGATTTTCTACTACTACTACTACTCCTGCTGCTTAGCTTACAACAAGTACAACTTTTTCTTAATGCTACTAATTATAGTACATTTACACTTTAGACGTACAAATTAGATGAACTACTACTACAGATACTAATTCTATTACTACTATTTATGCTGCTGTTGCAGCTACTACCTTTACTTTTACTACAATGAAGTAGAACAAATAAAAACATATCTTTCTGGCCATTTTGTTTAACAATAGATGAAAAAGAGGTTATATTATTGGATATGATTATGTTTTACTATCACAGGGAGATGATTATGCATGTTTTACGTATATCAGATACAACATTTATTTTAATATGCTGCGTTGATGAAGCTTTACTTCACCAAATGTTGACCGTTTATACTTTGAAAAAAAATGCTTGTGAGAACTAAGGCTCCGAACGCGTATATAACGGACTTAATAACTGATATTTTCTTACGCGTAGTAATATTTGGTTCAAAACACTGGTTCAAAACCATTCAGGCTATATACATAATTACTAACATAAAAAGTAACAATTAAAAGGACGTTGTAGAATTGTTCCACAAGTCGGCCTATGTTATTATTAAAAAAGACAAGCTAAATTTCTGTTAAAACTCGCCTTGAATCAGTTCAAGTTAATTATAGATTATATCTACAAATGCTATATTTACATAGATATAAGTATTTAAAATTAAAACTCGACGTTCGCTGCAAAGAGCATTTGTTATAAGCCAATCAGTTTTAAAGTCTATCTAATAATGTACAGCATTAATTTTCAGATGGGGACAGCCACTATTTTGCTATACGTATGGCCTGCAGTTTACACATATTGTGGCTATAGGTCGATACTTAAGTGATGCATTTCCAGTTATTATAAATACAACGTATACGATGGTATGTGAATATCTTCCCTTAGAGGCACTCGAAAGAAATGTGGTATCCCACTGAGCCAGGCCCCCACATGCTATGACCAGACCTGCTAATTGCTGGTCATCACTGCAGGGAGTCTTAAGCCAACATATTACTAATCTGTCACAGTAAAACCTCTGATGGGTTATTGCAAAACTAATTACCTGCTAGTATGGATGTGAGACAGTAGGCTAGTTTTACACAAAGCCACAAACATTATTGTTAGTGATAATGTGGGTTGTTTACTATTGATCCCTTAAAAATTCTTTATTGCAATAATTACTAGGTGTCAATTATTTAACTGCAAGATTATGTATTTATTTCATAGCTAAATATTTGATTTTGAAAATACATGAGAGATACAAGTTTTAGTATTCAAAATGACTTACATACATATATACATACATACATACATATATATATATATATATATATATATATATATATATATATATATATATATATATCTCTATATCTATATATATCTCTATATATATATATATATATATATATCTCTCTCTATATATATTATATGTATGTATGTATATAGGATTGCGTAATTGATATATTCACAACTGTTTCCTTTGCAAACTATGAATGACTATGTTCAACCCCCAGATATAGCATACATACACTGGATCTTGAACAATACCTGTGTGACAGACACATCGTTACAGACTGTGGCAGCCTGGCTTATCAGAAAACAGATGCCCTCACATGCTGGGTGGGGCAATAAATGGGGGGGGGGGGGGCACTTATATAAGGGTTTCGAGATGCCTTTAAGAGTCAGTTTGGAATTTAAGCTTGACCTCTGCATTAGCATTTCAGCATTTTCAACGCAATGTTTGACAGCTACGCCGAGAATATCTAGCTACATTACAATCTTGCATTTAAATTTGCTTTAATGCAAAAATAATGAATCTTCAAAAACTATGCAAAAAAGGCTGACTGACTGATGTTGTTTGTATGAAAAGGCTTATGGGGTAAAGTCAAATGTGGTCAGAATACAGGTATGCGTGTTGACCCTCTAGATAAATCATCAACGTTTATATATATTTTATTTTTTAGACTCGCCATGCTATTATCTGCCTTTCAAACATGCGTCATCTGCATGGTTATCCAGTTGTACATGTTCGCGGTAGCGAACCAAATCACAGACAAAGACAGACGGATAAGGGATTTGGAAGAATCATTTGAACGATATTTCGGAAGGACCATCAACATGACTCAGCTATTGCAGCAATTTGACAACATTTGTCCTCTTACGAAAACCTGCAGCTCTACGCTTTCTTATGATAACGGGTATCAATCGTTTGCAGATTGTCGCCAATGTAGTTGTTATACAGACTGCGTCTTGGACTATTCCTGCTGCCCAGATGTTATATATGGGTATTTAGAGTTTGAACGAGTAAATGTTATCCAATTTCCACCAACCAAGACATATATTGTTCCCATGATAGCCAGCTGTCCCTATAATACTGACCAGGAATACAGATCTAAATGCCAAAAGGAGGTGGAGTTGAGCCTGTGTCATCCTTAACTCTGATTTCATCTATAAAAACATACACTGCGCTGTTTGCCACGGCGAGGACAACCCTAAGAGATGGGAACTGACGTTTCAATGTCCTCCGGGAACTCCAGACGTGTTTAAAGAGGTGTCATCTGTAAAACAATTAAAGAAACTGATGATAGATTACGAATGTATAAGTATTTACCAGAAATCGCATTATGATAATTACAGTAATCATTTGAAGTCATCTTCAGATAGAGTCGCTCTTATTGATCGATGCAACATTACTGGAAAATGGAAAACATATGATGCTGACATAGAAAATGGCTGCCACACCCTTCAATCGTCATTTATATCTTTAAAAATGTATTTTGCTATATATGTAACCCAAGTACTGAACAAATAACTGATAATGTAATCAGTGAATGTAACGTCACAGGAAACTGGCATGACGATAGGTATGACGAGAAAATTGCACAACTTTGTGTCCATGGTTCTAACTTCGATCGCCTTCTGCCATATAAAAACATATATTGTATGATGTGTAATGGAATCAAATCGTTCACGGGAGCTTTAGAATGGACAAGCTCGAATTCAAAATTTCTGAACGTGTCGTCAGTGTACAACTTCGACAGCAGTCGTTTAAGGATTTCTACTGATATCACTTTTGACGTAGTCTTAAGCGGCGATGCTTATAAAGAACTGCCCAAAGTCGTCAGTGATGCCTTTACAGACCAAATGATTAATTTCAACAGCGACTCCCAATTTATAATTAACACAAAACGTCAACGGGCACTCATTTCTGTGAATGAAACGAATTCGCTTAAAAAATACTTTAAGGATGTCTGTGGACAAAAACTAGTTTGTAATGCATCTAACATTGAAAGTGGTTCTTCTGGGTCAGGAGAAGAGGAAATGTTTTGTAAAAAATGTCGATGTGACTCTGGATGCGCCGAGGACATGGAATGTTGTAATGATTTGCTTCTTTTCAAAGAACCGTACATGTGCCTAAAGAGTAAATATTTCGCAGCTAGCCATTCAGAATGGCCCGGAAAAGAAAAAACTCCCGGCAAAAATTTAGTTATACATAAATGCATTGACCCTACGTATACACAAAGTCATGTAGTACATTTATGTGAAGGTATGGAATATGAAAATGATCCTCTCGCATTTATTCCTGTAGCAGTTTATAAGAACTCAGAATATGTTAGAAATAAGGTCGCTTATAAAAATGTGTATTGTTTCCTATGCAATGTTCACGAACCCCACAATGTTCTCATTCAACTTCAATTAACATGTGACGCATATATTGAGACAGTACTGTTTACATCGTTGAAACATTTGATGGGTGCAACACAACAATTTTGTCGAACCTATTTTCAGCCAATTAATTCTAAAAGATGTGGTAATTCGAATAATTCTCTCAGGAAAAGCGCCTCACAACATCCACGTCTAGAGGGAAGGTTTCAAACGTTGGCAGAATCAGGTCTAGACCCAGCGATTTCCCAGGCAATAAGTGATATATACGAAACCAGACTCTCATTTAACCAAACCATATACGATAAATGTAACATGACAAAAAAACTTGCTAAAGACATTCTAGCAATAAAGAAGATCTGCGAAGACACGCACAATGAGAACATATTAGCTCTCAACATTTACACTGCTGGAAACCATGTCTACAAAAATTTCGCATGTTTCATTTGTAATCCAATAATTTCTTTAAATGAATCAATTTCAAAACTAGCGATAGGAAGTTGTAATGAAACTGGCGCGTGGACCGTGGACCTCAGCACGAATATTGAGACTGAGATTAGGCTTTGCCAGACAGGCGGGTATATATCTTACTGGTGGCCTTTTAAAAATGGCCATTGCGCAAAATGCAATCTTCTAAAGGCGGGCTTAAGCGTAAGTATTCAGTTTACGTCCTCTAATTTCTAAAACCAAAATGTAATTTGCCTTCAAAATGTACATACAACTGATGATAAAAAGCATTGTCTGTTTATGATTATACGCATTGAAATATGTCCATCCTGTCGATTAAAATTGATCTTATCACAAATATATACACATCTGTTACTTGTTTTGTAATATACATGCTAATTTTATGATAATAAATACAAACGTATTAATACCAAATAACTAGTTATAGTGTACTTTTTTCGTAGAGCCGACAATACAAATTTGCCCTATGATCATAAGGCTTATTAATGACGAAATTGTGCATCGTAGGTACCCGTTCTTACATAAGGATGGAGTCGAACGATTCGTGGCGAATTAATTGTTCAAAAACATAAGCGGCGACCTGACTGGTGTTCGAAACATGAACACAGTATTTTGGAGTCGCGAGTCCTATCACTTACCTATCCCGTTCCTTTCACTAACAGATATTTCATATACCTATGATTACATCATTACCTATGTTGATGGCATAAGTCATGCTGCTTATATTTGCTTTCAGATTAGTACAGTAGTCAATTTTGGACCAGTCAAAATAATTAACCCACAAATGGAAACATATCGGGTTCTATTTTCGCTTTCCCCTGAGTTGCTGGACAATGTCAAGACGGATTCTGGTGACGGTGACGGAGCTAGATGTACACAGGGGACATTCGACAATACAACGGTTTGTCTACAATATTTTTTCAAAGCCCAGGAAAATGTTGAATAAATATCTATGGTGTATCACTATCTATGTTGTTAATTCATTAATTCATAAAGGTAAGTTCTCAGTAATTGTGTATTATAGACAATTTTAAAATGTCCAGCAACTTATGCAAAACCAGTTCCATTCACTACCCCAAAATCTGTAGATTAGTTCTACAAACTCTGCATTGTTAAGGAGAAACTAGATTAACGAATGTCAATAAGAGAAATGGTCATTGTTCCTTTAGGACTGCATGACCATTCCTCTGTAGCAGTAGAAAAGAAATGATCGATGTGTTGGTGAAATTTATTGGTCTGATTTCACAACCTTAAACAAATGTCATTCAGTACATTATTGCCATTTTGCCTTCATGTATGGCTGCATATTTATGTTTGCAGTTCGCTGTTCGTAATTTGTATTGACATTCAACACATATGACAAAAGAACTTATAGCAACTAGCACTAAATGGCTCCGGTCAGCTAGCGCAAATAAACATAATAATCAATATTTAGAGACATGTTCGTTACTTGTTCATCGCTGCAAGTGTAAATTTTCTTTTTGCCTTATTTAAAACTTTCTTTTTCTTTCAGAAAACGTGTCTTAAAATAGTCTGCCCAAGAAAACATTTCTTTCGGGAAGGTAAATGTGTGCCATTATCCCTCAGTGTTACAAATCGCGTCTATTACCTTCAAGCAGAATTTTTGCGCATGAATACAACAGATAACGCGACTAACAACATAACGCAGGCAACACTTGACTCTGGTAATGTCGTTTCATGCAGTGATGTTTTAACAGTCGTGTATAATATAATTCAAAACAAATTATTTACCTTGGATTTAATGAATAACATATTCCACATTCTGAACTTGTCTGTTTCGGTGGACTCGAGGTGTAACGATAGTTCAGCTTTCTTTCCAACAGATGGATTTTCTACCATGAACATGGAAGCGAAAATCATCATTCAATACACAAACAATATAACATGCGTGGAAGAAATGTTTGTCTCATTACAGAAAATGGAATTCAAGTTGAAAACAACGACCTCCGACACTTTGATCTTACTCCAGGGAGTGACACCCCGAGGAAAAACTGGGCTTTGTGAGTGTTCTTTAAGTGATTTAACAATGTTTTTGCCAAGATCATTACAAACTTCAGCCGATGACTCCAGCGACAATATTACAATTGTTAACGCATTCATGCATTGCCCACGAATAGAATTGTCCGATACAGATATCGACAAACTAGAAGATACTGAAGGACACATTCATCTTGTTGACAAAGGCGTTAAATTTGGCCCAAGTGAATTCTTTTCTGAACATGGTACTACAATTGTATGTTTAGATACATATCGCAAGAGGTTAGGTGTGGTCGCCAATGAACCGATACTTAAAATCGACACTTCACTTAGGATGCTGTTTGTTTATTACATTTTTAGCTTAGTATGTTCAACCTTATCACTCACTGGGCTTTTTGTTACATTTTTGGTTTATTGTTTCCTCAAAGAGTTACGAACGGAACCTGGCATAAACAATATGTTTCTCTGCATTACTCTTTTCTTCGCACAACTTTTTCTTCAATTCGGATTAAGCAAAACGCAAAACAATATTATTTGCATATTAATGGGTATTTGTATTCACTTCTTTTGGTTGGCAACTTTCTGTTCCATGAATGTTTGTTGTTATCATATGTTCAATGTTTTCTATCTGCAAGAACTTCGTGCCCACATTTTGACCAGGCGATGGAAGTACATCACATACACATTTTCTTTGCCTGCTGTTTTAATTATTTTGACTGTCTCTATTCATTTGTCCCTCTCAGGTGGATCTTCGACTGGTTACGGCCGGGCGTATTTGTTTTTTAAGTGACGTATACACAATAATCGGCGCTTTCATTGGACCTTCAGTTTTAATGTTTTTGTCAAATATTGTGTTCTTCATTATTACCGCTGTTAAAATACATTCACGACCATCACTTCAAAGTTCCTCGCATAACAATAAACAAGACTTTCTGATATACGTCAAACTATACACTATCATTGGAGTCACTTGGCCTTTGCAAATAGCAGATTCAGCTCTGACGCTGACCATTTTTTCGTTCTTTGTTGTGACGATGAATGCATTGCAAGGTGTGTTTGTGTTTCTATCCTACGTATGCAACAGAAGGGTTCTTAAACTACTTCAGTTGAGATTTGCTTGTAAGAGTACTGAATCTATAAGTGAGACGTTTAATGATGGAACCACACTGTCGACGCAGTTCTCTCGTTCGAATAACGGAACACAGAGTGTGAAGACTTCCACTGCATTATCAAGCAGTTCAAGACTTTGAACTTATACCACACACGTGTTCTTTTTAAAATCCTTTGTTTGAGTGTGAAATTAATGTAAAATTTTATAGGCTTAAATATGCTATGTCCAAAATAAATGTACATGCTTTTTACATTTACCATTAAAGTTTAAGTGGAGTTAATTGTGCTCCTCAGCTTTTCGAGGATTGATCATTTGACTTTATTGTTTTATTGCCTTAATAACAATGTTTTTGTTTAAAGCTCAATGTATAAGCAAGATGCTTTTAACATGGCATGCAGCAGAGTGTATCGTGATTTGGTTATCTGATTATATGTTAATATAGCTGTCATTTGTACATTAAATTATTAATAGATTGTTTATTTAAGCATGAATCTTGGTGTATTGTTCAGTATTAATACATTGTATATTTTTGTGTCCATAAAACTGTACAACAAATGATTTCGTGGATAAACTTAAAAATACACAAAACATATAAGAATCCTGCTCAAACAAGTATGATGCATGGTTGTATTGCGTATACTTTTCTTATGAAAAGTGAACGACAGTGAACATTAAACGCATAAAAAAGTAACTGATGAAAAAAATACTAATAGACAAAGAACACATTTTAACAGATGTAAACATCTTTAAGTGGTCCATTGGGCCTCAAAGAACGGCGATTATATATAACCTTTAAATTCGCTGCCATGGGGCAGCAAACAGAAGCATAACTGTCAGGAAGGTAGAGAGCAGAAATCAGTTCTTTGTAGTTCTTTGAAAAAGATTGAATGTTATTAAAACAGCTCAAATTTTCAGCCTGGTTCACTTTTGCTTTCTTAGTGGTATACCATTTCTCAACTTTTACCTGTCATAAAACGGCGTTAACACATACAATGCAGGATTACGTTAAATATTGTTTATTTCTCCATATAATCTAAAATACATTTTGACAGTTAACAATCTCAACATAATAGCAGAATCTAATTCACTTCCGATATCTAATGGAATCATGTTTTGAATGTTATAAAAACAACTATTTAAAATGTACTTTACTAAAATTGAATGACAGGATTAAAACTTTAAAAGACCCATGCTTAGTAGATTTATATCAAATGATTGAAAAATAATGCTTTTATATAGTGTCAGATATTAATACGATAAAAGCGATAGAGTCATAACACATGTAAGTAAAGTATAAACATAACTTGTAACTCCTCAGCCCCTCAATGCATGGGTTCGAGTGCCGGTCAGGACACGAACTATTAGGTAGGTGAGGATGGAAGGTTTTCCAGCTGATCTGCGGTGCGCCATTAGTTCTGACCAGACATAAATCAAGGGTCTTCCCCCACAAATAATAAGCTTGGCTTGCCGATATGACCATAATTGTGTCGATGTCATTTTTACAAAACAACAACAACAACAAAAAAAAACACAACATCAATAAACTTATTATAAAACAACATATGCACAGGGTGAGTATAATACAGATAAACTATCTCAAAATACATTGTTAGCAAGTAAGTTATTTAAGATATAGATTTGTCAGAATTACATTGAATCACATTCCTTCTTTGGTCTGAGTGGACAAGAATATCTCCCCTAGCCTATTTCAGTTGTTCTAAACGCATTGAATTGCTTGACACCCTCTAACCATGTGTTCACGAATGAAAGAAATTCATTTTGTAGGTACTGTATATAAAATGACAAATTATGTCAAAAATCATATAAATGAGGTACATGATTATACTACTAAGAAAACCTCAAATTAAATGTTTTGGGTGAGTGAATCAATAGAAGTATTACTTTATTAGTGTTTAGCATATCCATCACAGAATGAGAGCTCTCAAAGCTTAAAGCTTTGTTTTAAGATGTGACGTTAAACAGTGGTACATACGTTTGGTAGTTCAATCTCTTGAACACACTCAAACTGAAAGCTATACATTACATGTACTGGTATCAGAACAAAAGAACTGGGTTAATAGTATGAAATCACAGAAAAAGCAGCACTATATTTGTTTCACGTTATTCAATAATAGTAACACTTCTATAAATGATTCTATTCCATAAACGATAAAATTGACTAGATTATACCCTATCCCCTTCTGCCCACTACAGGCTGCAAAAATAAAAGAAATAAAGAAAATAACATTTTGTCCATAATAAAAGAAAATAAAGCATATACATGTAGAAAGAACTAATACACTTTTTTAGGCTTCAGACATGATTGTTTGTTTAGAATAAATAATCTAATCCAGAAGTTTAAAACGAACGGCTACTTTATTACAATGGAAACGGAACGTAGAACAAGGTTTTCTGACAACGGCCATAGAGGTGTTGATATTAGCTATCTATTCAGTAGAAAAATAAATGCAAAATGACAAATCATATATTTAAATAAACCCTAGTTATCAGATTAAAAACAACAGCAAACAAATAAAGAAATAACATACCATGAAAGCAGGCTCGAAGTGGGCGGAGTTGATGTGCGTCGTGTCTGCATTAATACTCAAGCATGAATGATTATCAACAAGAAATAGAGGGCGCTGCGACGGATTCGAAATATTTATATAGTGTATATATCGTAACGTCACGTGTCAGCGGTTCCTTTACTATATGTCTTTACTGTATGTCTATGGTTTATTTTGATACTGTTAAATAGCTGGACGTCTCTATAATGACTATAATTGCAGTATGTCGCTGCCATGTATTTCATAAACAAAACAAAGAAATATGACTTGGGAAATTTTATAAGCAGACCTCAATCTTTTTTTATGATGTGAATTACGACGACTAAAATTGAGATGATGACAATGAAGAAGCGTCGTATATCCGCTACAACGTTTACTGTGATGTGGCATTTTAACGTAAGAATGGGAAAGCATTAAACGAGATTCAAATAAGAACAGTAGCGGCAATATAGGTCGTTAAATATTAATGAAAAAATTACGTAGATTTATTTAAAAGCTGATATATAGATAAATGTTATCATGCGAGGCTAAGAAATTCAGAAAGCACGACGCTCTGCCGAGTGCTTTCTTATTTTCGGGCCGAGCATGATAACATTTATCTATATCCACACTAACCTGGTGTTCTTTTTATCCCACCATCAAACATTTTTTCAAATGGTTTAAAAAGGGAAACATTTAAATTTACCGCTACTGCTCCTCCCCTACATGATCTGACAGTCTAATTCAATACACGAAATTCATGTGCGTGCATAGAGTAATTCGGCTATAAGAAATAGTTCTATTTTACAATATTAAAAATAAGACAATAAACATGTTATTTCTTTTATGTTATTTGCACTATACATAAGGTTGTAATGTATTTGATTACGATAATTAAAAATATTGGTTGATAAATAACAACAACAAAAATCACACCCTCGTATAAAAGCAATACGTGTAATATGTACTGTCAAGGACGTTTAACACAAAAGTTGCTACGCATATGGCATTAAGAAACAAGAATTACATTCGAGGTTTGTGTGTGTTTGTGGTTGTAACAAAAAGTTTTCTCATGGATTTTAATTGTTGATGACATTTAAATTCTGAACATTGAATATACCATTAAAATTTGCGAAGATAGTTGTGTTTTTGACAGGGTGACTTGCGAAATTTGGAGAAATGTTGGGATTGGAGATGGTATGCTGGTGTTCATGTTTAAGACTAGAATCTGTGATTTATTTGATCATCAGTGTCTGTCCTCAGATAAGCCAGCTGATTGCTGTTTTCTGAGACAATCACAGATTCAAGATCAATTTCCTTCTCAAAAATATAAGGACTAAAGCCAAATTTTGCCTCGAAATCCTCGTAGCTTATCTCTACAACACTGCTTAGGTTTTCACACGATTCTTTATCAAATTCTTTCAATTCACACCAAATAACAATAGGGACTCACATAATATGACATTGCGACAGTTGTTTTTATTGTTGCAGACTACAAATTGGTATTTATATTAATTTTATTACTATTCCTAAACAGTTTTAATTATGTGCCTGTATTACATTTTGTTTTCAGTCTTTTTTGCAAGTTTTTGAACTGTAAATGTGTTTTCATTTTGATTAAAAAAACTTGAAATTTTTGTCATTGTTAAATAGGACTTCGGAAAACTGCGATCAACTGTCCGGTTAGCTCAGTCGGTTAAGATGTCGTTTCTTTTTAAAACAATTCGCTCCCCGTTTCGACCCTTTCCTTCTGTCAATGACACTGAGTGATATTTGTACGTGGCATTGTTCATTCAAAGAGCTGCATAACAGATAACAAGATTATAACATTTGAAGCATGCATGGACACGACTGACATATTTGTTCTGTACATGAACTACTTCTTCCCAGGCATGAATAACTGAACGCGAGTAGACAAGGTCATGTAGAATCAATCCTGTGTGCTTTCGAAATTTAGCTCTCTTGATTCTGGACAGGCGACACTGCCCAAAAATGTTTCAGGATCTTCTTCTCTTGAGTTTAATGCTTGTTGAGAAAGATCCTTTAAGGCAAATATATTTTCTTTCTTAGAATTTTACGACTGTTTCACACAGTCTCCGTCGGCCTACATGTTACAGATGATGGGTCGACAAGGGTAACGATTCTTCACACCGATTAGTATATATACTCCAATCACCACTTTAAGCATACAGAATCAGTTCTGAGCACTTTTCTACACCTTGTAAACAAACTAGAAACGGACAACCGCGACAACAAAGAACGAAAGTGCACAATGTAAAGCGCGAATGGTTAGATCGAATCTTCTTAGTACATAAAAATCTAAAATGGACACACTGAAGTTTTCATAGAATGGAATGAAGCCACTTGTGGTGCTACAATACCTAAAAAGGGAATATGAGAAGCCTTGCACTGGATAATAAAATGGCACGAAGTTATTGTTTTTCACGACGAGGGGCTTGAATTACCTCCCTTGACAGCTAGACAGCGTGAGGCGATTATCGATGAGCAGTCGAAAACATTCTAAAACAGTCGAAACATTATAAATAAGAACATGTGTCCTACGTTAATTGATAATTTTGACAACTATAGTAACACATATTTATTGAAGTTTCCGTTGCTGGTACGCCCGATTAAAATACAATTGCAAAAAATGAGCAAGTATTTCTTAGACCGTCGCAAATTCTTTCTTACAATAATTTTACCATGGTTGGTGTGCCATTAAAATAGCCCACTTTGTGTTTTTATTGTTAGCATCGTTTTATGCTTTGTGTATACTTTATTTGCAGAGTTAATTTTCATTGAAGTCATTGAAGCTCATGCCTGCATAACGTTGTTTTTACATAAAATCAAAGTAAGTATACAGTATCTTTCTTTTAAGATCCCATAAGGGTAAATCTAACGATGTAAGATGTTATTTGCTTAAAATGATCATTGTTAAGCCAAAAATGGTGACTTAAAGCCTTACGTTTGGCCGGTCACTATATATATATTGACTCTTTATTTCTCGAGGATTTATCTGCCAATTTTTCCATACTATAAGCTATGTTCATATCAATCCTCGGGCAATAATTCTTGTTATAGAACCTCGTCATAAAGAAACGCTTTACAGCTTTGTCATTTTGATTCGTTGGTTTGGTTACTACTTAACTTATTTTCTATGATCTTTTGTTTTTCACAATTTTGCATGTTTGTTCAAATGAAGTCACTTTTATGTTATATGACGTAATAAAACAGCTCCTCTGATCGCTGTGACACTATATGCTATGTCGATGCCATGGCGTTGAAAGTTTTTACATACAGTACATATTTTATGTCGTTCATTGTATTTACAATTATATTGTTTCTTAACAATGTTTGTTACTTTACTTCCTATGCATCTTTGCTTACTGTTTATTGTCTCATTGTGAGGTTGAGAAACAGCAGACTGTGCAAGGCTGGACCTATGTAAAGCAGATTGAACTAACCAGACCCTAGTCCATGTACCGGCTTATATTTCCATGGCGGTAACTGTTGACCTTTCCCTACTTGTTTTATGTCTCGTCTAAAGGATTAATCTTGTTTGCATATAAACTCGTATACCTTTTTAGTGCACATTTAAATTAAACATAGGTTTTATTCTCATTGGAGGCGCCCGTGGTCAAGCGGTTTTTTGTTTGCCAATCTGTATCTACCAAGCCCTCGAATGAGAAGATATGATTCTAACTTGCGGTGTGCCGATGATTCAAGCCACAAACAAATCTGTTGTCTCCTCGAATTTTAAATAATATGGCCAAACTTTATTTAAGTAGCGAAACGACCAAAATAGTAATTATAAAGCTTAGGGCCTTGTCATAATTAGTATTTTTCTTGGAATTAAATAATAATGCATATAATGACACTGGACATACATTTGTGTTAACATATAAGAACAAAAGGTGAAGAAAAAAAGATATCATTTACGCAAGCTATTGTGAATTTTATATCCAGATAATGCATCAGTTTGGGTCAATTTCACTGTATGCCAATCCTTTTAAAGTAAAGACCTCAAAGATAACGAGCTTAACAGCTTTGAATTGATTTCATTGTACTACTTAAACAAACCTTACAACAACCACACAGCATGGAAAACGATATTTTATAAAAAGAAAGCTACAACGGTTAGAATACCATTTTTAAATTTTGA
The DNA here is from genome assembly GCA_007844125.1 of Sinonovacula constricta. Lineage (NCBI taxonomy): Eukaryota > Metazoa > Mollusca > Bivalvia > Cardiida > Solecurtidae > Sinonovacula > Sinonovacula constricta. Next base: position 613,272 of record RXXH01000343.1, on the reverse strand, counting down.
ACTCAAAATTAATGCTTAATTCACAAAATGTCAATGTGAAAAAATAATGCATCACACAAAACTCCACAAAAGTGTATTAGAGTGACAATCATAATAACATGCTATATATTATACACAATTTACAGTCACTTACTAGTCACATAAACCTTTCGGTAAATACCAATATAGTTAGAATAATAATGACCACACATATCAACATTTAAGCTATAGACAAAGGCACACAGACACACCCACACACGAACACACGCCCGCACACACAGGTATACACACGCACAAGTAGAAGTTAAACTGACAAACACTTAGACGAGACATTACACACATACAGCAAAACATCAATCACCCTCTGAATGACCAACCGGAAGGTTTTATCAAAGACGAACATCATAAATGATATGTCATAAGTAAAACAACAACAACAAAAAGTAACCATATGCATGGAGAATTAAAAACTGATAAAAAATTAATTAACAAATGAACAATATTACATTAATGTTTATGAACATTCAAAACATGAGCAATATAAACCGTAAAAACAGAAACTAAACAAATATTGAAATAAAATTATTTAAATGATAACATGTAATTAGAACACAATGATGTATATATCCTTTCATAAATTCATCGGAGGATAAATACTGAGACAAAAAAAGAAAACTGACACCAAACACTTTACCGCATTATCAAAATATATTTGTGTATGCACTTATACAGCGACCAAAATGTCCCTACATCTATTATCACAACAGATGCAACTCTTATGAACTTGTCTGAGTGAGCCGTTAAAATTACATGTTGTATTAAAATAGATTTCAACCCTGTCATACAGAAACACGATAAACTGATAACATCAAATATGGGCAGGTCAATTCAATGGGGGTTGTCTTCCTACTGAAGAAAATATTAAACAATCATTTGCAAACACGGAAATAAGAAACAATAAATGTAAATACGATATACATTATAAATGTATGGTCGAAATATGTGGGTCTTGCAAAAATGACTTGATGATTGGGATTAACTGTCTAGATGTTGTTTACATAAACAACTAAAGGTGCATTTGCTAAAGTGTTGAACCATTCATTGTTGTACACTGTTCCGCAGTGAATACATATGAGCCATGTCATGTACAAACGGTCCATCATGCATATTCACCGTGTTTTTCAGTAAAGTTTGTAATTTACAAAACAATTAAAATCAAAAAGATGTGGCAAAGACGACTAAATAAAGACAAGAACGATCGACCTCTCATTGGCCCTGACTTAAATTTACATAACTCGAGAAGCGCAGGATGAAACCCGTCGAAATAAGCTGTTTGAAACGAGTGTGCCAGCCGCAATGTATAAGAAAACTATCAATGTGTTATTTTGCTGACTGTATTGAAGGAAACAAACCACAGAAAGTGCATACCATGTATGCGTTAACCTTTTTAGTGATATTTCAAATGTAAGCATACGTTGAAATACCCTTGCAACTTGGTTCTTTTTTGTAGAATAAGTAACACCTGTATCCGTTGATGTGACTGTGAAATAACACTTAACTTACATTAGGTCACTGCAAAAGTTCGCTGAACTTTGCTACTAAGTGCTGGAGTAGAACTTGTCTACGAATTAAAGGTGACCCATTTTCAGACTTCGACAACTGCATCGACACAGTACCACCTGTATCCGATCTACTTGTAGACGCTTTCATCTTAAAACCAAACCTGACTTGTAAAAGCTTCAACACCCTTGCGTTGCATATATACGACAGAAACATAAATACACCTTGCGAAGCATTCAGTGCTACGACAAAGAATGAGAGAACTGACAGCTCCATTTCTGCATCTATGATTTGTAAAGGCCAAGTAACACCAATAATAGTGAAAAGTTTTACGTAAATCAGAAAGTTGCGTTTATTGTTATATGAGGTACTTAAAATTGAAGGGCTAGAGCGGATAATAGGGGCAGTAAGAATAACGAAAAAAATGTTTGACAGGCAAATTAAAACCAACGGGCCGATAAATAACCCTGCAATCGTGTATACATCATTTAGGAAGCATTTTCGCTCCGCATAGCCTGTAGATATTCCACCTGATACAAGTAAATGAATAGATAATGAAATGATGATTATGACAGTAGGCATACAACAGGTGTATAAAATATACCTCTTTCTGCTGGTCACAACATGGGCACAAAGTTCTTGCAAACAGAACACTTTATACATATGGTAGCAACAAACATTCATAGAACAGAATGTTGCTAGCAAAAAGAAGTGAATACATGCACCCATGAGTATGCAAATGCTCTCGTTTTCCATCTTGTTTATACCGAATTGAAGGCAAAGCTGGACGAAGAAAAGAGTAAAACATGTTGTTTATTCCAGGTTCAAATTGTAATGGCTTGAGTAAACAATACACCGCAAATGTTAATAAAAAAGCCCAAGGAGTCACAAAAGTGTACAGATGTTGCTTTATATGTCATAAACAAATGCCATCTAAACAATTCGATGGCTTTCGTTGTGCTAATTTTTTGCGATATGTTTCTAGACATACAACTATGTTACCACCCTCAAATAGGAATTCGCTTCTTGAAAATACAATTTCTTTGTCAGCAAGGTGTATGTATTCTGTGTCATTTTCTATTTTATCGAAGTATTTACTGGGAAATTTTATTCGTGAACAGTCAACTGGAATTGTTATTGGACCTTGCGACATCACGTGCAAGCTGGGTTTCCTAATGTCTGTGTAAGAACATTGAAATGGCCTCTTGTTTATATTAGTAAAAACTCCTTAGAGTATTACTTTTTTCCCTTGATTCACTGTCTTGAGCTCATATTCCATTTCTTGTATTAAAACAAAGGCTCCTTCTACTTGTGTTAGATCGTTTGTGTTCACAATCCATATTTGCGCTTCTACCTTCATGAAAGTGAATCCTTCAGTCGAAAAACTAGCCGAACTAATGTTGCATGCAGAATCCACCTCAACAAACAATCTGGAAATGACTACCGTCGTATATGTGCTGACTAAAGCGACATTCATGGTTCTATATATTTCATTAAATACATCCTCGAAAGAAACTGCATCAATTTGGTCATTGGACTGTTCTGTCGTATTGCGAGTGTTGTTGCAATAAGTGGTCATCTTAAGCAGAAGTTGAACTTGAAGGAAATGCCAGCGACCGTTGATATTTAACGGCAGGCATTTGTTATCTTTGAATATAAATCCATGTGGACAGTTTATCTCTAAACATGTCTTCTGAAAAGAATGAGGTGTCATGTTATAACTTATACAGAATGCAGATACATGAGCCTTTAAGATAATTATATTCAGACATCATATAGACACAATTAATATTAAAAAATAACAGCGATAAAAATCAAATGCTGTTTAAACATAGTCATTCCCGCTATAAAAGCTGCAAAAAAAGATACAAAATGCAATTATTTAGCAATAAAAGTCTGACAGTATACTTTTTGGGTAAAATTATTCATGTGCAAGATTGAAGAAAGTTTAAGATAAACACTTTTTATATGCAATTGATCACTAGTTCAAACTTTGTTACTTTCTTGCCATCTCTTTCCTGTTCGTATTCTAAAAAGAAACGGAATTTGTAAATTATTTATAGGATTCTTGAAATAAAGTTTTCTTTTTATTTTTGCATAATTCTCAGGAATCTTAATACATGTACATACGGTTAAGGTGTCATAAGTTCCTTGTGTACAGTCAAGTCCATCGATTTTGTTAGAATCAGTCTCGTCCTTGCCTAGCTTTTTAGGGTATAATGAAAACAGGGACCGATACATGTCAATGTTGCTCACAAACCCACTTTGTGTTTCGGTGTACACCTGAAAGCAATAATAAATCTAAATCTTTTTTCACTGATAAAGCATTGCCCATTTATTATAAATCAATATACCTTTTAGAAAAAACTTTGTGAAGAATCGCGAAGAACCTCATATCTTTCCACTGGTGCAAAATGCATTTTTTCTAGCCAAACAACAACTTAGGACTACAAATCTTAAATGTCTTTGTTTATGATTAATTACATCTTTCTGTCATTAATTTTCAATCAAAACAATTTAACTTGGAAAATGTTCCTTATAATTATATTTAACACAAAGAGTAAAACAATTATGCTAATTTAAGTACCATTCACAGTGCAGTACCATTCATAGTGCATTGAATTAGCAAATCAGTATTTAACTGTCACCCTAAACTTACGTTTCCCTTGACTGTAAGTTTTCTCATAAAATATGGCTAGTTTCCCTGTACATATTAAGTGAAAACGTATTTGGTATTCATAAAACATCTTATCTTAAGACATTATTCAAATATGCTCGACACACACCTAATAGTAAAGAGAGGTTTATAACAAGGCATTAAAACATGAAAATTGACAGCAATCACGTGAACCTTTGCACATCCAGCGTTGTTTTGAAGTAATGTACCAATATTGATACTGTTTGGAATGTATTAGTCTTTCTTATTACTGTCATAATCTCTGTCCTTTAGGTAAGAAAAAAGACGCGTATGGTATAATGATTTATTCAACATATACTTATTTAAATCACGTTGTTTACTATACGTAATTTTTATTTCCACACATTGATGTGTAGAATACTATAATTATTTAATATTATAATATTTATATATTTAATATTTTAGTATTATTCTATATTTAGAATACTAATTTACAGCTTATAATTCTCGTCATATTGGTTTCATGGTGCACGTGCAGACAAATACATCACATGCAAAGGAAAAGTGGAAAAAACAACAAAATTTTAACTTAGGTGTCAACTAAATATCGTGTAAGGAAACACTCAAAATGCTTTTTGAATTAGCTTCAAGTATATGAAATATCCCACTAGATAAGAAAAAAAATAACATTATATTTCTATACTAATAATTAAGTATACTTTAAAATTTAAACTGTTTGGACTGTTGATTACGATTAGAGAACAATTATATTGACAAAAAGTTTATTGAAGAGATAAAAACAACAACACAGTCTAGTTCTGTTTGTGTCATCCAAAGACCTCAGCTCGTCCGATTAGTAAGTGCATTCTCAACAGTTAATGCATCAATAGTATTAAACCTTGTATGGAATTGATATGCATAATCCGCATGACCCTGTGTAAACTAAAAAAGTCAAATGGAAGTGTGGCTTAGAAAGTAGTAGGTATTTTTCTATTGACCTTTTAAATGTTAAGGTTTTGGCATTCGAGTCTAGCATTAACAGTAAAACGAGTGTGCATATGTTCTAGACTAACATACGGCGGGTTTGAATATTACCAAAAATGTCCTATGGACGAAAACGACGACGATTCCTGAATGATTGGCTGCTATAAACAATAAAAAATCAAATCTACAAAAGTTCTCTCAAGCAATACTTATATATTTATCACACTTATTTTATATAACACTCTATGTCATTGTCTCTGGGCTAACGAAGCGTAGCTACCAGCAAGCGCAAATTAACAAGTCTCAAAGTATCTTAATTATCAATAAACAGGGAAAACCTTTAATTTTCATCGTAGCAATCTGAACACTCATATACCGTTTCATTTCTCCATAACGAATTTTAAAAATTGTATTTGGTTTAAGTTAATTCTAGATTTATTCGGATGATAAATGTAAGAGCTATAAAAGGTTAGCAAGTGACAAAAAAGAAAATTTTAAAAATGCAATTAAACAAATTGAAAAAAAAGTTCAGTATTAGTATGATCTGATCCCGGGACCACTCCATCTGTCATAGCCATATGACCTACTGAATGCACCATTTATTCTTAGTGCAAGCATGTCGTAAATGTATGTAGTCTTATTTTATCCTACCATAACCCCGGACATTAGATATATAAAAGCCCCACGCGATAACATTTGCTTTATCAAACACCAGTGTGTAAAACCTGTCACGCGTATCCAGACGGACTACTTTTTATAAGCGTGAGTTCCATGCCGACGTTCAAAACACCGTCAAATAGTAAAAATGTTTAAAGGGTTTATGATTTCGACAGGTGTAAACCCGCGCTAATCGTTTAATTTACATTATAGTATGCCCCAATCAAGTTTGTTTTCATATACTTCTTATTGAACTGCTGGTAGATTTCATGGGAGTATGTCTTTAATACAGAGATTCAAGGGTGTTAGCCTACCGCGTATGAAAGGTGGAACGTAATGTTAAAAAAGACACATTTGTAATAACAATATATCAGAAAATATAAAAACTGTTTTACGCCAGCCCGCAGCAAGATATTAAACAGCTATGAGTAGAATGTTTTGTCAGTCTATGTTATGCTTGGTAGAAAATAAATTTGATTGATACACATACATGCTAACAAGCGCAGTTTCTTTGTATTGACGTCATAGGTAATTGACCGAAATTGTGGGTTCAAATACATGTTTCTGTTAATAAATATTATACCACTTCATATTACCAGTTATCAAATTGAGCAAAAATAGTAAAATACAATATGTACTGTGTTTAAGTGGAATTGTAGATTAATTAATTTAAATACTAACCCAAGTTTGAAATCCAGGAAGGTTGCATTGGGCACAATGAACGTTTGTGAAAGGCCACCAGAAAGATACAGACCCGCCTTCTAGACAAAGCTTTATGGCAGTATAAAAGTTCGTATCCATATCCACGGTCCGTCGCACCAGTTTCATTACAACTTACTACCGCTGGTCTGGATAAGAACTCATTTAAGGAAAACGCTGGATTGCAAATGAAACAAGCAAAGTTTTTGTAGAAACGGTATCCATAAAAGGGATTGAGAGCTAATATGTTCACGTTGTCTGTCTCTTCACACACATGTTTGATTACGCGAATGTCGTCATCAAGTGTTCCTGTCATGTTGCATATAGTTGTATAGTGTTGTATATAGTTTTGTTCACGGCATTATCGTTGTTGTAGATAGCACTGATTGCCTGAATAATCTAAAGTCTAATGTGGATTCTTTGACATCGACGTATCTTCTGTAACCTTGCTTGTAGGTCAAATCACGTGTGTAAACTGTTTCTTCTTGACACCTTTTTACAGCAAATGACGGAAAGTACGTCCGACAATTGTGTGTAGTGACATTCAACAGGCCTTTTAAGGAGGTAAACAAATCTGTCTCGATGTATGTGTCGCATGTCAATTGCATTTAAAGTATCACCTTGTGAGGTTTGTGGACGTTGCAAAGAAAACAATACACGTTTCTATAGGCGACCTTTTGTCCTTTTCCCGGTGATGTACTATAACTTGTCAACGGAATAAATGCTAGGCAATCCGTTCGGTCTTCGATGTCTTTACATTTGTCCACCCATCATTTGTCTCAGAGGAGGCTATGCATCTGTGAATAATTAAGGTATCGTCAATATTTAGTTCTATCCTATGCGTTGGTGGTTCCATAGTTCTACTTGCAGGATTTATTGCGAAAGTTTTACTGTTATAGCACATGTGTGGCTCTTTGAGAATTAACACATCCTTACAACATTCCATATCCTCCGCACACTGTGAGTCACTTCTACAGGCTGCTGACGACACATTCACTACTAGTGGTGCAGTGAGATTTGCGACTGACGAGTTGCACACATAGTTTTGTCCATACACATCTGCCAAGCTTTGCAAAGCGTATTAACCTCATTTTCATAAACAATTGATTCGTTACGCTTCCTTTTAAATGAGTATTGAAAATCGTTGTTAAAATAAATAGGTTGATCTTTGAAAGTTTTTTTTACGAATGTGTCCAAATCTTCTCGAACATCACCATTTAGCATTATTGTGACAGTTATATCTGTTATAATCTCTGAACATAGATTATCAAAGTGATTACTAGACGAAATGTATGGGCTAGAAAAAGATGTATTGGTCCAATCCTCTTGGTCAGCAAATGGTGATATTCCATTGCAAATCATGCAGAGTAAATGTTTTTATATGGTAAAAGACGATCAAGCATTAGTACCATTGATACAAAGGCATTCAACATCCTGGTCATACATTGCATCATGCCAGTTTCCTGTTATATTACACTCACTAATTGCATCCTCAATGGTTTGTCCAACACCGGGGTTACATATGTAACAATATACATTTTTAAAAATCAGGAAAGTCGATGCTAGGGTGTGGCAGCCAAATTCTATGTCAGCATCATACGTTCTCCATTGTCCAGTAATGTAACAACGATCAACAAGCACGTCCTTCTCTAATGACGACTCAAAACTGTCAACGTATGTCAATAAATGTGGCAACTGATACATATTTACACAGTTGTAATCTATTATCAATTGCTTGATTTGCTGCACAGAGAAAACGTCTTTGAACACATCTGGAGTTTTTTGCTGGACAAGTTAATACCAGTTCCCAAATGACAGTGCTGTTCTCGCTTGACAGCTAGCACAATGCATGTTTTTATAAATGAGGCCAGATGATAATGAGGAAACAGGCGCAAGTACGCCGTTTTGGCATCTTGATCTAGACTCCGGGTCGGTTTTATAGGGGTACCTGACCATCATGCCAACATTTCTTTTCTTGTCTGGTGAAAACTGGATGAAATCTACTTTTTCAAAATCTAAATAACCCAGAATAATATCTGGACAGCAGTTATCGCGCAGAATGCAATCACGGTGACAGATGCAGTCGAAACATACCCTCGATTTACTAAATCTGTAATCATATTCCCTATCATGATCGCATTTTGTATTGAAGGAACATATGTTGTCATACTGCTATTAAAGTCGAGTCATGTTGATGGTCTTTTCCCAAATATTCTTCCAATGAAAGTTCCAAATGCCGAATCTGTACTTTTCGTTCCGTATCATGGTCTTTTATGGCGAAGGAAAGTGATAGAGCTAACAAAACGCAAATAAAGAAGTCGTATGAAGACATAGTGAGCCTGAAACAAGCAAAGATATCTTTTAATTTATTCGAGCTGTAAACAACCTATGTGTCTAATTCCTTTGTCTCGCTGATTGCAGTCCCATTAAAAAAACAACAACAACAAACTGAAAAGTGAAAGCACATTTAATCTGACTTGCAAAATTCCAACTACAACTTGACGCTGAGGGCAGTTTACATTTTTTTCCATTTAAACGACACTAAGATGTGTTATTAAAATATAATTCAAGTAAATCATTTTAAATTCTTTAGCATTTTCTTAATTAATAAGTGTACTATCGTATATATATGCGTTTACACATAAAAGCTAAAAATTGGCATTGAATTTTCAAAGTCTTTTAAATGAAAGTGAGGGAAAATGATACACAATTTAATGGAAACACACAATGATCAATCATACCTTATTTTCTGAACTCGTCCTATCGTTGCTCCGCTCCCGAATATTACGTACTATGTGAGAGGCACAATACAAACACTTTCTTTCCATAATAATCATTAGCTAATTGCGACCTTATTGAAGCAGAGAATACCACTATGGCATTTATCAAAATACATTATAAACGCATTGTTTTATCTTGGTCTAAAAGTATCAATTATCAGTACCACCACCACAATAAATCATCCACAAATTTGACCATCCATTGCTATTTCATTATACCGAATCCATTAACACGCCTAAAATTTGATGATTAATGTTATATTCAAGCAATTTGAAATATATGTTTCAAATGTCATACATCAGTCATAAACAGGAGAACAATTAATGATTTAGTAGCCGCATTTTGTTATGGTGATATACGTCAATTAGACAAATAAAAAAAAACGATTCCTATCAATGTGGTGTCAGGGCTTGACCATTGTTACAAAACTTATAAATATTCCATGTGTCTATTAACCTCCGATAATTGGAAGAATTCAGTTTACGTTTTCTGTCTCATACTCAAAATGACAATGCATTAAAGGAATTAAAATGTCAAATCTAGTTTGATAAGTTGGCAATTCTTGCATTTGTTTCCTGGTTATTGTTAATTTATATTCAATCATGCTTTTAACAATGGTTATTATTATACTTACAGATCAAAATAATAACAAATATTAGAAAACACGAAAGCCGGTGTTTTTACATGACTTATGATTGACACTAGAATGTAAGAATGTAAAAATAATTAGAAATTATAATGATTAAGCCGAAGATGGTTTAGATCATTTTATGTATTACACTCTGAAAAAATACATTTTCACAATTCAAAAATGACCCGTGTCTCATAGCGTCTAGCTTTAAATAACAATTATATCCAGGAGTTTCATATTGTAGTTTGCACAACAAGCATATTATTTTTACTATACTTATATAATATTTTTTAGATTTTGCTATAGTTTCGTTAAAGTAACAACGAGTCCTATATAAACACAACATTAAGAAGGATCTATCATTAGGAAGATTCACGCATATTTGAATTGTGATTATTTTTTAATGTAAATAATGAAACAGTTGCTTTTTGAAACAGAATAATAAAATGGTGAGAAAATAAAATCAAGTTAATGAGAAACGATCAGGAATGAACAACTTTGGTTATATGAAATGTATATGATATAAAAGACGAGACCAAGAGTCACGGTTCAAGCGTCCGATTAGTAATTGATACAACTGAAAATCAAAACTGTGTTATCAAGACTTATTGCAAAATAAAGCTGTCCAAAGTGTTTTTTAGATGTTTAACCAAGCAATGTACTTCTGTGCCAATTTGGAATGCCCTTAACAATTGTTTTGCATAATCGTGTTATCGGGCAAGATGAACTCGAAACGGGACTAATCCAATGAGTTTTTGTTCAGAATAATTCATACTATACAGTTGTTTATTAATTAACGTTTAATTTCATGTTGGCATTGTTTTATAATTTTGTTTCTCTAAGTTAACGTCTCAGTTTAAGCAAGTGATCACCAGACTTTTGCGAGTTGTAAGAAGGTGTACTCTTGGTTTGGTAGACCTGCAACAGGTGCGACAGCTCTCAGCAGCAGTATAATAGCAAAGCATCTGCGCGACGTTTTGTATTTTTGGGGTTTTGTATTATTTGTTTGTTTTGTTGTTGTTATTGTTTTGCCAATGCTTATCAAAGTAATCCAGTTTTAATAAGCGCCTCAATGTCATACCATTATATGATTTAGCACTATGCCAGATTGCGTTATACATAGACTGTTTCACAAAATATGTTAATGGCTATGGCTAACATTCAAGGCTGAGACAATAGGGAATTTGGCATAACTGTCACAAATAGGCTGTCGAGGTTGCGTGGTTATAGTCTGTTATTACTTTTCCTGTCTTTTCCACTACTTGACTTGACAAATACTGCATGTACTTGCCTTATACTTGCATTAGTTAACAGAAAGTATGTTCTAAGTTTAAAGTAAAGTTTTATTAAAGAGACTTAGTTAATTTTTATATGGCTGAAATCATTAAAAAAGTAAACAGAGTTTCATAAATGTATTTATCGTTCAACAACAGAACATGTTATTTTAATGAAGATCATGACTAGTTACATGCAATCGAGAAAAAATATCGCATAAATGTATATTTATATATTTAAGTCATTACACACAATTGAAACACATTTCTTGTATGTTAAAAGCCAAGTCTTTTCTTGCACTTGCTGCACCGAAATTCTGCTTTTGTTCAATCATCTTAACGTATCAGATAAGATACAGTATTGGTATAATCCATCAAATTGATGTCCCCTTACACGAACTTATGCTTTAATGCGGAGAGTCTCTGTTCAAGCTTATATCGAGACAGTGCAACTTTGATAGTATAAAATTTTGTATTATTTTCCTTGTTACGAACTTTAAAAAATCAAAACATGTATTGCGATTACTAACGGCTTATAAAACTTTCAGCGAACAAATCATATGACTTTTTATATACCAAACTTAATCAAACAGCTGCAACGGAAAGGCAGCACAGTGTAGTGCGCAACTAACGTCGATAATGTACCTTTACAACGGATACAACGCGAGCGTCATTTGTGAATGCCCTTTATAAAATGCGTTAAATGCTCTCCAAAGAGATCACAGCAAAATGAATGAACGAACAATAAACTAAAACAACTCGCATTACCAAGTCAAAAACGTAACCTTTCAACCATTTTAGCTCGCGTAAAGGTCAAGTATGTAATCATTGTATCAACAACCAAATTATCTAAGCCTGGAGTCACAGATGTCACAGTTGAGACCTATTCTATGCGAGGCACAGTTCTCCTGACAGGAGCTTGAAAAATGTCGATTATGACACGAATATCCGTAAAGTCGTCAGTATATAACCATCCCCAAACACAAGCACAATGTTGGATACCATCTTTAAACACGATGCCGACACTTTTATGCTCTTTTTCTCAGTGACTCACCCCAACCACACCCTCCTTCGAAAGCTTCACCTTAAAGAATATAATTTAAAAATGTTGATCGGGAAAACAGGAATCATTTATAATTGGATTTGAAACTCAATGGAAACATGTCTGTTAAAAGTTCTTAATGCAGCACTAGACAAACCGCTAAGAAGACGTTGCATAGCAGATTGTGTATCCAACCGTTGATTCTGCTGGACACCTTGACTCAAAGATCTATATAGAGATGTTTTATGGACAGATATCTCAAATTTCACCCTGTTTTATGCAATTTCATGCTCCATTAAATGTTGAGCAGTCTATGAGAGACTTTAAAACATAAATGAAACATGTGAAAATATGCCGAAATAAAGCATAACGACGATTTTTAAATGCCAACACATGCATTGTTTTGTATAAGGTTATTGCAATTGGCACAATTATATGTTACAGTCTACGCTCATCAAATGATGATTAAAGTGTTTCTTCACTGAATATGCCGCATACACATATTTAGTTGTTATTATTTAAGGTAGTCGGCTCATTTAGCATCACAGTAAATCCCATAGATATATGCCATAGTATGGACAGCCATTGAAAATAAATGTCACATCTAGAAGAATGTTAAAAGGAGCACCAAAAGAAAACAAATCCTGACATTTTCTGAACGTCTTACTTGCTATGTAATCTCATGTGCGTGCGGGACTATTTCTATAAACCGAACGCGAAACAAAAAAATGGAAAAATAGTGTCAATACTTTTATTTTTAAGTAATTAAGATAAAATAGCTCAAAATGTTTTTAAAATAGCCATGATGGCAAAATTCTGCAACACAGGTAATATTATACGAGAAAAGAAACATGAATATCACATTGCAATTCCGTGTTATATCAATTATCAAACAAATGTGTAGTCATTTTAAATACATATATATATATATATATATATATATATATATATATATATATATATATATATATATATATATATATATATATATATATATATATATATATATATATATATATATATATATATTAAAGCGCAAACGATTTATAAGTCATTTTGCTGTCCGATTTCTCCCGCTGACCAAACAGCCAAAACAACAATCACGTTCAATGTCAATGTGACCTTGTCCTATATACCAGTGACTCCAAAAAGTCATAGGCGTCCACTACTTGTCCTGATCAATGTCTCTACCTAGTTTGAGGGTTTTCACTTGATGCATTCTCTAGATATTGATTGGAAACCAATTACCTTAAAGGTTGAGGTGACCTTTATTATTGTGTCATTGACCCTAAAATAAAAGAGCCAGTAACTTCAAGTGACCTATGTCTTTAGGAAGGTGAAGGAGTGTGGGATAACGCTTTCTCTAGATAACGATTATTGATATGGATTATTAGAAAATCAGACAACTTTCCAGACAGTATGGGCCAATTATTTTATTAAATATATATCGATTTAATTACTAAAGCGATACTTCTAATAAGCTAAAACTACAATTCTCTATCAAGAATTAACTTGGGTTAAAGCAACGTAAAGGAGGTGTTGTTGTCTTTATGTAAATGGCGAGTGACATGCTTGATGGATGTAATATGTTTACATTGTATCAACATGACTGCAAACGGTCTGGTTTATTATGGACAAATGCTTCGTAATTTAGTATTAATTTGCATAAATTTCATCTTTCTATTGACGTATTTGACGTACTTTATAACATAACATTTTTTTCACAATTTGCAAATAAACAAAATGATTTAAATATTACTGGTAAGATGTAAACAACAAACAACGGCACCTAACCATTTTCCAGGATAACAAAGCGGTGAACACGAATTCTGAAATATCTTTTTGGCGGAATTTCATTCCATTATCTTTTTCTTTATTTATGTATTTTATTATCTATTTATGTATTTATATTATTGAGGTAAGATATAAGTTAAATCAATTACGTTGCTAGCAGCCTCATAATCAGATTAAACCCCTATTGGGAGCAGAAGCGATAAAACTTTATGTGAACATACATAGCTTCTAGTTCATGCATTATCTCGACAAGTACGGAATGCCATATTTTATTCACGATGATTATTCCATTATTGTCATTATCATGTGAAATAAATTCGTTGATCGTCTATCATGTAATGGATAGTTATTAACCTATGAATAAATTAATGACCTAAGGCATTCTTGCTTAAACGCACAGTAGCGATACGTATTCATCCAGCGCTGATATGTTAAGCAATACACGTCATTAAGCAAATTGAATTCATTAAGAGTAAGAAAAAAACATTATTACACACGTTTTATTTTGATGCTGCTAAATTTGGTAAAATGCTGCTCAAACGCAAACGTTTGGTTTGTTGAGTTGCTTTTATCTAAAACTCAGGGAAATGTGTTATTTATCATATAAAAATCTAGATTAAAAACTTTAGATAATTTTCGAAAATGTGAGGTAAAACTTCATTTTTATTAAGTTTGTTGTATAATCATTTCATGAAGTCCCGTTTGTGTGTGTGTGTTTTGTTGCTATTTTATGACTAATACGTACACGAATATAAACGACTACATACTTCTTTTTTCTTCTATAAAATCTATAGAATGTACGAATCGCTGCCATAGAATCTCAAACTAATTTGTGGGTCTTAAATTTCAGACACGAAATTGATAAAATCAGTTCTATTCAGAAGTTATTCTGAAATATGCCGTACCTTGCTTTCTTGAACAAGAATAAAAATGACAGGTGTGATGATTGTAGAGGGTTATAGACTAAACTAATTAATAATGTTTTATTATTTATTATTTATAACATGCGTATCATATAAGTAGTTTATTATTATGAACTTGCACACTATTGACAAAATTGTACTAACCCACTAAAACAGGATTCGTCTGAATTTTAGGCCCTGTTTCAAGAGTATACTTATCAAAAGAGAATTACCTAGTAACTTATTATCTATCTAATTGTATCATAAAAGCTCCAGAAACAGAATTACTTTACTTTTGAAGGGCATAATTTATATAACATAAAATAATTATGTAAATATGTAAATAAAAATATTAAAGAATGATTATTACTAGCCAAGTATTTATATTATAGCCAACAAAAAGACGACAAACATGACAGTTAAAACAATCAAAACAGTTAAAACAATCAAAACAGGTAAACAGTTACACAATGCTTTTAATTGAATTTATTGCACAACAATCTATGCAAAATTATCATTTCTAACGCCGTTAAAACGGCTTTATATACAAAATGGATTTTATAGTTTAATAAGTGCATTGTTTGATTCTAAAGACTCACCCGCCGAAGTCTTTTCAGTGACAGACCTGTCACAAGTTTTTAATATCAAGTCTTCGTTGCCTGTTGTACTAGCTAAGAGTGGATAACATTGAATTTTTTCCCGTAGAAAAGAGGCTACCCTTGCATTGCAGATATAGGAGAGAAATATTAAAACGCCCTGAAGACCATTCACTGTGACAACAAAGAAGGAAAAAATAGACAAATTAAATAAGGTATCAATAAACTGAAGAGGCCAGGCAAAGCCAATGAGTGTCGACAGTTTGATGTAGATGAAGAGATCGTTACGATTTATTGAACTTTGAACTGCCGGTCTAGATCTGATCTTGAAGAATGTCATAGCAAAGAAGCCGATATTGGAAGCAAATATTAAAATAGAAGGTACAAAGAAAGTCACGATGATGCTCGTTAAATCGGATAAGAAACACAGAGATGGTCCATATCCACATGACGCCATGTCTGATAAGATAAGATGGACAAGCACTAATGTCCCGATGATTAGGAAAGGTGTGCCAAACGTGTAAACACGGTAACGCAACCTGTTGACTGAAACATTTGCTTGTAATTGGTTAAAACAAAACACTTTACACATGTGATAGGCGCATATGTTCATGGCACAGAATGTGGATAACCAGAAGAAGTGAATAAGGATGCCCATTGTTGTACACAGATAGACATTGGTGTTTAACTGCAGTCCGAATTGCAGAATCAGCTGTGCAAAGAAGAGACAGAAACAGAGTACCATGTTGTTCTGGCCTGGAACTGTCCTTAGTTGTTCCAAGGTGCAGTAAACAATAAAAGTCACAAGGAGGCATATCAAAGATAAAATTGTGCAGATTAAACTGAAAACATAATACGGAAATGCGAGTTTGATTTGTCGCAATTTTTTAATATCTTTATCATTCTTTAATGACATCACCTTGGACTCAAAAGTATCTAAACAAATTCTTATCTGTCCATCATCTGTTTCGAAATAATCTCCAGGAGGCAATATAGCATCTTTCCCTATAATTATAACATCACTTGTATTGGACTTCCTAAACTCATCCTGGGATATTTGCACCTGAGGACATATTAAAAATTTGGAAACGATTATTGTATCGTCCGTTGATCCAAGGTCGGGTACTGTATGTCCAGGTATGAATCTCATCTCGATATTCCTTACGCTGCAGACTGACAGTGACGTATTTATCTGTATTTGATCGTCATGTTGACGTTTTTCAGTCGCAAACAATTGGATAGGTGTCCCAGAGTTTGAAATAATTTTATAACTACCAGACTGTGCCTTCACAAATGCCTCAAGAACTTGAATGAAGTTTTCAGTCGACAAAACAAACATATGGATTTCAACAAAAACATTTTTAAGAAAGATGACCGAAATACGATCACCTTCAATGCATTTTGAGTATGAATCGCCGATGAAAGAATAAAAAGTTCGCAATGTCGTGTTGTCTAAGCCGCCTTCAATTCTGCCGCGTATCGCATCAAATATATCATCGAAGGAAATGAAGTTTTCAATAGTAAAATTTATGGGACATTCTGGACTGATCATAAAGGGATACACCGAGGCGTAGCAGTCGGGATGCTTATTGAGGTACAAACCGACCTTGAAAACAATCATCTCAACATTCAGTCTCAGTGGTCTACACAGTCTATCGAAGAGAAAATATCCCAGTTCGCAGTACAATTTCCTGCAGGATTTCTGAAAATATATATATATACATTTTTATGACGATCCAAACATTTGAACATTAAAGTATATTTAGCTGATATAATCAGCTATGAACTATTTTTCTTCCATCTCAATAGTTTGAATTTACTACTATTATCATGTCTTCAAATTGAAATGTTTATGAACTATCGCGGAATATATGTTCATAAAGTTAAACGTTTATCAATGTACAATAGTTAAAGAATGTGCATTAAATAGTATGAACAGTGAGCATAATCAACATAATCACTTTTTTCTCTTACCGTAACGTGATCAAACGTTCCGTTAACGCAGATGACAGGCGTATCTTTCAGGAGGTTCCAATCATTGTCAGACAGGGCAAATAGAAGTCGGTAGACCAGGCCTTCGTCAAAGTCATTACCCTCTCCTTTTAAAGCATACTAAAAGATAAAAAGAATATAAAACTAGCACTGATAATTTAAAAGTTTTACCAGAATTGTTTTCAGTGACGCTAGTGACATTGATGACGTCCTACATTTGACCCAGTGTTGAGACTAATTATTTTTTTAAATAATTTCCAGATAGGTTTAATGAACAATTAACACATCAATATGCAAGAGGAAATATGCAAGTCTGGGTTTGGATATTCCTATTTAGAAACTTTATATTATTTAAATAATTATTTTTTAAAGTTTTTTTTACTACTTTAGCAATAAGAATATATGACAAAGTCCTATAAGCATTGCAACATATACCAAACTCTGAAAAGGCACAGGACAAAGGTATTTCACATGCAAACCAAGTGAAAAGTAAAAACAAATTTTTGCATCTCGGACTGAAAAGATAACTGCTAACAGATTGTATACATAACGGCGCCAGTTATTTGTTATTAATTATAACACTATAAAAAACAAGAAAAACATGCCGATAAGAAAGGGGTTTTGTTGGTTTACGACTGCGTTAGGTAATACTAGTTATCAGAAGCATCATAAAGAGGATAAGATTATAATAACATAAAGGACACTTCTACTTCCTAAAACTTATTTTTATATTAACATTTTAATAATCCCTAGATTCTTTACTACGTTAACTCACTAATTGTCGCTTTTACAGGTCATCGGATAACTTGCTTCAATGAAACATATTACTTGATGACCATTTTCCATGGAAATGTATGTTTTCATGACAAATAAAACTGTAAGGTTTGATCTTAAATTGAATTTTCAACATCGTAAATAAGTCCAAACAATTGTTCCTATTATTTCGGCATTGTCAATAACATTTCAGTAAATTAGGCCTCTAAAGGCCTGTAAGAATACACTGTATCATTAAAACGAAATATGAATGAAAATGATTTTACAAACTTAATAAGAGCACAAGAAATTCAATAAAACTTGACATTTGTATTAAAATAAATAAAATATGAGTAGACATGTGTTAAGTTATTTATTATATTTTGTACAAAATAATATCTCTTATAAAGGGAAGAAACGACAAAATTATATAAAAGTATAGCTTTAAATAGAAGTCTTAAAATACGTTCACATTGATAAGATACGTACACGTGATACTGGTTCGTGATTACATTTGCTGCAATACAAGTTCTTGAATGGCATCCAGTATGATACTTCATCGCTCCTTTTGCACAGCTCAACGGTTTCATTGTCCCAGATATTCCAACTACCAGTAACATTACACTGAGATAATGGTGTTTCTAATTGCTTATCCGTGGCTGCTGCATCAGGATTGCAGGCAAAACAGGCAAAGTTAAAATACCTAATTTTATTTATGCGATATTTGGGAAGAGAAAGTAGCGACTGGTCTGTGTTGTCAGCTTCACATATTTCTTGCAGCATTGGTTCCTTGCCATCCCAGTTTCCCGACTGATTACAAGAGGTAAAATCTTTAACTAAATTGAATGTTTCATTGCCATAAAGCTCGGTTAACATTTGCCGAAATGACGAATCCAGTTGAACGTTACGAATGTTCATAGGCTCTCTTTTAAAATATTCTTCAGATAGTTCCATTTTGTTTTCCAAGCACACTTCTGAATGTTTAACAACAAACGCGGTTTCGCAGTTCCGGTTAATTTGTGACATTAATTCTGAAAAATCAGTGAACAAAAACATATCCAAAAAATTGTCACAAAATACTCTTAAGGAAATGACAACTTGTGGTGGTTTTCCAACATTGCATTGTAGACAATATGAGTTTTTATATGCGATCTTTATCATATTTTCCTTATCAGATCTTACAGTGATAGGAATAAACGATAGTTCATCTGATATTCCGTCGATTCCTTGACAAAGATTGACAAGCGTTGTATTTTGTGTATTTAAACACGTATCGATAACGAGGAAGCTCCCATAAAACTTGTCATTGTCAGTCAAGCTTTCTGTAACTGTTCCGGCTGCGTTGTCTTGTGGAAGAGTTAAAAGATATTCATGATCAAAACATGAATAAGGTCGCTTTCTGAACAGAATATCCTGGCAGCATTTTCTTTCCTCTGCACACGATGAATCACAATGACAATACTCACAGAAATCGTTATACCCAAATGTCTCATTTCCGGTATACCCCAATAATATTAAAGAATCCAAGCAAAGCATTGCGCCGCCACAAATCTGTTGAAGCTTCTTGAGAAATGTCAAAGTTTTAGTAACAGGCACTATTGCTTTATCAGACTGCCGTTGTTTTGGAGTGTACACTGTCAGTTTTTTGCCGTAAGTATTAGTCAGTAAGTGTCTAACATCGCTAAAAACATTGTTTCCTTCTACGCTTATGTCAATTCCAATATCTAAAAGAATTTTATTTTCTTCTATTGAGTATTTGAAAAAATCTTCAATTGATATGTTCATACGTACCAGTTGAAAACTGTCGCTTACATTGGCAGTGCCTATTCCATTGCAAAGCATGCAATAAACATTCTTAAAAGGTGCAAGACGAATAATCGCAGGCATTTTCAAGCACAATGCTTCGATTTTAGCATCATAATTCTTCCACCTGCTAGTAATATTGCATGAATTAATAGTGTTAATACCTTGGGGAGAAAAAGGGCCTGGATTGCAAATGAAGCAGAAAACATTCTTAAAATTTAAAAAATGATATTCTAGAAAATTGCAAGCTATGTCTATCTGCTTATCGTATGTTTTCCAGTGACCAGTAACATTGCATCTATCAACAATGTTGTCATATCCTTCTCCACGAGGCCTGCAGGACGCTGGTGTCATACTTGGATGATCGTAATTGACCAGCTGTTTACTGACCATACAGTCGTGTTCATTCAATTTTCGTTTGAATTCACTCTCAGAAGATACGTGTTTTAAAGCTGTCATACCAGATGCGTTTAAGCACTTAACAGCAATCTTCCATACAGTTAAATTTTCTTCCTTGTAACATGAAGCACAAGCACTGTTTCGGTAAACCAGTTTTGTGTCCTTAGAAGACACAGGGTTTAAATTACCGTATTGGCATTCTGTGGCTAAAACTTGGTTGCTTAAGTTTGGTGGACAGTGCGCTATCATGCTGTAGAAATCTTCACTTCCATCAGGGAACAAAGCTACGTTAACACAGTCAAAGTCCAAATAGCCGTACATCGAATCGGGGCAGCAGTTTTTAAAGTTCCTGCAAACCTGGTCACAATCGCAGATGAGACATTCCGCAAATGAAATACTCGAGGGCATGGCGACAACCGGAGTTGTGTAGGCATTTATCGCGGCCGGACTGAAAACATTCGGACCGTCTGGAGAGCATCTGTTTGATGGAGGACAAACCAAAGCGTGTTTTTCGACGATCCTTGCTATGTCAAGATCTTGCTGATTGATGTTTTTTATCCATTGTCTTGAAGATTCGATGGTATGTTGAACCGTTGATGCCACACCTAGAAGCCTCTCTGTTCCAATTTTATCGACGAAGGAAACTAAAAATATGACAATTATTCCTAATTTTACAGTAAACGCCATACTCGGCTGTGGAATGTGAACCTTCTTTTTATTCATTCTACGCACAATTTAATTAGAATACAATTGTTTTTTAAGTGTTACTAACATTGAGAATGCAATGCACGTTATTCAACCTCGAGCATATAATATACACTGCATAAATATCTGGGCAAAGCTGTCACATTGTGGCTGTTTCGTATTACCGATGATCGTCAATATAATTACTCACAATTTCCATTTAATTGACAGATCGATGTTGATAACGGTCATACTAGGTGTATGCATTATTGATGATGCTATAGCCAGGAGTACAAGTGACTGATATTACAATTTACACAAATTGTTTGGGATTTATCTAACTCAAATCACTTTAGATGCGACTCTAGAGGAATTAACAAATTGACTAAAACCTTTCCAATAGCAAATGTGTGTGCTTTGTTAGATTGCAATATTAACGAAGTTACCCTTCACTTTAGTGATTAAGCAAACGTTTTGGGAAATTAAATGTGTAAAAGAGAGTCCATTGTTTTACATTAGTTTAAGTGATTCTTTTAGCTGTCCGGATAAATATTTATAAAATATGTTCATTTGTTCTATTCTACGATACGGAATCAGAATAACATCACAACCAGTTTAGAAGATTTGATTGTTATTATAATTATTGTGTTTGTCTGTTTTGCTCTTGTCTGATAGAAAATGTTCACGCCTTGCCGGCGTATGAGCGTATAAAGATCAGAAAGCTTTCTTTGGCCCTGCCTTTTTATTTCATTTCGTTGAGTGGGCTGTTGCCTGCAACAATGCAAAGCATCTAAAGTGCTATCGTACGATAATATTCTATATTCACCAATATCTCCTTTATCATCGAAACCCCTTGACCATTAAAAATTTAAAGTATTAAAATACACATTTGAAGCTTTGAGCTATTTTACCTGTTGTCACACTGAAACCTGCGCATGGAGACTTGGTGTTTCTATTCTGCATATGCAGTAGAAGTGTGTTAAAGTTTCACTAGGAACGAATTTTGAAATGGAGATGAATGTCTGCATGTTTTTTTCTTATACTAAGCAGTCGCGGTGTTCTGACAACAGTCTTATTGTAGATTGTTGACAAATTTTATAACCAAGATCTCATGCATTGATAAATATAAACCCCACTTTAAAAAATAAAGTTGTGCGATTCCGTTGCCATTTCCACCAGGCAATCAAATAATTCAAAAATAATAAATCGTTTTTGGGCGAAATTGTCATTTTTGTTCTAGTTGCTTCTTTTCGGGTACATATGGGTAAATAATTATTCTGCTATACTATATAATTCTACTAATTTTCTTTCTACGTAAGTCATTTATACATCGTATTAGTAACATTGTATTCACTCGACAGTTGACTTAGTAAACATTGATAAATATCTTACAACATGCTCACTAAAATCTTGTTTCATTGGAATATTTTTACGGGTAATCATTCATTTTAGTTACGTGTACCGTCTGATGACAATTTTAAACGCTCTAAAGTATAAGTATTAAATACTGCTGTTAAAAATACTAATCAATAAGGTTGTCAGCCGGTGAAATTATTAAGACCTATGCACAAAGATAACCGTGCTATTCATTTAGTTCAATAAATCTACAAATGCCTGTGTGCGATCTAGCTGACGGTGGAACTTGGTGGAGCAGATAGCTCGTTCGAGAAAAAAGCCCAATGAAGCAGATAGCTTGGTGGAGCAGAAAACTTGGTGGAGCAGATAGCTTGTTGGAGCAGATGGCTTGATGGACCAGAAAGCTCCATGGAGTGGGAAGTTCACTGGAGCAGATAGCTCGGTGGAGCAGAAAGTTCACTGGAGCTGATAGCTCGGTGGAGCAGAAAGTTCACTGGAGCAGACAGCTTGCTTCAGAAGAAATCTTGGAGCAAATAGCTAGGTGGAGGCTAATAGCTCAGTGGAGTAGTTGCCTTGGTGGAGCAGAAAGCTTGGTGGGACAGATAGCTTGGTGGAGCATAAAGCTTGGTGGGACAGATAGATTGGTGGAGCGGAAAGCTTGGTGGAGCAGATAACTGAATGGAGCAGATAGATTGGTGGAGCCGATACAGAGTGTTAGGACGGTGTACCCGAGATGACTTCAAGACAAATTGTGTGTTATTTATGAATGCCCGTCTTTGATCAACAGCCGACATAGAAAAATAAGTATTTGAGTGATATCATTCACACTCTGTCACATATTAGTGCACGCAACTATTCGATCTTCTTATTAGAAACAGTGCTTTCGAAGAACAAAATTCAATGTCCAACAACGTTTGTGTAACGAAATGTAAATATACTTAAATATCACAAAATTAATTTCAAAGTTTATCATTGATTATAGAGATAAGGTTAAAAGCGTTAGAATATGGTGTATGCAATATTATTTATACAGAGGCAGGCAGACAGGCAGATAGGTAGGTAAATCCAAATGCCCCGTTCGTATTTTACGAATAAACATTCTTATGTTTCAACAACTTGTCTTATTGAATGTATTGCATGTATTTTCAATACAATGTAGTCTTGTTGCAATTAGTAAAAATAAATGCCAAAAATTAAACAATTACAGCACATGTGTTTTTAATGTTATTCCATTTCGGGTCAACTAATTACGATTAATTAAGAACCAGGAACACCTGGTTGGATACAAAATGGATAAATATATACTTCTCCCTATGGCGAGGCTCGTTAAAGTATGAAAACAAACAATAAATGAAACTGTCCTCACCCAGACAGAAACACCACCAGGCTGATGTATCTGTCGCTAGGCAGCCGAAATGTCAAATATATTACATGCGATTAACATTATTGTCCTAGGTTTTATGCATTACACATGCAGCACAGAGACCGAGCGGACGTGTGTAACTGAACATAAAGGTATGAAACTTTTTCTTGTTTGCTTCAGATAACACTGAGATTTTCTACTACTACTACTACTCCTACTGCTGCTTAGCTTACAAAAACTACAACTTTTTCTTAATGCTACTAATTATAGTACATTTACACTTTAGACGTACAAATTAGATGAACTACTACTACAGATACTAATTCTATTACTACTATTTATGCTGCTGTTGCAGCTACTACCTTTACTTTTACTACTATGAAGTAGAACAAATAAAAACATATTTTTCTGGCCATTTCGTTTAACAATAGATGAAAAAGAGGTTATATTATTGGATATGATTATGTTTTACTATCACAGGGAGATGATTATGCATGTTTTACATATATCAGATACAACATTTATTTTAATATGGTGCGTTGATGAAGCTTTACTTCACCAAATGTTGACCGTTTATACTTTGAAAAAAAATGCTTGTGAGAACTAAGGCTCCGAACGCGTATATAACGGACTTAATAACTGATATTTTCTTACGCGTAGTAATATTTGGTTCAAAACACTGGTTCAAAACCATTCAGGCTATATACATAATTACTAACATAAAAAGTAACAATTAAAAGGACGTTGTAGAATTGTTCCACAAGTCGGCCTATGTTATTATTAAAAAAGACAAGCTAAATTTCTGTTAAAACTCGCCTTGAATCAGTTCAAGTTAATTATAGATTATATCTACAAATGCTATATTTACATAGATATAAGTATTTAAAATTAAAACTCGACGTTCGCTGCAAAAAACATTTGTTATAAGCCAATCAGTTTTAAAGTCTATCTAATAATGTACAGCATTAATTTTCAGATGGGGACAGCCACTATTTTGCTATACGTATGGCCTGCAGTTTACACATATTGTGGCTATAGGTCGATACTTAAGTGATGCATTTCCAGTTATTATAAATACAACGTATACGATGGTATGTGAATATCTTCCCTTAGAGGCATCTCGAAAGAAATGTGGTATCCCACTGAGCCAGGCCCCCACATGCTATGACCAGACCTGCTAATTGCTGGTCATCACTGCAGGGAGTCTTAAGCCAACATAGTACTAATCTGTCACAGTAAAACCTCTGATGGGTTATTGCAAAACTAAATTACCTGCTAGTATGGATGTGAGACAGTAGGCTAGTTTTACACAAAGCCACAAACATTATTGTTAGTGATAATGTGGGTTGTTTACTATTTGATCCCTTAAAAATTCTTTATTGCAATAATTACTAGGTGTCAATTATGTAACTGCAAGATTATGTATTTATTTCATAGCTAAATATTTGATTTTGAAAATACATGAGAGATACAAGTTTTAGTATTCAAAATGACTTACATACATATATACATACATACATACATATATATACATATGTATATGTATGTATATAGGATTACGTAATTGATATATTCACAACTGTTTCCTTTGCAAACTATGAATGACTATGTTCAACCCCCAGATATAGCATACATACACGTGGATCTTGAACAATACCTGTGTGACAGACACATCGTTACAGACTGTGGCAGCCTGGCTTATCAGAAAACAGATGCCCTCACATGCTGGGTGGGGCAATAAATGGGGGGGGGGGGGGGGGGCACTTATATAAGGGTTTCGAGATGCCTTTAAGAGTCAGTTTGGAATTTAAGCTTGACCTCTGCATTAGCATTTCAGCATTTTCAACGCAATGTTTGACAGCTACGCCGAGAATATCTAGCTACATTACAATCTTGCATTTAAATTTGCTTTAATGCAAAAATAATGAATCTTCAAAAACTATGCAAAAAGGCTGACTGACTTATGTTGTTTGTATGAAAAGGCTTATGGGGTAAAGTCAAATGTGGTCAGAATACAGGTATGCGTGTTGACCCTCTAGATAAATCATCAACGTTTATATATATTTTATATTTTTAGACTCGCCATGCTATTATCTGCCTTTCAAACATGCGTCATCTGCATGGTTATCCAGTTGTACATGTTCGCGGTAGCGAACCAAATCACAGACAAAGACAGACGGATAAGGGATTTGGAAGAATCATTTGAACGATATTTCGGAAGGACCATCAACATGACTCAGCTATTGCAGCAATTTGACAACATTTGTCCTCTTACGAAAACCTGCAGCTCTACGCTTTCTTATGATAACGGGTATCAATCGTTTGCAGATTGTCGCCAATGTAGTTGTTATACAGACTGCGTCTTGGACTATTCCTGCTGCCCAGATGTTATATATGGGTATTTAGAGTTTGAACGAGTAAATGTTATCCAATTTCCACCAACCAAGACATATATTGTTCCCATGATAGCCAGCTGTCCCTATAATACTGACCAGGAATACAGATCTAAATGCCAAAAAGGTGGAGTTGAGCCTGTGTCATCCTTTAACTCTGATTTCATCTATAAAAACATACACTGCGCTGTTTGCCACGGCGAGGACAACCCTAAGAGATGGGAACTGACGTTTCAATGTCCTCCGGGAACTCCAGACGTGTTTAAAGAGGTGTCATCTGTAAAACAATTAAAGAAACTGATGATAGATTACGAATGTATAAGTATTTACCAGAAATCGCATTATGATAATTACAGTAATCATTTGAAGTCATCTTCAGATAGAGTCGCTCTTATTGATCGATGCAACATTACTGGAAAATGGAAAACATATGATGCTGACATAGAAAATGGCTGCCACACCCTTCAATCGTCATTTTATATCTTTAAAAATGTATTTTGCTATATATGTAACCCAAGTACTGAACAAATAACTGATAATGTAATCAGTGAATGTAACGTCACAGGAAACTGGCATGACGATAGGTATGACGAGAAAATTGCACAACTTTGTGTCCATGGTTCTAACTTCGATCGCCTTCTGCCATATAAAAACATATATTGTATGATGTGTAATGGAATCAAATCGTTCACGGGAGCTTTAGAATGGACAAGCTCGAATTCAAAATTTCTGAACGTGTCGTCAGTGTACAACTTCGACAGCAGTCGTTTAAGGATTTCTACTGATATCACTTTTGACCTAGTCTTAAGCGGCGATGCTTATAAAGAACTGCCCAAAGTCGTCAGTGATGCCTTTACAGACCAAATGATTAATTTCAACAGCGACTCCCAATTTATAATTAACACAAAACGTCAACGGGCACTCATTTCTGTGAATGAAACGAATTCGCTTAAAAAATACTTTAAGGATGTCTGTGGACAAAAACTAGTTTGTAATGCATCTAACATTGAAAGTGGTTCTTCTGGGTCAGGAGAAGAGGAAATGTTTTGTAAAAAATGTCGATGTGACTCTGGATGCGCCGAGGACATGGAATGTTGTAATGATTTGCTTCTTTTCAAAGAACCGTACATGTGCCTAAAGAGTAAATATTTCGCAGCTAGCCATTCAGAATGGCCCGGAAAAGAAAAAACTCCCGGCAAAAATTTAGTTATACATAAATGCATTGACCCTACGTATACACAAAGTCATGTAGTACATTTATGTGAAGGTATGGAATATGAAAATGATCCTCTCGCATTTATTCCTGTAGCAGTTTATAAGAACTCAGAATATGTTAGAAATAAGGTCGCTTATAAAAATGTGTATTGTTTCCTATGCAATGTTCACGAACCCCACAATGTTCTCATTCAACTTCAATTAACATGTGACGCATATATTGAGACAGTACTGTTTACATCGTTGAAACATTTGATGGGTGCAACACAACAATTTTGTCGAACCTATTTTCAGCCAATTAATTCTAAAAGATGTGGTAATTCGAATAATTCTCTCAGGAAAAGCGCCTCACAACATCCACGTCTAGAGGGAAGGTTTCAAACGTTGGCAGAATCAGGTCTAGACCCAGCGATTTCCCAGGCAATAAGTGATATATACGAAACCAGACTCTCATTTAACCAAACCATATACGATAAATGTAACATGACAAAAAAACTTGCTAAAGACATTCTAGCAATAAAGAAGATCTGCGAAGACACGCACAATGAGAACATATTAGCTCTCAACATTTACACTGCTGGAAACCATGTCTACAAAAATTTCGCATGTTTCATTTGTAATCCAATAATTTCTTTAAATGAATCAATTTCAAAACTAGCGATAGGAAGTTGTAATGAAACTGGCGCGTGGACCGTGGACCTCAGCACGAATATTGAGACTGAGATTAGGCTTTGCCAGACAGGCGGGTATATATCTTACTGGTGGCCTTTTAAAAATGGCCATTGCGCAAAATGCAATCTTCTAAAGGCGGGCTTAAGCGTAAGTATTCAGTTTACGTCCTCTAATTTCTAAAACCAAAATGTAATTTGCCTTCAAAATGTACATACAACTGATGATAAAAAGCATTGTCTGTTTATGATTATACGCATTGAAATATGTCCATCCTGTCGATTAAAATTGATCTTATCACAAATATATACACATCTGTTACTTGTTTTGTAATATACATGCTAATTTTATGATAATAAATACAAACGTATTAATACCAAATAACTAGTTATAGTGTACTTTTTTTCGTAGAGCCGACAATACAAATTTGCCCTATGATCATAAGGCTTATTAATGACGAAATTGTGCATCGTAGGTACCCGTTCTTACATAAGGATGGAGTCGAACGATTCGTGGCGAATTAATTGTTCAAAAACATAAGCGGCGACCTGACTGGTGTTCGAAACATGAACACAGTATTTTGGAGTCGCGAGTCCTATCACTTACCTATCCCGTTCCTTTCACTAACAGATATTTCATATACCTATGATTACATCATTACCTATGTTGATGGCATAAGTCATGCTGCTTATATTTGCTTTCAGATTAGTACAGTAGTCAATTTTGGACCAGTCAAAATAATTAACCCACAAATGGAAACATATCGGGTTCTATTTTCGCTTTCCCCTGAGTTGCTGGACAATGTCAAGACGGATTCTGGTGACGGTGACGGAGCTAGATGTACACAGGGGACATTCGACAATACAACGGTTTGTCTACAATATTTTTTCAAAGCCCAGGAAAATGTTGAATAAATATCTATGGTGTATCACTATCTATGTTGTTAATTCATTAATTCATAAAGGTAAGTTCTCAGTAATTGTGTATTATAGACAATTTTAAAATGTCCAGCAACTTATGCAAAACCAGTTCCATTCACTACCCCAAAATCTGTAGATTAGTTCTACAAACTCTGCATTGTTAAGGAGAAACTAGATTAACGAATGTCAATAAGAGAAATGGTCATTGTTCCTTTAGGACTGCATGACCATTCCTCTGTAGCAGTAGAAAAGAAATGATCGATGTGTTGGTGAAATTTATTGGTCTGATTTCACAACCTTAAACAAATGTCATTCAGTACATTATTGCCATTTTGCCTTCATGTATGGCTGCATATTTATGTTTGCAGTTCGCTGTTCGTAATTTGTATTGACATTCAACACATATGACAAAAGAACTTATAGCAACTAGCACTAAATGGCTCCGGTCAGCTAGCGCAAATAAACATAATAATCAATATTTAGAGACATGTTCGTTACTTGTTCATCGCTGCAAGTGTAAATTTTCTTTTTGCCTTATTTAAAACTTTCTTTTTCTTTCAGAAAACGTGTCTTAAAATAGTCTGCCCAAGAAAACATTTCTTTCGGGAAGGTAAATGTGTGCCATTATCCCTCAGTGTTACAAATCGCGTCTATTACCTTCAAGCAGAATTTTTGCGCATGAATACAACAGATAACGCGACTAACAACATAACGCAGGCAACACTTGACTCTGGTAATGTCGTTTCATGCAGTGATGTTTTAACAGTCGTGTATAATATAATTCAAAACAAATTATTTACCTTGGATTTAATGAATAACATATTCCACATTCTGAACTTGTCTGTTTCGGTGGACTCGAGGTGTAACGATAGTTCAGCTTTCTTTCCAACAGATGGATTTTCTACCATGAACATGGAAGCGAAAATCATCATTCAATACACAAACAATATAACATGCGTGGAAGAAATGTTTGTCTCATTACAGAAAATGGAATTCAAGTTGAAAACAACGACCTCCGACACTTTGATCTTACTCCAGGGAGTGACACCCCGAGGAAAAACTGGGCTTTGTGAGTGTTCTTTAAGTGATTTAACAATGTTTTTGCCAAGATCATTACAAACTTCAGCCGATGACTCCAGCGACAATATTACAATTGTTAACGCATTCATGCATTGCCCACGAATAGAATTGTCCGATACAGATATCGACAAACTAGAAGATACTGAAGGACACATTCATCTTGTTGACAAAGGCGTTAAATTTGGCCCAAGTGAATTCTTTTCTGAACATGGTACTACAATTGTATGTTTAGATACATATCGCAAGAGGTTAGGTGTGGTCGCCAATGAACCGATACTTAAAATCGACACTTCACTTAGGATGCTGTTTGTTTATTACATTTTTAGCTTAGTATGTTCAACCTTATCACTCACTGGGCTTTTTGTTACATTTTTGGTTTATTGTTTCCTCAAAGAGTTACGAACGGAACCTGGCATAAACAATATGTTTCTCTGCATTACTCTTTTCTTCGCACAACTTTTTCTTCAATTCGGATTAAGCAAAACGCAAAACAATATTATTTGCATATTAATGGGTATTTGTATTCACTTCTTTTGGTTGGCAACTTTCTGTTCCATGAATGTTTGTTGTTATCATATGTTCAATGTTTTCTATCTGCAAGAACTTCGTGCCCACATTTTGACCAGGCGATGGAAGTACATCACATACACATTTTCTTTGCCTGCTGTTTTAATTATTTTGACTGTCTCTATTCATTTGTCCCTCTCAGGTGGATCTTCGACTGGTTACGGCGGGCGTATTTGTTTTTTAAGTGACGTATACACAATAATCGGCGCTTTCATTGGACCTTCAGTTTTAATGTTTTTGTCAAATATTGTGTTCTTCATTATTACCGCTGTTAAAATACATTCACGACCATCACTTCAAAGTTCCTCGCATAACAATAAACAAGACTTTCTGATATACGTCAAACTATACACTATCATTGGAGTCACTTGGCCTTTGCAAATAGCAGATTCAGCTCTGACGCTGACCATTTTTTCGTTCTTTGTTGTGACGATGAATGCATTGCAAGGTGTGTTTGTGTTTCTATCCTACGTATGCAACAGAAGGGTTCTTAAACTACTTCAGTTGAGATTTGCTTGTAAGAGTACTGAATCTATAAGTGAGACGTTTAATGATGGAACCACACTGTCGACGCAGTTCTCTCGTTCGAATAACGGAACACAGAGTGTGAAGACTTCCACTGCATTATCAAGCAGTTCAAGACTTTGAACTTATACCACACACGTGTTCTTTTTAAAATCCTTTGTTTGAGTGTGAAATTAATGTAAAATTTTATAGGCTTAAATATGCTATGTCCAAAATAAATGTACATGCTTTTTACATTTACCATTAAAGTTTAAGTGGAGTTAATTGTGCTCCTCAGCTTTTCGAGGATTGATCATTTGACTTTATTGTTTTATTGCCTTAATAACAATGTTTTTGTTTAAAGCTCAATGTATAAGCAAGATGCTTTTAACATGGCATGCAGCAGAGTGTATCGTGATTTGGTTATCTGATTATATGTTAATATAGCTGTCATTTGTACATTAAATTATTGATAGATTGTTTATTTAAGCATGAATCTTGGTGTATTGTTCAGTATTAATACATTGTATATTTTTGTGTCCATAAAACTGTACAACAAATGATTTCGTGGATAAACTTAAAAATACACAAAACATATAAGAATCCTGCTCAAACAAGTATGATGCATGGTTGTATTGCGTATACTTTTCTTATGAAAAGTGAACGACAGTGAACATTAAACGCATAAAAAAGTAACTGATGAAAAAAATACTAATAGACAAAGAACACATTTTAACAGATGTAAACATCTTTAAGTGGTCCATTGGGCCTCAAAGAACGGCGATTATATATGACCTTTAAATTCGCTGCCATGGGGCAGCAAACAGAAGCATAACTGTCAGGAAGGTAGAGAGCAGAAATCAGTTCTTTGTAGTTCTTTGAAAAAGATTGAATGTTATTAAAACAGCTCAAATTTTCAGCCTGGTTCACTTTTGCTTTCTTAGTGGTATACCATTTCTCAACTTTTACCTGTCATAAAACGGCGTTAACACATACAATGCAGGATTACGTTAAATATTGTTTATTTCTCCATATAATCTAAAATACATTTTGACAGTTAACAATCTCAACATAATAGCAGAATCTAATTCACTTCCGATATCTAATGGAATCATGTTTTGAATGTTATAAAAACAACTATTTAAAATGTACTTTACTAAAATTGAATGACAGGATTAAAACTTTAAAAGACCCATGCTTAGTAGATTTATATCAAATGATTGAAAAATAATGCTTTTATATAATGTCAGATATTAATACGATAAAAGCGATAGAGTCATAACACATGTAAGTAAAGTATAAACATAACTTGTAACTCCTCAGCCCCTCAATGCATGGGTTCGAGTGCCGGTCAGGACACGAACTATTAGGTAGGTGAGGATGGAAGGTTTTCCAGCTGATCTGCGGTGCGCCATTAGTTCTGACCAGACATAAATCAAGGGTCTTCCCCCACAAATAATAAGCTTGGCTTGCCGATATGACCATAATTGTGTCGATGTCATTTTTACAAAACAACAACAACAACAAAAAAAACACAACATCAATAAACTTATTATAAAACAACATATGCACAGGGTGAGTATAATACAGATAAACTATCTCAAAATACATTGTTAGCAAGTAAGTTATTTAAGATATAGATTTGTCAGAATTACATTGAATCACATTCCTTCTTTGGTCTGAGTGGACAAGAATATCTCCCCTAGCCTATTTCAGTTGTTCTAAACGCATTGAATTGCTTGACACCCTCTAACCATGTGTTCACGAATGAAAGAAATTCATTTTGTAGGTACTGTATATAAAATGACAAATTATGTCAAAAATCATATAAATGAGGTACATGATTATACTACTAAGAAAACCTCAAATTAAATGTTTTGGGTGAGTGAATCAATAGAAGTATTACTTTATTAGTGTTTAGCATATCCATCACAGAATGAGAGCTCTCAAAGCTTAAAGCTTTGTTTTAAGATGTGACGTTAAACAGTGGTACATACGTTTGGTAGTTCAATCTCTTGAACACACTCAAACTGAAAGCTATACATTACATGTACTGGTATCAGAACAAAAGAACTGGGTTAATAGTATGAAATCACAGAAAAAGCAGCACTATATTTGTTTCACGTTATTCAATAATAGTAACACTTCTATAAATGATTCTATTCCATAAACGATAAAATTGACTAGATTATACCCTATCCCCTTCTGCCCACTACAGGCTGCAAAAATAAAAGAAATAAAGAAAATAACATTTTGTCCATAATAAAAGAAAATAAAGCATATACATGTAGAAAGAACTAATACACTTTTTTAGGCTTCAGACATGATTGTTTGTTTAGAATAAATAATCTAATCCAGAAGTTTAAAACGAACGGCTACTTTATTACAATGGAAACGGAACGTAGAACAAGGTTTTCTGACAACGGCCATAGAGGTGTTGATATTAGCTATCTATTCAGTAGAAAAATAAATGCAAAATGACAAATCATATATTTAAATAAACCCTAGTTATCAGATTAAAAACAACAGCAAACAAATAAAGAAATAACATACCATGAAAGCAGGCTCGAAGTGGGCGGAGTTGATGTGCGTCGTGTCTGCATTAATACTCAAGCATGAATGATTATCAACAAGAAATAGAGGGCGCTGCGACGGATTCGAAATATTTATATAGTGTATATATCGTAACGTCACGTGTCAGCGGTTCCTTTACTATATGTCTTTACTGTATGTCTATGGTTTATTTTGATACTGTTAAATAGCTGGACGTCTCTATAATGACTATAATTGCAGTATGTCGCTGCCATGTATTTCATAAACAAAACAAAGAAATATGACTTGGGAAATTTTATAAGCAGACCTCAATCTTTTTTATGATGTGAATTACGACGACTAAAATTGAGATGATGACAATGAAGAAGCGTCGTATATCCCCTACAACGTTTACTGTGATGTGGCATTTTAACGTAAGAATGGGAAAGCATTAAACGAGATTCAAATAAGAACAGTAGCGGCAATATAGGTCGTTAAATATTAATGAAAAAATTACGTAGATTTATTTAAAAGCTGATATATAGATAAATGTTATCATGCGAGGCTAAGAAATTCAGAAAGCACGACGCTCTGCCGAGTGCTTTCTTATTTTCGGGCCGAGCATGATAACATTTATCTATATCCACACTAACCTGGTGTTCTTTTTATCCCACCATCAAACATTTTTTCAAATGGTTTAAAAAGGGAAACATTTAAATTTACCGCTACTGCTCCTCCCCTACATGATCTGACAGTCTAATTCAATACACGAAATTCATGTGCGTGCATAGAGTAATTCGGCTATAAGAAATAGTTCTATTTTACAATATTAAAAATAAGACAATAAACATGTTATTTCTTTTATGTTATTTGCACTATACATAAGGTTGTAATGTATTTGATTACGATAATTAAAAATATTGGTTGATAAATAACAACAACAAAAATCACACCCTCGTATAAAAGCAATACGTGTAATATGTACTGTCAAGGACGTTTAACACAAAAGTTGCTACGCATATGGCATTAAGAAACAAGAATTACATTCGAGGTTTGTGTGTGTTTGTGGTTGTAACAAAAAGTTTTCTCATGGATTTTAATTGTTGATGACATTTAAATTCTGAACATTGAATATACCATTAAAATTTGCGAAGATAGTTGTGTTTTTGACAGGGTGACTTGCGAAATTTGGAGAAATGTTGGGATTGGAGATGGTATGCTGGTGTTCATGTTTAAGACTAGAATCTGTGATTTATTTGATCATCAGTGTCTGTCCTCAGATAAGCCAGCTGATTGCTGTTTTCTGAGACAATCACAGATTCAAGATCAATTTCCTTCTCAAAAATATAAGGACTAAAGCCAAATTTTGCCTCGAAATCCTCGTAGCTTATCTCTACAACACTGCTTAGGTTTTCACACGATTCTTTATCAAATTCTTTCAATTCACACCAAATAACAATAGGGACTCACATAATATGACATTGCGACAGTTGTTTTTATTGTTGCAGACTACAAATTGGTATTTATATTAATTTTATTACTATTCCTAAACAGTTTTAATTATGTGCCTGTATTACATTTTGTTTTCAGTCTTGTTTGCAAGTTTTTGAACTGTAAATGTGTTTTCATTTTGATTAAAAAAACTTGAAATTTTTGTCATTGTTAAATAGGACTTCGGAAAACTGCGATCAACTGTCCGGTTAGCTCAGTCGGTTAAGATGTCGTTTCTTTTTAAAACAATTCGCTCCCCGTTTCGACCCTTTCCTTCTGTCAATGACACTGAGTGATATTTGTACGTGGCATTGTTCATTCAAAGAGCTGCATAACAGATAACAAGATTATAACATTTGAAGCATGCATGGACACGACTGACATATTTGTTCTGTACATGAACTACTTCTTCCCAGGCATGAATAACTGAACGCGAGTAGACAAGGTCATGTAGAATCAATCCTGTGTGCTTTCGAAATTTAGCTCTCTTGATTCTGGACAGGCGACACTGCCCAAAAATGTTTCAGGATCTTCTTCTCTTGAGTTTAATGCTTGTTGAGAAAGATCCTTTAAGGCAAATATATTTTCTTTCTTAGAATTTTACGACTGTTTCACACAGTCTCCGTCGGCCTACATGTTAAAGATGATGGGTCGACAAGGGTAACGATTCTTCACACCGATTAGTATATATACTCCAATCACCACTTTAAGCATACAGAATCAGTTCTGAGCACTTTTCTACACCTTGTTAACAAACTAGAAACGGACAACCGCGACAACAAAGAACGAAAGTGCACAATGTAAAGCGCGAATGGTTAGATCGAATCTTCTTAGTACATAAAAATCTAAAATGGACACACTGAAGTTTTCATAGAATGGAATGAAGCCACTTGTGGTGCTACAATACCTAAAAAGGGAATATGAGAAGCCTTGCACTGGATAATAAAATGGCACGAAGTTATTGTTTTTCACGACGAGGGGCTTGAATTACCTCCCTTGACAGCTAGACAGCGTGAGGCGATTATCGATGAGCAGTCGAAAACATTCTAAAACAGTCGAAACATTATAAATAAGAACATGTGTCCTACGTTAATTGATAATTTTGACAACTATAGTAACACATATTTATTGAAGTTTCCGTTGCTGGTACGCCCGATTAAAATACAATTGCAAAAAATGAGCAAGTATTTTTTAGACCGTCGCAAATTCTTTCTTACAATAATTTTACCATGGTTGGTGTGCCATTAAAATAGCCCACTTTGAGTTTTTATTGTTAGCATCGTTTTATGCTTTGTGTATACTTTATTTGCAGAGTTAATTTTCATTGAAGTCATTGAAGCTCATGCCTGCATAACGTTGTTTTTACATAAAATCAAAGTAAGTATACAGTATCTTTCTTTTAAGATCCCATAAGGGTAAATCTAACGATGTAAGATGTTATTTGCTTAAAATGATCATTGTTAAGCCAAAAATGGTGACTTAAAGCCTTACGTTTGGCCGGTCACTATATATATATTGACTCTTTATTTCTCGAGGATTTATCTGCCAATTTTTCCATACTATAAGCTATGTTCATATCAATCCTCGGGCAATAATTCTTGTTATAGAACCTCGTCATAAAGAAACGCTTTACAGCTTTGTCATTTTGATTCGTTGGTTTGGTTACTACTTAACTTATTTTCTATGATCTTTTGTTTTTCACAATTTTGCATGTTTGTTCAAATGAAGTCACTTTTATGTTATATGACGTAATAAAACAGCTCCTCTGATCGCTGTGACACTATATGCTATGTCGATGCCATGGCGTTGAAAGTTTTTACATACAGTACATATTTTATGTCGTTCATTGTATTTACAATTATATTGTTTCTTAACAATGTTTGTTACTTTACTTCCTATGCATCTTTGCTTACTGTTTTTTGTCTCATTGTGAGGTTGAGAAACAGCAGACTGTGCAAGGCTGGACCTATGTAAAGCAGATTGAACTAACCAGACCCTAGTCCATGTACCGGCTTATATTTCCATGGCGGTAACTGTTGACCTTTCCCTACTTGTTTTATGTCTCGTCTAAAGGATTAATCTTGTTTGCATATAAACTCGTATACCTTTTTAGTGCACATTTAAATTAAACATAGGTTTTATTCTCATTGGAGGCGCCCGTGGTCAAGCGGTTTTTTGTTTGCCAATCTGTATCTACCAAGCCCTCGAATGAGAAGATATGATTCTAACTTGCGGTGTGCCGATGATTCAAGCCACAAACAAATCTGTTGTCTCCTCGAATTTTAAATAATATGGCCAAACTTTATTTTAAGTAGCGAAACGACCAAAATAGTAATTATAAAGCTTAGGGCCTTGTCATAATTAGTATTTTTCTTGGAATTAAATAATAATGCATATAATGACACTGGACATACATTTGTGTTAACATATAAGAACAAAAGGTGAAGAAAAAAAGATATCATTTACGCAAGCTATTGTGAATTTTATATCCAGATAATGCATCAGTTTGGGTCAATTTCACTGTATGCCAATCTTTTTAAAGTAAAGACCTCAAAGATAACGAGCTTAACAGCTTTGAATTGATTTCATTGTACTACTTAAACCAACCTTACAACAACCACACAGCATGGAAAACGATATTTTATAAAAAGAAAGCTACAACGGTTAGAATACCATTTTTAAATTTTGAACTCTGCTTAATTCACAAAATGTCAATGTGAAAAAATAATGCATCACACAAAACTCCACAAAAGTGTATTAGAGTGACAATCATAATAACATGCTATATATTATACACAATTTACAGTCGCTTACTAGTCACATAAACCTTTCGGTAAATACCAATATAGTTAGAATAATAATGACCACACATATCAACATTTAAGCTATAGACAAAGGCACACAGACACACCCACACACGAACACACGCCCGCACACACAGGTATACACACGCACAAGTAGAAGTTAAACTGACAAACACTTAGACGAGACATTACACACATACAGCAAAACATCAATCACCCTCTGAATGACCAACCGGAAGGTTTTATCAAAGACGAACATCATAAATGATATGTCATAAGTAAAACAACAACAACAAAAAGTAACCATATGCATGGAGAATTAAAAACTGATAAAAAATTAATTAACAAATGAACAATATTACATTAATGTTTATGAACATTCAAAACATGAGCAATATAAACCGTAAAAACAGAAACTAAACAAATATTGAAATAAAATTATTTAAATGATAACATGTAATTAGAACACAATGATGTATATATCCTTTCATAAATTCATCGGAGGATAAATACTGAGACAAAAAAAGAAAACTGACACCAAACACTTTACCGCATTATCAAAATATATTTGTGTATGCACTTATACAGCGACCAAAATGTCCCTACATCTATTATCACAACAGATGCAACTCTTATGAACTTGTCTGAGTGAGCCGTTAAAATTACATGTTGTATTAAAATAGATTTCAACCCTGTCATACAGAAACACGATAAACTGATAACATCAAATATGAGCAGGTCAATTCAATGGGGGTTGTCTTCCTACTGAAGAAAATATTAAACAATCATTTGCAA
This sequence comes from Sinonovacula constricta, assembly GCA_007844125.1. Taxonomy (NCBI): domain Eukaryota; kingdom Metazoa; phylum Mollusca; class Bivalvia; order Cardiida; family Solecurtidae; genus Sinonovacula; species Sinonovacula constricta. The sequence goes on along the minus strand of RXXH01000343.1, from coordinate 574,415 downwards.
ACACGGAAATAAGAAACAATAAATGTAAATACGATATACATTATAAATGTATGGTCGAAATATGTGGGTCTTGCAAAAATGACTTGATGATTGGGATTAACTGTCTAGATGTTGTTTACATAAACAACTAAAGGTGCATTTGCTAAAGTGTTGAACCATTCATTGTTGTACACTGTTACGCAGTGAATACATATGAGCCATGTCATGTACAAACGGTCCATCATGCATATTCACCGTGTTTTTCAGTAAAGTTTGTAATTTACAAAACAATTAAAATCAAAAAGATGTGGCAAAGACGACTAAATAAAGACAAGAACGATCGACCTCTCATTGGCCCTGACTTAAATTTACATAACTCGAGAAGCGCAGGATGAAACCCGTCGAAATAAGCTGTTTGAAACGAGTGTGCCAGCCGCAATGTATAAGAAAACTATCAATGTGTTATTTTGCTGACTGTATTGAAGGAAACAAACCACAGAAAGTGCATACCATGTATGCGTTAACCTTTTTAGTGATATTTCAAATGTAAGCATACGTTGAAATACCCTTGCAACTTGGTTCTTTTTTGTAGAATAAGTAACACCTGTATCCGTTGATGTGACTGTGAAATAACACTTAACTTACATTAGGTCACTGCAAAAGTTCGCTGAACTTTGCTACTAAGTGCTGGAGTAGAACTTGTCTACGAATTAAAGGTGACCCATTTTCAGACTTCGACAACTGCATCGACACAGTACCACCTGTATCCGACCTACTTGTAGACGCTTTCATCTTAAAACCAAACCTGACTTGTAAAACCTTCAACACCCTTGCGTTGCATATATACGACAGAAACATAAATACACCTTGCGAAGCATTCAGTGCTACGACAAAGAATGAGAGAACTGACAGCTCCATTTCTGCATCTATGATTTGTAAAGGCCAAGTAACACCAATAATAGTGAAAAGTTTTACGTAAATCAGAAAGTTGCGTTTATTGTTACATGAGGTACTTAAAATTGAAGGGCTAGAGCGGATAATAGGGGCAGTAAGAATAAAGAAAACAATGTTTGACAGGCAAATTAAAACCAACGGGCCGATAAATAACCCTGCAATCGTGTATACATCATTTAGGAAGCATTTTCGCTCCGCATAGCCTGTAGATATTCCACCTGATACAAGTAAAGGAATAGATAATGAAATGATGATTATGACAGTAGGCATACAACAGGTGTATAAAATATACCTCTTTCTGCTGGTCACAACATGGGCACAAAGTTCTTGCAAACAGAACACTTTATACATATGGTAGCAACAAACATTCATAGAACAGAATGTTGCTAGCAAAAAGAAGTGAATACATGCACCCATGAGTATGCAAATGCTCTCGTTTTCCATCTTGTTTATACCGAATTGAAGGCAAAGCTGGACGAAGAAAAGAATAAAACATGTTGTTTATTCCACGTTCAAATTGTAATGGCTTGAGTAAACAATACACCGCAAATGTTAATAAAAAAGCCCAAGGAGTCACAAAAGTGTACAGATGTTGCTTTATATGTCATAAACAAATGCCATCTAAACAATTCGATGGCTTTCGTTGTGCTAATTTTTTGCGATATGTTTCTAGACATACAACTATGTTACCACCCTCAAATAGGAATTCGCTTCTTGAAAATACAATTTCTTTGTCAGCAAGGTGTATGTATTCTGTGTCATTTTCTATTTTATCGAAGTATTTACTGGGAAATTTTATTTGTGAACAGTCAACTGGAATTGTTATTGGACCTTGCGACATCACGTGCAAGCTGGGTTCCCTAATGTCTGTGTAAGAACATTGAAATGGCCTCTTGTTTATATTAGTAAAAACTCCTTAGAGTATTACTTTTTTCCCTTGATTCACTGTCTTGAGCTCATATTCCATTTCTTGTATTAAAACAAAGGCTCCTTCTACTTGTGTTAGATCGTTTGTGTTCACAATCCATATTTGCGCTTCTACCTTCATGAAAGTGAATCCTTCAGTCGAAAAACTAGCCGAACTAATGTTGCATGCAGAATCCACCTCAACAAACAATCTGGAAATGACTACCGTCGTATATGTGCTGACTAAAGCGACATTCATGGTTCTATATATTTCATTAAATACATCCTCGAAAGAAACTGCATCAATTTGGTCATTGGACTGTTCTGTCGTATTGCGAGTGTTGTTGCAATAAGTGGTCATCTTAAGCAGAAGTTGAACTTGAAGGAAATGCCAGCGACCGTTGATATTTAACGGCAGGCATTTGTTATCTTTGAATATAAATCCATGTGGACAGTTTATCTCTAAACATGTCTTCTGAAAAGAATGAGGTGTCATGTTATAACTTATACAGAATACAGATACATGAGCCTTTAAGATAATTATATTCAGACATCATATAGACACAATTAATATTAAAAAATAACAGCGATAAAAATCAAATGCTGTTTAAACATAGTCATTCCCGCTATAAAAGCTGCAAAAAAAGATAAAAAATGCAATTATTTAGCAATAAAAGTCTGACAGTATACTTTTTGGGTAAAATTATTCATGTGCAAGATTGAAGAAAGTTTAAGATAAACACTTTTTATATGCAATTGATCACTAGTTCAAACTTTGTTACTTTCTTGCCATCTCTTTCCTGTTCGTATTCTAAAAAGAAACGGAATTTGTAAATTATTTATTATATTCTTGAAATAAAGTTTTCTTTTTATTTTTGCATAATTCTCAGGAATCTTAATACATGTACATACGGTTAAGGTGTCATAAGTTCCTTGTGTACAGTCAAGTCCATCGATTTTGTTAGAATCAGTCTCGTCCTTGTCTTGAGCACTTTTCTACACCTTGTAAACAAACTAGAAACGGACAACCGCGACAACAAAGAACGAAAGTGCACAATGTAAAGCGCGAATGGTTAGATCGAATCTTCTTAGTACATAAAAATCTAAAATGGACACACTGAAGTTTTCATAGAATGGAATGAAGCCACTTGTGGTGCTACAATACCTAAAAAGGGAATATGAGAAGCCTTGCACTGGATAATAAAATGGCACGAAGTTATTGTTTTTCACGACGAGGGGCTTGAATTACCTCCCTTGACAGCTAGACAGCGTGAGGCGATTATCGATGAGCAGTCGAAAACATTCTAAAACAGTCGAAACATTATAAATAAGAACATGTGTCCTACGTTAATTGATAATTTTGACAACTATAGTAACACATATTTATTGAAGTTTCCGTTGCTGGTACGCCCGATTAAAATACAATTGCAAAAAATGAGCAAGTATTTTTTAGACCGTCGCAAATTCTTTCTTACAATAATTTTACCATGGTTGGTGTGCCATTAAAATAGCCCACTTTGAGTTTTTATTGTTAGCATCGTTTTATGCTTTGTGTATACTTTATTTGCAGAGTTAATTTTCATTGAAGTCATTGAAGCTCATGCCTGCATAACGTTGTTTTTACATAAAATCAAAGTAAGTATACAGTATCTTTCTTTTAAGATCCCATAAGGGTAAATCTAACGATGTAAGATGTTATTTGCTTAAAATGATCATTGTTAAGCCAAAAATGGTGACTTAAAGCCTTACGTTTGGCCGGTCACTATATATATATTGACTCTTTATTTCTCGAGGATTTATCTGCCAATTTTTCCATACTATAAGCTATGTTCATATCAATCCTCGGGCAATAATTCTTGTTATAGAACCTCGTCATAAAGAAACGCTTTACAGCTTTGTCATTTTGATTCGTTGGTTTGGTTACTACTTAACTTATTTTCTATGATCTTTTGTTTTTCACAATTTTGCATGTTTGTTCAAATGAAGTCACTTTTATGTTATATGACGTAATAAAACAGCTCCTCTGATCGCTGTGACACTATATGCTATGTCGATGCCATGGCGTTGAAAGTTTTTACATACAGTACATATTTTATGTCGTTCATTGTATTTACAATTATATTGTTTCTTAACAATGTTTGTTACTTTACTTCCTATGCATCTTTGCTTACTGTTTATTGTCTCATTGTGAGGTTGAGAAACAGCAGACTGTGCAAGGCTGGACCTATGTAAAGCAGATTGAACTAACCAGACCCTAGTCCATGTACCGGCTTATATTTCCATGGCGGTAACTGTTGACCTTTCCCTACTTGTTTTATGTCTCGTCTAAAGGATTAATCTTGTTTGCATATAAACTCGTATACCTTTTTAGTGCACATTTAAATTAAACATAGGTTTTATTCTCATTGGAGGCGCCCGTGGTCAAGCGGTTTTTTGTTTGCCAATCTGTATCTACCAAGCCCTCGAATGAGAAGATATGATTCTAACTTGCGGTGTGCCGATGATTCAAGCCACAAACAAATCTGTTGTCTCCTCGACTTTTAAATAATATGGCCAAACTTTATTTTAAGTAGCGAAACGACCAAAATAGTAATTATAAAGCTTAGGGCCTTGTCATAATTAGTATTTTTCTTGGAATTAAATAATAATGCATATAATGACACTGGACATACATTTGTGTTAACATATAAGAACAAAAGGTGAAGAAAAAAAGATATCATTTACGCAAGCTATTGTGAATTTTATATCCAGATAATGCATCAGTTTGGGTCAATTTCACTGTATGCCAATCCTTTTAAAGTAAAGACCTCAAAGATAACGAGCTTAACAGCTTTGAATTGATTTCATTGTACTACTTAAACAAACCTTACAACAACCACACAGCATGGAAAACGATATTTTATAAAAAGAAAGCTACAACGGTTAGAATACCATTTTTAAATTTTGAACTCTGCTTAATTCACAAAATGTCAATGTGAAAAAATAATGCATCACACAAAACTCCACAAAAGTGTATTAGAGTGACAATCATAATAACATGCTATATATTATACACAATTTACAGTCGCTTACTAGTCACATAAACCTTTCGGTAAATACCAATATAGTTAGAATAATAATGACCACACATATCAACATTTAAGCTAGCACTAGACAAAGGCACACAGACACACCCACACACGAACACACGCCCGCACACACAGGTATACACACGCACAAGTAGAAGTTAAACTGACAAACACTTAGACGAGACATTACACACATACAGCAAAACATCAATCACCCTCTGAATGACCAACCGGAAGGTTTTATCAAAGACGAACATCATAAATGATATGTCATAAGTAAAACAACAACAACAAAAAGTAACCATATGCATGGAGAATTAAAAACTGATAAAAAATTAATTAACAAATGAACAATATTACATTAATGTTTATGAACATTCAAAACATGAGCAATATAAACCGTAAAAACAGAAACTAAACAAATATTGAAATAAAATTATTTAAATGATAACATGTAATTAGAACACAATGATGTATATATCCTTTCATAAATTCATCGGAGGATAAATACTGAGACAAAAAAAGAAAACTGACACCAAACACTTTACCGCATTATCAAAATATATTTGTGTATGCACTTATACAGCGACCAAAATGTCCCTACATCTATTATCACAACAGATGCAACTCTTATGAACTTGTCTGAGTGAGCCGTTAAAATTACATGTTGTATTAAAATAGATTTCAACCCTGTCATACAGAAACACGATAAACTGATAACATCAAATATGGGCAGGTCAATTCAATGGGGGTTGTCTTCCTACTGAAGAAAATATTAAACAATCATTTGCAAACACGGAAATAAGAAACAATAAATGTAAATACGATATACATTATAAATGTATGGTCGAAATATGTGGGTCTTGCAAAAATGACTTGATGATTGGGATTAACTGTCTAGATGTTGTTTACATAAACAACTAAAGGTGCATTTGCTAAAGTGTTGAACCATTCATTGTTGTACACTGTTCCGCAGTGAATACATATGAGCCATGTCATGTACAAACGGTCCATCATGCATATTCACCGTGTTTTTCAGTAAAGTTTGTAATTTACAAAACAATTAAAATCAAAAAGATGTGGCAAAGACGACTAAATAAAGACAAGAACGATCGACCTCTCATTGGCCCTGACTTAAATTTACATAACTCGAGAAGCGCAGGATGAAACCCGTCGAAATAAGCTGTTTGAAACGAGTGTGCCAGCCGCAATGTATAAGAAAACTATCAATGTGTTATTTTGCTGACTGTATTGAAGGAAACAAACCACAGAAAGTGCATACCATGTATGCGTTAACCTTTTTAGTGATATTTCAAATGTAAGCATACGTTGAAATACCCTTGCAACTTGGTTCTTTTTTGTAGAATAAGTAACACCTGTATCCGTTGATGTGACTGTGAAATAACACTTAACTTACATTAGGTCACTGCAAAAGTTCGCTGAACTTTGCTACTAAGTGCTGGAGTAGAACTTGTCTACGAATTAAAGGTGACCCATTTTCAGACTTCGACAACTGCATCGACACAGTACCACCTGTATCCGACCTACTTGTAGACGCTTTCATCTTAAAACCAAACCTGACTTGTAAAACCTTCAACACCCTTGCGTTGCATATATACGACAGAAACATAAATACACCTTGCGAAGCATTCAGTGCTACGACAAAGAATGAGAGAACTGACAGCTCCATTTCTGCATCTATGATTTGTAAAGGCCAAGTAACACCAATAATAGTGAAAAGTTTTACGTAAATCAGAAAGTTGCGTTTATTGTTACATGAGGTACTTAAAATTGAAGGGCTAGAGCGGATAATAGGGGCAGTAAGAATAAAGAAAACAATGTTTGACAGGCAAATTAAAACCAACGGGCCGATAAATAACCCTGCAATCGTGTATACATCATTTAGGAAGCATTTTCGCTCCGCATAGCCTGTAGATATTCCACCTGATACAAGTAAATGAATAGATAATGAAATGATGATTATGACAGTAGGCATACAACAGGTGTATAAAATATACCTCTTTCTGCTGGTCACAACATGGGCACAAAGTTCTTGCAAACAGAACACTTTATACATATGGTAGCAACAAACATTCATAGAACAGAATGTTGCTAGCAAAAAGAAGTGAATACATGCACCCATGAGTATGCAAATGCTCTCGTTTTCCATCTTGTTTATACCGAATTGAAGGCAAAGATGGACGAAGAAAAGAGTAAAACATGTTGTTTATTCCAGGTTCAAATTGTAATGGCTTGAGTAAACAATACACCGCAAATGTTAATAAAAAAGCCCAAGGAGTCACAAAAGTGTACAGATGTTGCTTTATATGTCATAAACAAAATGCCATCTAAACAATTCGATGGCTTTCGTTGTGCTAATTTTTTGCGATATGTTTCTAGACATACAACTATGTTACCACCCTCAAATAGGAATTCGCTTCTTGAAAATACAATTTCTTTGTCAGCAAGGTGTATGTATTCTGTGTCATTTTCTATTTTATCGAAGTATTTACTGGGAAACTTTATTCGTGGACAGTCAACTGGAATTGTTATTGGACCTTGCGACATCACGTGCAAGCGGGGTTCCCTAATGTCTGTGTAAGAACATTGAAATGGCCTCTTGTTTATACTAGTAAAAACTCCTTGGAGTAATACTTTTTTCTCTTGATTCACTGTCTTGAGCTCATATGCCATTTTTTGTATTAAAACAAAGGCTTCTTCTACTTGTGTTAGATCGTTTGTGTTCACAATCCATATTTGCGCTTCTACCTTCATGAAAGTGAATCCTTCAGTCGAAAAACTTGCCGAACTAATGTTGCATGTAGAATCCACCTCAACAAACAATCTTGGAATGGCTACCGTCGTATATGTGCTGACTAAAGCGACATTAATGTTTCTATATATTTCATTAAAGACATCCTCGAAGGAAACTGCATCAATTTGGTCATTGGACTGTTCGGTCGTATTGCGAGTGTTGTTGCAATCAGTGGTCATCTTGTGTAGAAGTTGAACTTGAAGGAAATGCCAGCGACCGTTGATATTTAACGGCAGGCATTTGTTGTTTTTGAATATAAATCCATGTGGACATTTATCTCTAAACATGTCTTCTGAAAAGAATGCGGTATCATGTTATAACTTATACAGAATGCAGATACATGAGCCTTTAAGATAATTATATTCAGACATCATATACACACAATTAATAATAAAAATTACAGCGATAAAAATCAAATGATGTTAAAACATAGTCATTCCCGCTATAAAAGCTGCAAAAAAAAGATAAAAATGCAATTATTTAGCAATAAAAGTCTGACAATATACTTTTTGGGTAAAATTATTCATGTGCAAGATTGAAGAAAGTTTAAGATAAACACTTTTTATATGCAATTGATCACTAGTTCAAACTTTGTTACTTTCTTTCCTGTTCGTATTCTAAAAAGAAACGGAATTTGTAAATTATTTATAGGATTCTTGAAATAAAGTTTTCTTTTTATTTTTGCATAATTCTCAGGAATCTTAATACATGTACATACGGTTAACGTGTCATAAGTTCCTTGTGTACAGTCAAGTCCATCGATTTTGTTAGAATCAGTCTCGTCCTTGCCTAGCTTTTTAGGGTATAATGAAAACAGGGACCGATACATGTCAATGTTGCTCACAAACCCACTTTGTGTTTCGGTGTACACCTGAAAGCAATAATAAATCTAAATCTTTTTTCACTGATAAAGCATTGCCCATTTATTATAAATCAATATACCTTTTAGAAAAAACTTTGTGAAGAATCGCGAAGAACCTCATATCTTTCCACTGGTGCAAAATGCATTTTTTTCTAGCCAAACAACAACTTAGGACTACAAATCTTAAATGTCTTTGTTTATGATTAATTACATCTTTCTGTCATTAATTTTCAATCAAAACAATTTAACTTGGAAAATGTTCCTTATAATTATATTTAACACAAAGAGTAAAACAATTATGCTAATTTAAGTACCATTCACAGTGCAGTACCATTCATAGTGCATTGAATTAGCAAATCAGTATTTAACTGTCACCCTAAACTTACGTTTCCCTTGACTGTAAGTTTTCTCATAAAATATGGCTAGTTTCCCTGTACATATTAAGTGAAAACGTATTTGGTATTCATAAAACATCTTATCTTAAGACATTATTCAAATATGCTCGACACACACCTAATAGTAAAGAGGGGTTTATAACAAGGCATTAAAACATGAAAATTGACAGCAATCACGTGAACCTTTGCACATCCCGCGTTGTTTTGAAGTAATGTACCAATATTGATACTGTTTGGAATGTATTAGTCTTTCTTATTACTGTCATAATCTCTGTCCTTAAGGTAAGAAAAAAGACGCGTATGGTATAATGATTTATTCAACATATACTTATTTAAATCACGTTGTTTACTATACGTAATTTTTATTTCCACACATTGATGTGTAAAATACTATAATTATTTAATATTATAATATTTATATATTTAATATTTTAGTATTATTCTATATTTAGAATACTAATTTACAGCTTATAATTCTCGTCATATTGGTTTCATGGTGCACGTGCAGACAAATACATTACATGCAAAGGAATAGTGGAAAAAACAACAAAATTTTAACTTAGGTGTCAACTAAATATCGTGTAAGGAAACACTCAAAATGCTTTTTGAATTAGCTTCAAGTATATGAAATATCCCACTAGATAAGAAAAAAAATAACATTATATTTCTATACTAATAATTAAGTATACTTTAAAATTTAAACTGTTTGGACTGTTGATTACGATTTGAGAACAATTATATTGACAAAAAGTTTATTGAAGAGATAAAAACAACAACACAGTCTAGTTCTGTAGACATCTGTGTCATCCAAAGACCCCAGCTCGTCCGATTAATACGTGCATTCTCAACAGTTTTTGCATCAACAGTATTAAACCTAGTATGGAATTGATATGCATAATCCGCATGACCCTGTGTAAACAAAAAAGTCAAATGGAAGTGTGGCTTAGAAAGTAGTTGGTATTTTTCTATTGACCTTTTAAATGTTAAGGTTTTGACATTGCAGTCTAGCATTGTCAGTAAAACGAGTGTGCATATGTTCTAGACTAACATACGTCGAATTTGAACAAATTTACCAAAATATGTCCTATGGACGTAAACGACGACGATTCCTGAATGATTGGCTGCTATAAACAATAAAAAATCAAATCTACAAAAGTAGGTAAGTAATACTTATATATTTATCACACTTATTTTATATAACACTCTATGTCATTGTCTCTAGGTTAACGAAGCGTAGCTACCAGCTAGCGCAAATTAACAAGTCTTAAAGTATCTTATTTATCAATAAACATCGACAAGCTTTAATTTTCCATCGTAGCAATCTGAACACTCATATACCGTTTCTTTTCTCCATAACGAATTTTAAAAATTGTATTTGGTTTAAGTTAATTCTAGATTAATTCGGATGATAAATGTGAGAGCTATAAACGGTTAGCAAGTGACAAAGAAAGAAAATTTAAACAAATTTTAAAAAAAGTTTAGTATTAGTATGATCTGATCCTGGGACCACTTCTGTCTGTGATAGCCATATGACCTACTGAATGCACCATTTATTCTTGGTGCAAGCAATCAGGGATATCTATGCGATAACATTTGCTTTATCAAACACCAGTGTGTAAAACCTGTCACGCGTATCCAGACGGACTACTTTTAAAAGCGTGAGTTCCATGCCGACGTTCAATACATCGTCAAATAGTAAAACTGTTTAAAGGGTTTATGATTTCGACAGGTGTAAACCCGGGCTAATCGTTTTATTTACATTATAGTATACCCCAATCATGTTTGTTTTTATATACTACTTGTTGAACTGCTGGGTAGATTTCTTGGGAGTATGTCCTTTATAAAGAGATTCAAGGGTGTTAGCCTACCGCGTATGAAAGGTGGAACGTAATGTTAAAACAGACATATTTGTAATAACAATATATCAGAAGATGTAGAAACTGTTTACGCCTGCCCGCAGCAAGGTATTGAACAGCTATGAGTAAAATGTTTTGTCAGTCTATGTTATGCTTGGTAGAAAATAAATTTGATTGATACACATACATGCTAACAAGCGCAGTTTCTTTGTATTGACGTCATAGGTAATTGACCGAAATTGTGGGTTCAAATACATGTTTCTGTTAATAAATATTATACCACTTCATATTACCAGTTATCAAATTGAGCAAAAATAGTAAAATACAATATGTACTGTGTTTAAGTGGAATTGTAGATTAATTAATTTAAATACTAACCCAAGTTTGAAATCCAGGAAGGTTGCATTGGGCACAATGAACGTTTGTGAAAGGCCACCAGAAAGATACAGACCCGCCTTCTAGACAAAGCTTTATGGCAGTATAAAAGTTCGTATCCATATCCACGGTCGTCGCACCAGTTTCATTACAACTTACTACCGCTGGTCTGGATAAGAACTCATTTAAGGAAAACGCTGGATTGCAAATGAAACAAGCAAAGTTTTTGTAGAAACGGTATCCATAAAAGGGATTGAGAGCTAATATGTTCACGTTGTCTGTCTCTTCACACACATGTTTGATTACGCGAATGTCGTCATCAAGTGTTCCTGTCATGTTGCATATAGTTGTATATAGTGTTGTATATAGTTTTGTTCGCGGCATTATCGTTGTTGTAGATAGCACTGATTGCCTGAATAATCTAAAGTCTAATGTGGATTCTTTGACATCGACGTATCTTCTGTAACCTTGCTTGTAGGTCAAATCACGTGTGTAAACTGTTTCTTCTTGACACCTTTTTACAGAAAATGACGGAAAGTACGTCCGACAATTGTGTTTAGTGACATTCAACAGGCCTTTTAAGGAGGTAAACAAATCTGTCTCGATGTATGTGTCGCATGTCAATTGCATTTAAAGTATCACTTTGTGAGGTTTGTGGACGTTGCAAAGAAAACAATACACGTTTCTATAGGCGACCTTTTGTCCTTTTCCCGGTGATGTACTATAACTTATCAACGGAATAAATGCTAGGCAATCCGTTCGGTCTTCGATGTCTTAACATTTGTCCACCCATCATTTGTCTCAGAGGAGGCTATGCATCTGTGAATAATTAAGGTATTGTCAATATTTAGTTCTATCCTATGCGTTGGTGGTTCCATAGTTCTACTTGCAGGATTTATTGCGAAAGTTTTACTGTTATAGCACATGTATGGCTCTTTGAGAATTAACACATCCTTACAACATTCCATATCCTCCGCACACTGTGAGTCACTTCTACAGGCTGCTGACGACACATTCACTACTAGTGGTGCAGTGAGATTTGCGACTGACGAGTTGCACACATAGTTTTGTCCATACACATCTGCCAAGCTTTGCAAAAGCGTATTAACCTCATTTTCATAAACAATTGATTCGTTACGCTTCCTTTTAAATGAGTATTGAAAATCGTTGTTAAAATAAATAGGTTGATCTTTGAAAGTTTTTTTTACGAATGTGTCCAAATCTTCTCGAACATCACCATTTAGCATTATTGTGACAGTTATATCTGTCATAATCTCTGAACATTGATTATCAAAGTGATTACTAGACGAAATGTATGGGCTAGAAAAAGATGTATTGGTCCAATCCTCTTGGTCAGCAAATGGTGATATTCCATTGCAAATCATGCAGAGTAAATGTTTTTATATGGTAAAAGACGATCAAGCTTAGTACCATTGATACAAAGGCATTCAACATCCTGGTCATACATTACATCATGCCAGTTTCCTGTTATATTACACTCACTAATTGCATCCTCAATGGTTTGTCCAACACCGGGGTTACATATGTAACAATATACATTTTTAAAAATCAGGAAAGTCGATGCTAGGGTGTGGTAGCCAAATTCTATGTCAGCATCATACGTTTTCCATTGTCCAGTAATGTAACAACGATCAACAAGCACGTCCTTCTCTAATGACGACTCAAAACTGTCAACGTATGTCAATAAATGTGGCAACTGATACATATTTACACAGTTGTAATCTATTATCAATTGCTTGATTTGCTGCACAGAGAAAACGTCTTTGAACACATCTGGAGTTTTTTTCTGGACAAGTTAATACCAGTTCCTAAATGACAGTGCTGTTCTCGCTTGACAGCTAGCACAATGCATGTTTTTATAAATGAGGCCAGATGATAATGAGGAAACAGGCGCAAATACGCCGTTTTGGCATCTTGCTCTAGACTCAGGGTCGGTTTTATAGGGGCAACTGACCATCATGCCAACATTTTTTTTCTTGTCTGGTGAAAACTGGATGAAATTTACTTTTTCAAAATCTAAATAACCCAGAATAATATCTGGACAGCAGTTATCGCGCAGAATGCAATCACGGTGACAGATGCAGTCGAAACATACCCTCGATTTACTAAATCTGTTATCATATTCCCTATCATGATCGCATTTTGTATTGAAGGAACATATGTTGTCATACTGCTATAAAAGTCGAGTCATGTTAATGGTCTTTTCCCAAATATTCTTCCAATGAAAGTTCCAAATGCCGAATCTGTACTTTTCGTTCCGTATCATGGCGAAGGAAAGTGATAGAGCTAACAAAACGCAAATAAAGAAATCGTATGAAGACATAGTGAGCCTGAAACAAGCAAAGATATCTTTTAATTTATTTGAGCTGTAAGACAACCTATGTGTCTAAGTCCTTTGTCTCGCTGATTGCAGTCCCATTAAAAAAAACAACAGCAAAAAACTGAAAAGTGATTAAGAATATATGACAAAGTCCTATGAGCATTGCAACATATACTAAACTCCGAAAAGGCACAGGACAAAGGTATTTCAAGTGCAAGCCAAGCGCAAAGTAGGAACATCCTGGTCATACATTACATCATGCCAGTTTCCTGTTATATTACACTCACTAATTGCATCCTCAATGGTTTGTCCAACACCGGGGTTACATATGTAACAATATACATTTTTAAAAATCAGGAAAGTCGATGCTAGGGTGTGGTAGCCAAATTCTATGTCAGCATCATACGTTTTCCATTGTCCAGTAATGTAACAACGATCAACAAGCACGTCCTTCTCTAATGACGACTCAAAACTGTCAACGTATGTCAATAAATGTGGCAACTGATACATATTTACACAGTTGTAATCTATTATCAATTGCTTGATTTGCTGCACAGAGAAAACGTCTTTGAACACATCTGGAGTTTTTTTCTGGACAAGTTAATACCAGTTCCTAAATGACAGTGCTGTTCTCGCTTGACAGCTAGCACAATGCATGTTTTTATAAATGAGGCCAGATGATAATGAGGAAACAGGCGCAAATACGCCGTTTTGGCATCTTGCTCTAGACTCAGGGTCGGTTTTATAGGGGCAACTGACCATCATGCCAACATTTTTTTTCTTGTCTGGTGAAAACTGGATGAAATTTACTTTTTCAAAATCTAAATAACCCAGAATAATATCTGGACAGCAGTTATCGCGCAGAATACAATCACGGTGACAGATGCAGTCGAAACATACCATCGATTTACTAAATCTGTTATCATATTCCCTATCATGATCGCATTTTGTATTGAAGGAACATATGTTGTCATACTGCTATAAAAGTCGAGTCATGTTAATGGTCTTTTCCCAAATATTCTTCCAATGAAAGTTCCAAATGCCGAATCTGTACTTTTCGTTCCGTATCATGGCGAAGGAAAGTGATAGAGCTAACAAAACGCAAATAAAGAAATCGTATGAAGACATAGTGAGCCTGAAACAAGCAAAGATATCTTTTAATTTATTTGAGCTGTAAGACAACCTATGTGTCTAAGTCCTTTGTCTCGCTGATTGCAGTCCCATTAAAAAAAACAACAGCAAAAAACTGAAAAGTGATTAAGAATATATGACAAAGTCCTATGAGCATTGCAACATATACTAAACTCCGAAAAGGCACAGAACAAAGGTATTTCAAGTGCAAGCCAAGCGCAAAGTAGGAACAAATTTGTTACGAGTCATTTAATGAAAAGAGCAAACCCGACAGTTACCGCCTTAGAACGGTCAGTCGGCAATATTAATCTGACTTGTAAAAGTCCAACTACAACTTGACGCTGAGGGCAGTTTACATTTTTTCCATTTAAACGACACTAAGATGTGTTATTAAAATATAATTCAAGTAAATCATTTTAAATTCTTTAGCATTTTCTTAATTAATAAGTGTACTGTCGTATATATATGCGTTTACACATAAAAGCTAAAAACTGGCATTGAATTTTTCAGAGTCTTTTAAATGAAAGTGAGAGAAAAAGATACACAATGTAATGCAAACACACAATGATCAATCTTTCCTTATTTTCTGAACTCGTCATATCATTGCTCCGCTCCCGAATATTACGTACTATGTGAGAGGCACAATACAAACACTTTTTTTCCATAATAATCATTAGCTAATTGCGACCTTATTGAAGCAGAGAATACCACTATGGCATTTATCAAAATACATTATAAACGCATTGTTTTATCTTGGTCTAAAAGTATCAATTATCAGTACCGCCACCACAATAAATCATCCACAAATTTGACCATCCATTGCTATTTCATTATACCGAATCCATTAACACGCCTAAAATTTGATGATTAATGTTATATTCAAGCAATTTGAAATATATGTTTCAAATGTCATACATCAGTCATAAACAGGAGAACAATTAATGATTTAGTAGCCGCATTTTGTTATGGTGATATACGTCAATTAGACAAATAAAAAAAACGATTTCTATCAATGTGGTGTCAGGGCTTGACCATTGTTACAAAACTTATAAATATTTCATGTGTCTATTAACCTCCGATAATTGGTAGAATTCAGTTTACGTTTTCTGTCTCATACTCAAAATGACAATGCATTAAAGGAATTAAAATGTCAAATCTAGTTTGATAAGTTGGCAATTCTTGCATTTGTTTCCTGGTTATTGTTAATTTATATTCAATCATGTTTTTAACAATGGTTATTATTATACTTACAGATCAAAATAATAACAAATATTAGAAAACACGAAAGCCGGTGTTTTTACATGATTTGACACTAGAATGTAAGAATGTAAAAATAATTAGAAATTATAATGATTAAGCCGAAGATGGTTTAGATCATTTTATGTATTACACTCTGAAAAAAATACATTTTCACAATTCAAAAATGACCCGTGTCTCATAGCGTCTAGCTTTAAATAACAATTATATAAAGGTGTTTCATATTGTAGTTTGATCAACAAGCATATTATTTTACTATACTTATATAATATCTTTTTAGATTTTGCTATAGTTTCGTTAAAGTAACAACGAATCCTATATTAACACAACATTAAGAAGGATCTATCATTAGGAAGATTCACGCATATTTGAATTTTGATTTTTTAATGTAAATATTGAAACAGCTGCTTTTTGAAACAGAATAATAAAATGGTGAGAAAATAAAATCAAGTTAATGAGAAACGATCAGGAATGAACAACTTTGGTTATATGAAATGTATACGATATAAAAAGACGAGACCAAGAGAGTCCGATTACTAATTGATAAAACTGAAAATCAAAACTGTGTTATCAAGACTTAATGCAAAATAAAGCTGTCCAAAGTGTTTTTAGATGTTTAACCAAGCAATGTACTTCTGTGCCAATTTGAAATGCCCTTAACAATTGTTTTGCATAATCGTGTTATCGGGCAAGATGAACTCGAAACGGGACTAATCAAATGAGTTTTTGTTCAGAATAATTCATACTATACAGTTGTTTATTAATTAACGTTTAATTTCATGTTGGCATTGTTTTATAATGTTGTTTCTCTAAGTTAACGTCTCAGTTTAAGCAAGTGATCACCAGACTTTTGCGCGTTGTAAGAAGGTGTACTCTTGGTTTGGTAGACCTGCAACAGGTGCGACAGCTCTCAGCAGCCGTATAATAGCAAAGCATCTGCGCGACGTTTTGTATTTTTGGGGTTTTGTATTATTTGTTTGTTTTGTTGTTGTTATTGTTTTGCCAATGCTTATCAAAGTAATCCAGTTTTAATAAGCGCCTCAATGTCATACCATTATATGATTTACCACTATGCCAGATTGCGTTATACATAGACTGTTTTACAAAATATTTTAATGGCTATGGCTAAAATCAAGCTGGACAATAGGGAATTTGGCATAACTGTCACAAATAGGCTATCGAGGTTGCGTGGTTATAGTCTGTTACTACTTTTCCACTACTTGACTTGACAAAAACTGCATGTACTTGCCTTATACTTGCATTAGTTAACAGAAAGTATGTTCTCACTTTGAAGTAAAGTTTTATTAAAGAGACTTAGTTAATTGTAGAATTGTAGAATTTTTATATGGCTGAAATCATACAAAAAGTAAACAGAGTTTCATAAATGTATTTATCGTTCAACAACAGAACATGTTATTTTAATGAAGCTCATGACTAGTTACATGCAATCGAGAAAAAGTATCGCATAAATGTATATTTATATATTTAAGTCATTACACACAATTAAAACACATTTCTTGTATGTTAGAAAGCCAAGTCTTTTCTTGCACTTGCTGCACCGAAGTTCTGCTTTTGTTTAGTCATCTTAACGTATCAGATAAGATACAGTATTGGTATAATCCATCAAATTGATGTCCCCTTACACGAACTTATGCTTACATGCGGAAAGTCTCTGTTCAAGCTTATATCGAGACAGTGCAACTTTGATAGTATAAAATATTGTATTATTTTCCTTGTTACGAACTTTAAAAAATCAAAACATGTATTGCGATTGCTAACGGCTTCTAAAACTTTCAGCGAACAAATCATATGACTTTTTATATACCAAACTTAATCAAACAGTTGCAACGGAAAGGCAGCACAGTGTAGTGCGCAACTAACGTCGATAATGTACCTTTACAACGGATACAACGCGAGCGTCATTTGTGAATGCCCTTTATAAAATGCGTTAAATGCTCTCCAAAGAGATAACCACAGCAAAATGAAATAACAAACAATAAACTAAAACAACTCGCATTACCAAGTCAAAAACGTAACCTTTCAACCATTTTAGCTCGCGTAAAGGTCAAGTATGTAATCATTGTATCAACAACCAAATTATCTAAGCCTGGAGTCACAGATGTCACAGTTGAGACCTATTCTATGCGAGGCACAGTTCTCCTGACAGGAGCTTGAAAAATGTCGATTATGACACGAATATCCGTAAAGTCGTCAGTATATAACCATCCCCAAACACAAGCACAATGTTGGATATCATCTTTAAACACGATGCCGACACTTTTATGCTCTTTTTCTCAGTGACTCACCCCAACCACACCCTCCTTCGAAAGCTTCACCTTAAAGAATATAATTTAAAAATGTTGATCGGGAAAACAGGAATCATTTATAATTGAATTTGAAGCTCAATGGAAACATGTCTGTTAAAAGTTCTTAATGCAGCACTAGACAAACCGCTATGAAGACGTTGCATAGCAGATTGTGTATCCAACCGTTGATTCTGCTGGACACCTTGACTCAAAGATCTATATAGAGATGTTTTATGGACAGATATCTCAAATTTCACCCTGTTTTATGCAATTTCATGCTCCATTAAATGTTGAGCAGTCTATGAGAGACTTTAAAACATAAATGAAACATGTGAAAATATGCCGAAATAAAGCATAACGACGATTTTTAAATGCCAACACATGCATTGTTTTGCATAAAGTTATTGCAATTGGCACAATTATATGTTACAGTCTACGCTCATCAAATGATGATTAAAGTGTTTCTTCACTGAATATGCCGCATACACATATTTAGTTGTTATTATTTAAGGTAGTCGGCTCATTTAGCATCACAGTAAATCCCATAGATATATGCCATAGTATGGACAGCCATTGAAAATGTCACATCTAGAAGAATGTTAAACGGAGCACCAAAAGAAAACAAATCCTGACATTTTCTGAACGTCTTACTTGCTATGTAATCTCATGTGCGTGCGGGACTATTTCTATAAACTGAACGCGAAACAAAAAATGGAAAAATAGTGTCAATACTTTTATTTTTAAGTAGTTAAGATAAAATAGCTCAAAATGTTATTAAAATTGCCATGATGGCAAAATTCTGCTACACAGGTAATATTATACGAGAAAAGACACATGAATATCACATTGCAATTCCGTGTTATATCAATTATCAAACAAATGTGTAGTCATTTTAAATACATACATACATATATATATATATATATATATATATATATATATATATATATATATATATATATATATATATATATATATATATATATATATATATATATATATATATATATATATATATTAAAGCGCAAACGATTTATAAGTCATTTTGCAGTCCGATTTCTCCCGCTGACCAAACAGCCAAAACAACAATCACGTTCAATGTCAATGTGACCTTGTCCTATATACCAGTGACTCCAAAAAGTCATAGGCGTCCACTACTTGTCCTGATCAATGTCTCTACCTAGTTTGAGGGTTTTCACTTGATGCATTCTCTAGATATTGATTGGAAACCAATTACCTGAAAGGTTGAGGTGACCTTTATTATTGTGTCATTGACCCTAAAATAAAAGAGCCAGTAACTTCAAGTGACCTATGTCTTTAGGAAGGTGAAGAAGTGTGGGATAACGCTTTCTCTAGATAACGATTATTGATATGGATTATTAGAAAATCAGACAACTTTCCAGACAGTATGGGCCAATTATTTTATTAAATATACATCGATTTAATTACTAAAGCGATACTTCTAATAAGCTAAAACTACAATTCTCTATCAAGAATTAACTTGGGTTAAAGCAACGTAAAGGAGGTGTTGTTGTCTTTATGTAAATGGCGAGTGACATGCTTGATGGATGCAATATGTTTACATTGTATCAACATGACTGCAAACGGTCTGGTTTATTATGGACAAATGCTTCGTAATTTAGTATAAATTTGCAGAAGACATCATTAACAAAGCGGTGAACACGAATTCTGAAATATCTTTTTGGCGGAATTTCATTCCATTATCTTTTTCTTTATTTATGTATTTTATTATCTATTTATGTATTTATATTATTGAGATAAGAAATAAGTTAAATCAATTACGTTGCTAGCAGCCTCATAATCAGATTAAACCCCTATTGGGAGCAGAAGCGATAAAACTTTATGTGAACATACATAGCTTCTAGTTCATGCATTATCTCGACAAGTACGGAATGCCATATTTTATTCACGATGATTATTCCATTATTGTCATTATCATGTGAAATAAATTCGTTGATCGTCTATCATGTAATGGATAGTTATTAATCTATGAATAAATTAATGACCTAAGGCATTCTTGCTTAAACGCACAGTAGCGATACGTATTCATCCAGCGCTGATATGTTAAGCAATACACGTCATTAAGCAAATTGAATTCATTAAGAGTAAGAAAAAAACATTATTACACACGTTTTATTTTGATGCTGCTAAATTTGGTAAAATGCTGCTCAAACGCAAACGTTTGGTTTGTTGAGTTGCTTTTATCTAAAATTCAGGGAAATGTGTTATTTATCATATAAAAATCTAGATTAAAAACTTTAGATAATTTTTGAAAATGTGAGGTAAAACTTCATTTTTATTAAGTTTGTTGTATAATCATTTCATGAAGTCCCGTTTGTGTGTGTGTGTGTGTGAATGGAAAAGGATGGTTGAAATTAGCATTTAAAAAGGCACTATATGTTGGTACCTGTTTTCTTCTTGCTATAGTTTGTTATATTACCTTGATGTTTTGTCGCTATTTTATGACTAATACGTAACACGAATATAAACGACTACATACTTCTTTTTTCTTCTATAAAATCTATAGAATGTACGAATCGCTGCCATAGAATCTCAAACTAATTTGTGGGTCTTAAATTTCAGACACGAAATTGATAAAATCAGTTCTATTCAGAAGTTATTCTGAAATATGCCGTACCTTGCTTTTTTGAACAAGAATAAAAATGACACATGTGATGATTGTAGAGGGTTATAGACTAAACTAATTAATAATGTTTTATTATTTATTATTTATAACATGCGTATCATATAAGTAGTTTATTATTATGAACTTGCACACTATTGACAAAATTGTACTAACCCACTAAACAGGATTCGTCTGAATTTTAGGCCCTGTTTCAAGAGTATACTTATCAAAAGAGAATTACCTAGTAACTTATTATCTATCTAATTGTATCATAAAAGCTCCAGAAACAGAATTACTTTACTTTTGAAGGGCATAATTTATATAACATAAAATAATTATGTAAATATGTAACTAAAAATATTAAAGAATGATTATTACTAGCCAAGTATTTATATTATAGCCAACAAAAAGACGACAAACATGACAGTTAAAACAATCAAAACAGTTAAAACAATCAAAACAGGTAAACAGTTACACAATGCTTTTAATTGAATTTATTGCACAACAATCTATGCAAAATTATCATTTCTAA
The DNA here is from genome assembly GCA_007844125.1 of Sinonovacula constricta. Lineage (NCBI taxonomy): Eukaryota > Metazoa > Mollusca > Bivalvia > Cardiida > Solecurtidae > Sinonovacula > Sinonovacula constricta. The sequence continues at coordinate 552,991 of RXXH01000343.1, read as the reverse complement.
CGCCGTTAAAACGGCTTTATATACAAAATGGATTTTATAGTTTAATAAGTGCATTGTTTGATTCTAAAGACTCACCCGCCGAAGTCTTTTCAGTGACAGACCTGTCACAAGTTTTTAATATCAAGTCTTCGTTGCCTGTTGTACTAGCTAAGAGTGGATAACATTGAATTTTTTCCCGTAGAAAATGAGGCTACCCTTGCATTGCAGATATAGGAGAGAAATATTAAAACGCCCTGAAGACCATTCACTGTGACAACAAAGAAGGAAAAAATAGACAAATTAAATAAGGTATCAATAAACTGAAGAGGCCAGGCAAAGCCAATGAGTGTCGACAGTTTGATGTAGATGAAGAGATCGTTACGATTTATTGAACTTTGAACTGCCGGTCTAGATCTGATCTTGAAGAATGTCATAGCAAAGAAGCCGATATTGGAAGCAAATATTAAAATAGAAGGTACAAAGAAAGTCACGATGATGCTCGTTAAATCGGATAAGAAACACAGAGATGGTCCATATCCACATGACGCCATGTCTGATAAGATAAGATGGACAAGCACTAATGTCCCGATGATTAGGAAAGGTGTGCCAAACGTGTAAACACGGTAACGCAACCTGTTGACTGAAACATTTGCTTGTAATTGGTTAAAACAAAACACTTTACACATGTGATAAGCGCATATGTTCATGGCACAGAATGTGGATAACCAGAAGAAGTGAATAAGGATGCCCATTGTTGTACACAGATAGACATTGGTGTTTAACTGCAGTCCGAATTGCAGAATCAGCTGTGCAAAGAAGAGACAGAAACAGAGTACCATGTTGTTCTGGCCTGGAACTGTCCTTAGTTGTTCCAAGGTGCAGTAAACAATAAAAGTCACAAGGAGGCATATCAAAGATAAAATTGTGCAGATTAAACTGAAAACATAATACGGAAATGCGAGTTTGATTTGTCGCAATTTTTTAATATCTTTATCATTCTTTAATGACATCACCTTGGACTCAAAAGTATCTAAACAAATTCTTATCTGTCCATCATCTGTTTCGAAATAATCTCCAGGAGGCAATATAGCATCTTTCCCTATAATTATAACATCACTTGTATTGGACTTCCTAAACTCATCCTGGGATATTTGCACCTGAGGACATATTAAAAATTTGGAAACGATTATTGTATCGTCCGTTGATCCAAGGTCGGGTACTGTATGTCCAGGTATGAATCTCATCTCGATATTCCTTACGCTGCAGACTGACAGTGACGTATTTATCTGTATTTGATCGTCATGTTGACGTTTTTCAGTCGCAAACAATTGGATAGGTGTCCCAGAGTTTGAAATAATTTTATAACTACCAGACTGTGCCTTCACAAATGCCTCAAGAACTTGAATGAAGTTTTCAGTCGACAAAACAAACATATGGATTTCAACAAAAACATTTTTAAGAAAGATGACCGAAATACGATCACCTTCAATGCATTTTGAGTATGAATCGCCGATGAAAGAATTAAAAGTTCGCAATGTCGTGTTGTCTAAGCCGCCTTCAATTCTGCCGCGTATCGCATCAAATATATCATCGAAGGAAATGAAGTTTTCAATAGTAAAATTTATGGGACATTCTGGACTGATTATAAAGGGATACACCGAGGCGTAGCAGTCGGGATGCTTATTGAGGTACAAACCGACCTTGAAAACAATCATCTCAACATTCAGTCTCAGTGGTCTACACAGTCTATCGAAGAGAAAATATCCCAGTTCGCAGTACAATTTCCTGCAGGATTTCTGAAAATATATATATACATTTTTATGACGATCCAAACATTTGAACATTAAAGTATATTTAGCTGATATAATCAGCTATGAACTATTTTTCTTCCATCTCAATAGTTTGAATTTACTACTGTTATCATGTCTTCAAATTGAAATGCTTATGAACTATGTACAATAGTTAAAGAATGTGCATTAAATAGTATGAACAGTGAGCATAATCAACATAACCACTTTTTTCTCTTACCGTAACGTGATCAAACGTTCCGTTAACGCAGATGACAGGCGTATCTTTCAGGAGGTTCCAATCATTGTCAGACAGGGCAAATAGAAGTCGGTAGACTAGGCCTTCGTCTAAGTCATTACCCTCTCCTTTTAAAGCATACTAAAAGATAAAAAGAATATAAAACTAGCACTGATAATTTAAAAGTTTTACCAGAATTGTTTTCAGTGACGCTAGTGACATTGATGACGTCCTACATTTGACCCAGTGTTGAGACTAATATTTTTTTAAATAATTTCCAGATAGGTTTAATGAACAATTAACACATCAATATGCAAGAGGAAATATGCAAGTCTGGGTTTGGATATTCCTATTTAGAAACTTTATATTATTTAAATAATTATTTTTTAAAGTTTTTTTTACTACTTTAGCAATAAGAATATATGACAAAGTCCTATAAGCATTGCAACATATACCAAACTCTGAAAAGGCACAGGACAAAGGTATTTCACATGCAAACCAAGTGAAAAGTAAAAACAAATTTTTGCATCTCGGACTGAAAAGATAACTGCTAACAGATTGTATACATAACGGCGCCAGTTATTTGTTATTAATTATAACACTATAAAAAACAAGAAAAACATGCCGATAAGAAAGGGGTTTTGTTGGTTTACGACTGCGTTAGGTAATACTAGTTATCAGAAGCATCATAAAGAGGATAAGATTATAATAACATAAAGGACACTTCTACTTCCTAAAACTTATTTTTATATTAACATTTTAATAATCCCTAGATTCTTTACTACGTTAACTCACTAATTGTCGCTTTTACAGGTCATCGGATAACTTGCTTCAATGAAACATATTACTTGATGACCATTTCCATGGAAATGTATGTTTTCATGACAAATAAAACTGTAAGGTTTGATCTTAAATTGAATTTTCAACATCGTAAATAAGTCCAAACAATTGTTCCTATTATTTCGGCATTGTCAATAACATTTCAGTAAATTAGGCCTCTAAAGGCCTGTAAGAATACACTGTATCATTAAAACGAAATATGAATGAAAATGATTTTACAAACTTAATAAGAGCACAAGAAATTCAATAAAACTTGACATTTGTATTAAAATAAATAAAATATGAGTAGACATGTGTTAAGTTATTTATTATATTTTGTACAAAATAATATCTCTTATAAAGGGAAGAAACGACAAAATTATATAAAAGTATAGCTTTAAATAGAAGTCTTAAAATACGTTCACATTGATAAGATACGTACACGTGATACTGGTTCGTGATTACATTTGCTGCAATACAAGTTCTTGAATGGCATCCAGTATGATACTTCATCGCTCCTTTTGCACAGCTCAACGGTTTCATTGTCCCAGATATTCCAACTACCAGTAACATTACACTGAGATAATGGTGTTTCTAATTGCTTATCCGTGGCTGCTGCATCAGGATTGCAGGCAAAACAGGCAAAGTTAAAATACCTAATTTTATTTATGCGATATTTGGGAAGAGAAAGTAGCGACTGGTCTGTGTTGTCAACCTCACATATTTCTTGCAGCATTGGTTCCTTGCCATCCCAGTTTCCCGACTGATTACAAGAGGTAAAATCTTTAACTAAATTGAATGTTTCATTGCCATAAAGCTCGGTTAACATTTGCCGAAATGACGAATCCAGTTGAACGTTACGAATGTTCATAGGCTCTCTTTTAAAATATTCTTCAGATAGTTCCATTTTGTTTTCCAAGCACACTTCTGAATGTTTAACAACAAACGCGGTTTCGCAGTTCCGGTTAATTTGTGACATTAATTCTGAAAAATCAGTGAACAAAAACATATCCAAAAAATTGTCACAAAATACTCTTAAGGAAATGACAACTTGTGGTGGTTTTCCAACATTGCATTGTAGACAATATGAGTTTTTATATGCGATCTTTATCATATTTTCCTTATCAGATCTTACAGTGATAGGAATAAACGATAGTTCATCTGATATTCCGTCGATTCCTTGACAAAGATTGACAAGCGTTGTATTTTGTGTATTTAAACACGTATCGACAACGAGGAAGCTCCCATAAAACTTGTCATTGTCAGTCAAGCTTTCTGTAACTGTTCCGGCTGCGTTGTCTGGTGGAAGAGTTAAAAGATATTCATGATCAAAACATGAATAAGGTCGCTTTCTGAACAGAATATCCTGGCAGCATTTTCTTTCCTCTGCACACGATGAATCACAATGACAATACTCACAGAAATCGTTATACCCAAATGTCTCATTTCCGGTATACCCCAATAATATTAAAGAATCCAAGCAAAGCATTGCGCCGCCACAAATCTGTTGAAGCTTCTTGAGAAATGTCAAAGTTTTAGTAACAGGCACTATTGCTTTATCAGACTGCCGTTGTTTTGGAGTGTACACTGTCAGTTTTTTGCCGTAAGTATTAGTCAGTAAGTGTCTAACATCGCTAAAAACATTGTTTCCTTCTACGCTTATGTCAATTCCAATATCTAAAAGAATTTTATTTTCTTCTATTGAGTTTTTGAAAAAATCTTCAATTGATATGTTCATACGTACCAGTTGAAAACTGTCGCTTACATTGGCAGTGCCTATTCCATTGCAAAGCATGCAATAAACATTCTTAAAAGGTGCAAGACGAATAATCGCAGGCATTTTCAAGCACAATGCTTCGATTTTAGCATCATAATTCTTCCACCTGCTAGTAATATTGCATGAATTAATAGTGTTAATACCTTGGGGAGAAAAAGGGCCTGGATTGCAAATGAAGCAGAAAACATTCTTAAAATTTAAAAAATGATATTCTAGAAAATTGCAAGCTATGTCTATCTGCTTATCGTATGTTTTCCAGTGACCAGTAACATTGCATCTATCAACAATGTTGTCATATCCTTCTCCACGAGGCCTGCAGGACGCTGGTGTCATACTTGGATGATCGTAATTGACCAGCTGTTTACTGACCATACAGTCGTGTTCATTCAATTTTCGTTTGAATTCACTCTCAGAAGATACGTGTTTTAAAGATGTCATACCAGATGCGTTTAAGCACTTAACAGCAATCTTCCATACAGTTAAATTTTCTTCCTTGTAACATGAAGCACAAGCACTGTTTCTGTAAACCAGTTTTGTGTCCTTAGAAGACACAGGGTTTAAATTACCGTATTGGCATTCTGTGGCTAAAACTTGGTTGCTTAAGTTTGGTGGACAGTGCGCTATCATGCTGTAGAAATCTTCACTTCCATCAGGGAACAAAGCTACGTTAACACAGTTAAAGTCCAAATACCCGTACATCGAATCGGGGCAGCAGTTTTTAAAGTTCCTGCAAACCTGGTCACAATCGCAGATGAGACATTCCGCAAATGAAATACTCGAGGGCATGGCGACAACCGAAGATGTGTAGGCATTTATCGCGGCCGGACTGAAAACATTCGGACCGTCTGGAGAGCATCTGTTTGATGGAGGACAAACCAAAGCGTGTTTTTCGACGATCCTTGCTATGTCAAGATCTTGCTGAGTGATGTTTTTTATCCATTGTCTTGAAGATTCGATGGTGTGTTGAACCGTTGATGCCACACCTAGAAGCCTTTCTGTTCCAATTTTATCGACGAAGGAAACTAAAAATATGACAATTATTCCTAATTTTACAGTAAACGCCATACTCGGCTGTGGAATGTGAACCTTCTTTTTATTCATTCTACGCACAATTTTATTAGAATACAATTGGTTTTTAAGTGTTACTAACATTGAGAATGCAATGCACGTTATTCAACCTCGAGCATAGAATATACACTTCATAAATATCTGGGCAAGGCTGTTACATTGTGGCTGTTTCGTATTACCGATGATCGTCAATGGAATTACATTTCAATTTCCATTTAATCGACAGATCGATGTTGATAACTGTCATACTAGGTGTATGCATTATTGATGATGCTGTAGCCAGGATTACAAGTGACTGATATTACAATTTGCACAAATTGTTTGGGATTTATCTAACTCAAATCACTTTAGATGCGACTCTAGAGGAATTAACAAATTGACTAAGTCTAAAACCTTCCCAATAGCAACTGTGTGTGCTTTGTTAGATTGCAATATTAACGAAGTTACCCTTCACTTTAGTGATTAAGCAAACGTTTTGGGAAATGAAATGTGTAAAAGACAGTCCATTGTTTTACATTAGTTTAAGTGATTGTTTTAGCTGTCCGGATAAATATTTATAAAATATGCTCATTTGTTCTATTCTACGATACAGAATCAGAATAATATCACAATCTGTTTAGAAGATTTTATTGTTATTATAATTATTGTGTTTGTCTGTTTTGCTCTTGTCTGATAGAAAATGTTCACGCCTTGCCGGCGTATGAGCGTAGAAACATCAGAAAGCTTTCTTTTGCCCTGCCTTTTTATTTCATTTGTTTACGTAGGCTGTTGTCCAGCAACAATGCAAAGCATCTAAATTGCTATCGTACGATAATATTCTATATTCACCAATATCTCCTTTATCATCGAAACCCCTTGGCCATTAAAAATTTAAAGTATTAAAATACACATTTGAAGCTTTGAGCTATTTTACCTGTTGTCACACTGAAACCTGCGCATGGAGAGTTTGTGTTTCTATTCTGCATATGCAGTAAAAGTGTGTTAAAGTTTCGCTAGGAATGAATTTTGAAATGGAGATAAATGTCTGTATGATTTTTCTTATACTAAACAGTCGCGGTGTTGTGACAACAGTCTTATTGTAGATTGTTGACAAATTTTTTAACCAAGAACTTATGCATTGATAAATATAAACCCCCTTTAAAAATAAAGTTGTGCGATTTCGTTGCCATTTCCAACAAGCAAGCAAACAATTCAAAAAATAATAAATTGGATGGGGGGGGGGAATTGTCCTATTTGTTCTCGTTGCTTCTTTTCGGGTTCATATGGGTAAAATAATTATTTTGCTATACCATATAATTTTACTGCTTTCATTTTATTTCTACGTAAGTCATTTATTCATAGTATTAGTAAAATTATATTCACTCGAAAGTTGACTAAATAAACATTGATAAATATCTTAAAACTTGCTCACTTGTTTCATTGGAATATTTCTACGGGTTATCATTCATTTTAGTTACGTGTACAGTCTGATGACAACTTTAAACGCTCTAAAGTATAAGCATTTATTACTGCTGTTAAAAATACTAATCACTAAGGATGTCAGCCGGTGAAAATATTTAGACCTATTCACAAAGATAACCGTGCTATTCATTTAGTTCAATAAATCTACTGATGCCTGCGTGCGATCTAGCTGATGGTGGAACTTGGTGGAGCATATAGCTCGTTAGAGCGAAAAGCCCAATGAAGCAGATAGCTTAGTGAAGCAGAAAAATAGGTGGAGCAGATAGCTTGTTGGAGCAGATGGCTTGATGGAGCAGATAGCTCCGTGGAGAAGGAAGTTCACTGGAGCAGATAGCTCGGTGGAGCAGAAAGTTCACTGGAGCTGATAGCTTGGTAGAGCAGAAATTTAACTGGAGCAGACAGCTCGCTTCAAAAGAAAGCTTGGAGAAAATAGCTAGGTGGAGGCAGATAGCTCAGTAGAGTAGCTGCCTTGGTGGAGCATAAAGCTTGGTGGGACAGATAGATCGGTGGAGCGGAAAGCTTGGTATGACAGATAGATTGGAGGAGCGGAAATCTTGGTGGAGCAGATAACTGAATGGAGCAGATAGATTGGTGGAGCGGAAAGCTTAGTGGAGCAGATAACTGATTGGAGCAGATTGATTGGTTGAGCCGATACAGAGTGTTAGGACGGTGTACCCGAGATGACTTCAAGACAAATTGTGTGTTATTCATGAATGCCCGTCTTTGATCGGCAGCCGACATAGAAAAGTAAGTGTTTGAGTGATATCCTTTACACTCTGACACATATCAGTGAACTATTCGGTCTTCCTACTAGAAACAGTGCTTTCAAAGGACAGGATTCAACTTTTGTGTAACAAAATGTAACTACACTTAAATATCACAAAATTAATTTCAAAGTGTATCATTGATTATAGAGATAAGGTTAAAAGCGTTAGAATATGGTGTATGCAATATTATATATACAGAGGCAGGCATACAGGCAGATAGGTAGGTAAATCCAAATGCCCCGTTCATATTTTACGAATAAACATTCTTTTGTTTCAACAACTTGTCCTATTAAATGTATTGCATGTATTTACAATACAATGTAGTCTTGTTGCAATAAGCAAAAATAAATGTCAAAATTAAACAATTACAACACATGCGTTTTTAATGTCATTCCATTTCGGGTCAACTAATTACAATTAATTACGAACCAGGTACACCTGGTTGGATACAAAATGGATAAATATATAATTCTCCCTATGGCGAGGCTCGTTAAAGTATGAAAACACACAATAAATGAAACTGTCGTCACCCAGACAGAAACACCACCAGGCTGATGTATCTGTCGCTAGCAGCCGAAATGTCAAATATATTACATGCGATTAACATTATTGTCCTAGGTTTTATGCATTACACATGCAGCACAGAGACCGAGCGGACGTGTGTAACTAAACATAAAGGTATGAAACTTTTTCTTGTTTGCTTCAGATAACACTTAGATTTTCTACTACTACTACTACTCCTACTGCTGCTTAGCTTACAACAAGTACAACTTTTTCTTAATGCTACTAATTATAGTACATTTACACTTTAGACGTACAAATTAGATGAACTACTACTACAGATACTAATTCTATTACTACTATTTATGCTGCTGTTGCAGCTACTACCTTTACTTTTACTACAATGAAGTAGAACAAATAAAAACATATCTTTCTGGCCATTTTGTTTAACAATAGATGAAAAAGAGGTTATATTATTGGATATGATTATGTTTTACTATCACAGGGAGATGATTATGCATGTTTTACGTATATCAGATACAACATTTATTTTAATATGCTGCGTTGATGAAGCTTTACTTCACCAAATGTTGACCGTTTATACTTTGAAAAAAAATGCTTGTGAGAACTAAGGCTCCGAACGCGTATATAACGGACTTAATAACTGATATTTTCTTACGCGTAGTAATATTTGGTTCAAAACACTGGTTCAAAACCATTCAGGCTATATACATAATTACTAACATAAAAAGTAACAATTAAAAGGACGTTGTAGAATTGTTCCACAAGTCGGCCTATGTTATTATTAAAAAAGACAAGCTAAATTTCTGTTAAAACTCGCCTTGAATCAGTTCAAGTTAATTATAGATTATATCTACAAATGCTATATTTACATAGATATAAGTATTTAAAATTAAAACTCGACGTTCGCTGCAAAGAGCATTTGTTATAAGCCAATCAGTTTTAAAGTCTATCTAATAATGTACAGCATTAATTTTCAGATGGGGACAGCCACTATTTTGCTATACGTATGGCCTGCAGTTTACACATATTGTGGCTATAGGTCGATACTTAAGTGATGCATTTCCAGTTATTATAAATACAACGTATACGATGGTATGTGAATATCTTCCCTTAGAGGCACCTCGAAAGAAATGTGGTATCCCACTGAGCCAGGCCCCCACATGCTATGACCAGACCTGCTAATTGCTGGTCATCACTGCAGGGAGTCTTAAGCCAACATATTACTAATCTGTCACAGTAAAACCTCTGATGGGTTATTGCAAAACTAAATTACCTGCTAGTATGGATGTGAGACAGTAGGCTAGTTTTACACAAAGCCACAAACATTATTGTTAGTGATAATGTGGGTTGTTTACTATTGATCCCTTAAAAATTCTTTATTGCAATAATTACTAGGTGTCAATTATTTAACTGCAAGATTATGTATTTATTTCATAGCTAAATATTTGATTTTGAAAATACATGAGAGATACAAGTTTTAGTATTCAAAATGACTTACATACATATATACATACATACATACATATATATATATATATATATATATATATATATATATATATATATATATATATATATATATATATATATATATATATATATATATATATATATATATATATATATATATATATATATATATATATGTATGTATGTATATAGGATTGCGTAATTGATATATTCACAACTGTTTCCTTTGCAAACTATGAATGACTATGTTCAACCCCCAGATATAGCATACATACACTTGGATCTTGAACAATACCTGTGTGACAGACACATCGTTACAGACTGTGGCAGCCTGGCTTATCAGAAAACAGATGCCCTCACATGCTGGGTGGGGCAATAAATGGGGGGGGGGGGGGCACTTATATAAGGGTTTCGAGATGCCTTTAAGAGTCAGTTTGGAATTTAAGCTTGACCTCTGCATTAGCATTTCAGCATTTTCAACGCAATGTTTGACAGCTACGCCGAGAATATCTAGCTACATTACAATCTTGCATTTAAATTTGCTTTAATGCAAAAATAATGAATCTTCAAAAACTATGCAAAAAGGCTGACTGACTTATGTTGTTTGTATGAAAAGGCTTATGGGGTAAAGTCAAATGTGGTCAGAATACAGGTATGCGTGTTGACCCTCTAGATAAATCATCAACGTTTATATATATTTTATATTTTTAGACTCGCCATGCTATTATCTGCCTTTCAAACATGCGTCATCTGCATGGTTATCCAGTTGTACATGTTCGCGGTAGCGAACCAAATCACAGACAAAGACAGACGGATAAGGGATTTGGAAGAATCATTTGAACGATATTTCGGAAGGACCATCAACATGACTCAGCTATTGCAGCAATTTGACAACATTTGTCCTCTTACGAAAACCTGCAGCTCTACGCTTTCTTATGATATCGGGTATCAATCGTTTGCAGATTGTCGCCAATGTAGTTGTTATAAAGACTGCGTCTTGGACTATTCCTGCTGCCCAGATGTTATATATGGGTATTTAGAGTTTAAACGAGTAAATGTTATTCAATTTCCACCAACCAAGACATATATTGTTCCCATGATAGCCAGCTGTCCCTATAATACTGACCAGGAATACAGATCTAAATGCCAAAAAGGTGGAGTTGAGCCTGTGTCATCCTTTAACTCTGATTTCATCTATAAAAACATACACTGCGCTGTTTGCCACGGCGAGGACAACCCTAAGAGATGGGAACTGACGTTTCAGTGTCCTCCGGGAACTCCAGACGTGTTTAAAGAGGTGTCATCTGTAAAACAATTAAAGAAACTGATGATAGATTACGAATGTATAAGTATTTACCAGAAATCGCATTATGATAATTACAGTAATCATTTGAAGTCATCTTCAGATAGAGCCGCTCTTATTGATCGATGCAACATTACTGGAAAATGGAAAACATATGATGCTGACATAGAAAATGGCTGCCACACCCTTCAATCGTCATTTTATATCTTTAAAAATGTATTTTGCTATATATGTAACCCAAGTACTGAACAAATAACTGATAATGTAATCAGTGAATGTAACGTCACAGGAAACTGGCATGACGATAGGTATGACGAGAAAATTGAACAACTTTGTGTCCATGGTTCTAACTTCGATCGCCTTCTGCCATATAAAAACATATATTGTATGATGTGTAATGGAATCAAATCGTTCACGGGAGCTTTAGAATGGACAAGCTCGAATTCAAAATTTCTGAACGTGTCGTCAGTGTACAACTTCGACAGCAGTCGTTTAAGGATTTCTACTGATATCACTTTTGACGTAGTCTTAAGCGGCGATGCTTATAAAGAACTGCCCAAAGTCGTCAGTGATGCCTTTACAGACCAAATGATTAATTTCAACAGCGACTCCCAATTTATAATTAACACAAAACGTCAACGGGCACTCATTTCTGTGAATGAAACGAATTCGCTTAAAAAATACTTTAAGGATGTTTGTGGACAAAAACTAGTTTGTAATGCATCTAACATTGAAAGTGGTTCTTCTGCGTCAGGAGAAGAGGAAATGTTTTGTAAAAAATGTCGATGTGACTCTGGATGCGCCGAGGACATGGAATGTTGTAATGATTTGCTTCTTTTCAAAGAACCGTACATGTGCCTAAAGAGTAAATATTTCGCAGCTAGCCATTCAGAATGGCCCGGAAAAGAAAAAACTCCCGGCAAAAATTTAGTTATACATAAATGCATTGACCCTACGTATACACAAAGTCATGTAGTACATTTATGTGAAGGTATGGAATATGAAAATGATCCTCTCGCATTTATTCCTGTAGCAGTTTATAAGAACTCAGAATATGTTAGAAATAAGGTCGCTTATAAAAATGTGTATTGTTTCCTATGCAATGTTCACGAACCCCACAATGTTCTCATTCAACTTCAATTAACATGTGACGCATATATTGAGACAGTACTGTTTACATCGTTGAAACATTTGATGGGTGCAACACAACAATTTTGTCGAACCTATTTTCAGCCAATTAATTCTAAAAGATGTGGTAATTCGAATAATTCTCTCAGAAAAAGCGCCTCACAACATCCACGTCTAGAGGGAAGGTTTCAAACGTTGGCAGAATCAGGTCTAGACCCAGCGATTTCCCAGGCAATAAGTGATATATACGAAACCAGACTCTCATTTAACCAAACCATATACGATAAATGTAACATGACAAAAAAACTTGCTAAAGACATTCTAGCAATAAAGAAGATCTGCGAAGACACGCACAATGAGAACATATTAGCTCTCAACATTTACACTGCTGGAAACCATGTCTACAAAAATTTCGCATGTTTCATTTGTAATCCAATAATTTCTTTAAATGAATCAATTTCAAAACTAGCGATAGGAAGTTGTAATGAAACTGGCGCGTGGACCGTGGACCTCAGCACGAATATTGAGACTGAGATTAGGCTTTGCCAGACAGGCGGGTATATATCTTACTGGTGGCCTTTTAAAAATGGCCATTGCGCAAAATGCAATCTTCTAAAGGCGGGCTTAAGCGTAAGTATTCAGTTTACGTCCTCTAATTTCTAAAACCAAAATGTAATTTGCCTTCAAAATGTACATACAACTGATGATAAAAAGCATTTTCTGTTTATGATTATACGCATTGAAATATGTCCATCCTGTCGATTAAAATTGATCTTATCACAAATATATACACATCTGTTACTTGTTTTGTAATATACATGCTAATTTTATGATAATAAATACAAACGTATTAATACCAAATAACTAGTTATAGTGTACATTTTTTCGTAGAGCCGACAATACAAATTTGCCCTATGATCATAAGGCTTATTAATGACGAAATTGTGCATCGTAGGTACCCGTTCTTACATAAGGATGGAGTCGAACGATCCGTGGCGAATTAATTGTTCAAAAACATAAGCGGCGACCTGACTGGTGTTCGAAACATGAACACAGTATTTTGGAGTCGCGAGTCCTATCACTTACCTATCCCGTTCCTTTCACTAACAGATATTTCATATACCTGTGATTACATCATTACCTATGTTGATGGCATAAGTCATGCTGCTTATATTTGCTTTCAGATTAGTACAGTAGTCAATTTTGGACCAGTCAAAATAATTAACCCACAAATGGAAACATATCGGGTTCTATTTTCGCTTTCCCCTGAGTTGCTGGACAATGTCAAGACGGATTCTGGTGACGGTGACGGAGCTAGATGTACACAGGGGACATTCGACAATACAACGGTTTGTCTACAATATTTTTTCAAAGCCCAGGAAAATGTTGAATAAATATCTATGGTGTATCACTATCTATGTTGTTAATTCATTAATTCATAAAGGTAAGTTCTCAGTAATTGTGTATTATAGACAATTTTAAAATGTCCAGCAACTTATGCAAAACCAGTTCCATTCACTACCCCAAAATCTGTAGATTAGTTCTACAAACTCTGCATTGTTAAGGAGAAACTAGATTAACGAATGTCAATAAGAGAAATGGTCATTGTTCCTTTAGGACTGCATGACCATTCCTCTGTAGCAGTAGAAAAGAAATGATCGATGTGTTGGTGAAATTTATTGGTCTGATTTCACAACCTTAAACAAATGTCATTCAGTACATTATTGCCATTTTGCCTTCATGTATGGCTGCATATTTATGTTTGCAGTTCGCTGTTCGTAATTTGTATTGACATTCAACACATATGACAAAAGAACTTATAGCAACTAGCACTAAATGGCTCCGGTCAGCTAGCGCAAATAAACATAATAATCAATATTTAGAGACATGTTCGTTACTTGTTCATCGCTGCAAGTGTAAATTTTCTTTTTGCCTTATTTAAAACTTTCTTTTTCTTTCAGAAAACGTGTCTTAAAATAGTCTGCCCAAGAAAACATTTCTTTCGGGAAGGTAAATGTGTGCCATTATCCCTCAGTGTTACAAATCGCGTCTATTACCTTCAAGCAGAATTTTTGCGCATGAATACAACAGATAACGCGACTAACAACATAACGCAGGCAACACTTGACTCTGGTAATGTCGTTTCATGCAGTGATGTTTTAACAGTCGTGTATAATATAATTCAAAACAAATTATTTACCTTGGATTTAATGAATAACATATTCCACATTCTGAACTTGTCTGTTTCGGTGGACTCGAGGTGTAACGATAGTTCAGCTTTCTTTCCAACAGATGGATTTTCTACCATGAACATGGAAGCGAAAATCATCATTCAATACACAAACAATATAACATGCGTGGAAGAAATGTTTGTCTCATTACAGAAAATGGAATTCAAGTTGAAAACAACGACCTCCGACACTTTGATCTTACTCCAGGGAGTGACACCCCGAGGAAAAACTGGGCTTTGTGAGTGTTCTTTAAGTGATTTAACAATGTTTTTGCCAAGATCATTACAAACTTCAGCCGATGACTCCAGCGACAATATTACAATTGTTAACGCATTCATGCATTGCCCACGAATAGAATTGTCCGATACAGATATCGACAAACTAGAAGATACTGAAGGACACATTCATCTTGTTGACAAAGGCGTTAAATTTGGCCCAAGTGAATTCTTTTCTGAACATGGTACTACAATTGTATGTTTAGATACATATCGCAAGAGGTTAGGTGTGGTCGCCAATGAACCGATACTTAAAATCGACACTTCACATAGGATGCTGTTTGTTTATTACATTTTTAGCTTAGTATGTTCAACCTTATCACTCACTGGGCTTTTTGTTACATTTTTGGTTTATTGTTTCCTCAAAGAGTTACGAACGGAACCTGGCATAAACAATATGTTTCTCTGCATTACTCTTTTCTTCGCACAACTTTTTCTTCAATTCGGATTAAGCAAAACGCAAAACAATATTATTTGCATATTAATGGGTATTTGTATTCACTTCTTTTGGTTGGCAACTTTCTGTTCCATGAATGTTTGTTGTTATCATATGTTCAATGTTTTCTATCTGCAAGAACTTCGTGCCCACATTTTGACCAGGCGATGGAAGTACATCACATACACATTTTCTTTGCCTGCTGTTTTAATTATTTTGACTGTCTCTATTCATTTGTCCCTCTCAGGTGGATCTTCGACTGGTTACGCCGGGCGTATTTGTTTTTTAAGTGACGTATACACAATAATCGGCGCTTTCATTGGACCTTCAGTTTTAATGTTTTTGTCAAATATTGTGTTCTTCATTATTACCGCTGTTAAAATACATTCACGACCATCACTTCAAAGTTCCTCGCATAACAATAAACAAGACTTTCTGATATACGTCAAACTATACACTATCATTGGAGTCACTTGGCCTTTGCAAATAGCAGATTCAGCTCTGACGCTGACCATTTTTTCGTTCTTTGTTGTGACGATGAATGCATTGCAAGGTGTGTTTGTGTTTCTATCCTACGTATGCAACAGAAGGGTTCTTAAACTACTTCAGTTGAGATTTGCTTGTAAGAGTACTGAATCTATAAGTGAGACGTTTAATGATGGAACCACACTGTCGACGCAGTTCTCTCGTTCGAATAACGGAACACAGAGTGTGAAGACTTCCACTGCATTATCAAGCAGTTCAAGACTTTGAACTTATACCACACACGTGTTCTTTTTAAAATCCTTTGTTTGAGTGTGAAATTAATGTAAAATTTTATAGGCTTAAATATGCTATGTCCAAAATAAATGTACATGCTTTTTACATTTACCATTAAAGTTTAAGTGGAGTTAATTGTGCTCCTCAGCTTTTCGAGGATTGATCATTTGACTTAATTGTTTTATTGCCTTAATAACAATGTTTTTGTTTAAAGCTCAATGTATAAGCAAGATGCTTTTAACATGGCATGCAGCAGAGTGTATCGTGATTTGGTTATCTGATTATATGTTAATATAGCTGTCATTTGTACATTAAATTATTAATAGATTGTTTATTTAAGCATGAATCTTGGTGTATTGTTCAGTATTAATACATTGTATATTTTTGTGTCCATAAAACTGTACAACAAATGATTTCGTGGATAAACTTAAAAATACACAAAACATATAAGAATCCTGCTCAAACAAGTATGATGCATGGTTGTATTGCGTATACTTTTCTTATGAAAAGTGAACGACAGTGAACATTAAACGCATAAAAAAGTAACTGATGAAAAAAATACTAATAGACAAAGAACACATTTTAACAGATGTAAACATCTTTAAGTGGTCCATTGGGCCTCAAAGAACGGCGATTATATATAACCTTTAAATTCGCTGCCATGGGGCAGCAAACAGAAGCATAACTGTCAGGAAGGTAGAGAGCAGAAATCAGTTCTTTGTAAATCTTTGAAAAAGATTGAATGTTATTAAAACAGCTCAAATTTTCAGCCTGGTTCACTTTTGCTTTCTTAGTGGTATACCATTTCTCAACTTTTACCTGTCATAAAACGGCGTTAACACATACAATGCAGGATTACGTTAAATATTGTTTATTTCTCCATATAATCTAAAATACATTTTGACAGTTAACAATCTCAACATAATAGCAGAATCTAATTCACTTCCGATATCTAATGGAATCATGTTTTGAATGTTATAAAAACAACTATTTAAAATGTACTTTACTAAAATTGAATGACAGGATTAAAACTTTAAAAGACCCATGCTTAGTAGATTTATATCAAATGATTGAAAAATAATGCTTTTATATAGTGTCAGATATTAATACGATAAAAGCGATAGAGTCATAACACATGTTAGTAAAGTATAAACATAACTTGTAACTCCTCAGCCCCTCAATGCATGGGTTCGAGTGCCGGTCAGGACACGAACTATTAGGTAGGTGAGGATGGAAGGTTTTCCAGCTGATCTGCGGTGCGCCATTAGTTCTGACCAGACATAAATCAAGGGTCTTCCCCCACAAATAATAAGCTTGGCTTGCCGATATGACCATAATTGTGTCGATGTCATTTTTACAAAACAACAACAACAAAAAAAAACAACACAACATCAATAAACTTATTATAAAACAACATATGCACAGGGTGAGTATAATACAGATAAACTATCTCAAAATACATTGTTAGCAAGTAAGTTATTTAAGATATAGATTTGTCAGAATTACATTGAATCACATTCCTTCTTTGGTCTGAGTGGACAAGAATATCTCCCCTAGCCTATTTCAGTTGTTCTAAACGCATTGAATTGCTTGACACCCTCTAACCATGTGTTCACGAATGAAAGAAATTCATTTTGTAGGTACTGTATATAAAATGACAAATTATGTCAAAAATCATATAAATGAGGTACATGATTATACTACTAAGAAAACCTCAAATTAAATGTTTTGGGTGAGTGAATCAATAGAAGTATTACTTTATTAGTGTTTAGCATATCCATCACAGAATGAGAGCTCTCAAAGCTTAAAGCTTTGTTTTAAGATGTGACGTTAAACAGTGGTACATACGTTTGGTAGTTCAATCTCTTGAACACACTCAAACTGAAAGCTATACATTACATGTACTGGTATCAGAACAAAAGAACTGGGTTAATAGTATGAAATCACAGAAAAAGCAGCACTATATTTGTTTCACGTTATTCAATAATAGTAACACTTCTATAAATGATTCTATTCCATAAACGATAAAATTGACTAGATTATACCCTATCCCCTTCTGCCCACTACAGGCTGCAAAAATAAAAGAAATAAAGAAAATAACATTTTGTCCATAATAAAAGAAAATAAAGCATATACATGTAGAAAGAACTAATACACTTTTTTAGGCTTCAGACATGACATGATTGTTTGTTTAGAATAAATAATCTAATCCAGAAGTTTAAAACGAACGGCTACTTTATTACAATGGAAACGGAACGTAGAACAAGGTTTTCTGACAACGGCCATAGAGGTGTTGATATTAGCTATCTATTCAGTAGAAAAATAAATGCAAAATGACAAATCATATATTTAAATAAACCCTAGTTATCAGATTAAAAACAACAGCAAACAAATAAAGAAATAACATACCATGAAAGCAGGCTCGAAGTGGGCGGAGTTGATGTGCGTCGTGTCTGCATTAATACTCAAGCATGAATGATTATCAACAAGAAATAGAGGGCGCTGCGACGGATTCGAAATATTTATATAGTGTATATATCGTAACGTCACGTGTCAGCGGTTCCTTTACTATATGTCTTTACTGTATGTCTATGGTTTATTTTGATACTGTTAAATAGCTGGACGTCTCTATAATGACTATAATTGCAGTATGTCGCTGCCATGTATTTCATAAACAAAACAAAGAAATATGACTTGGGAAATTTTATAAGCAGACCTCAATCTTTTTTTATGATGTGAATTACGACGACTAAAATTGAGATGATGACAATGAAGAAGCGTCGTATATCCGCTACAACGTTTACTGTGATGTGGCATTTTAACGTAAGAATGGGAAAGCATTAAACGAGATTCAAATAAGAACAGTAGCGGCAATATAGGTCGTTAAATATAAATGAAAAAATTACGTAGATTTATTTAAAAGCTGATATATAGATAAATGTTATCATGCGAGGCTAAGAAATTCAGAAAGCACGACGCTCTGCCGAGTGCTTTCTTATTTTCGGGCCGAGCATGATAACATTTATCTATATCCACACTAACCTGGTGTTCTTTTTATCCCACCATCAAACATTTTTTCAAATGGTTTAAAAAGGGAAACATTTAAATTTACCGCTACTGCTCCTCCCCTACATGATCTGACAGTCTAATTCAATACACAAAATTCATGTGCGTGCATAGAGTAATTCGGCTATAAGAAATAGTTCTATTTTACAATATTAAAAATAAGACAATAAACATGTTATTTCTTTTATGTTATTTGCACTATACATAAGGTTGTAATGTATTTGATTACGATAATTAAAAATATTGGTTGATAAATAACAACAACAAAAATCACACCCTCGTATAAAAGCAATACGTGTAATATGTACTGTCAAGGACGTTTAACACAAAAGTTGCTACGCATATGGCATTAAGAAACAAGAATTACATTCGAGGTTTGTGTGTGTTTGTGGTTGTAACAAAAAGTTTTCTCATGGATTTTAATTGTTGATGACATTTAAATTCTGAACATTGAATATACCATTAAAATTTGCGAAAATAGTTGTGTTTTTGACAGGGTGACTTGCGAAATTTCGAGAAATGTTGGGATTGGAGATGGTATGCTGGTGTTCATGTTTAAGACTAGAATCTGTGATTTATTTGATCATCAGTGTCTGTCCTCAGATAAGCCAGCTGATTGCTGTTTTCTGAGACAATCACAGATTCAAGATCAATTTCCTTCTCAAAAATATTAGGACTAAAGCCAAATTTTGCCTCGAAATCCTCGTAGCTTATCTCTACAACACTGCTTAGGTTTTCACACGATTCTTTATCAAATTCTTTCAATTCACACCAAATAACAATAGGGACTCACATAATATGACATTGCGACAGTTGTTTTTATTGTTGCAGACTACAAATTGGTATTTATATTAATTTTATTACTATTCCTAAACAGTTTTAATTATGTGCCTGTATTACATTTTGTTTTCAGTCTTTTTTGCAAGTTTTTGAACTGTAAATGTGTTTTCATTTTGATTAAAAAAAACTTGAAATTTTCTAATATCATTGTTAAATAGGACTTCGGAAAACTGCGATCAACTGTCCGGTTAGCTCAGTCGGTTAAGATGTCGTTTCTTTTTAAAACAATTCGCTCCCCGTTTCGGCCCTTTCCTTCTGTCAATGACACTGAGTGATATTTGTACGTGGCATTGTTCATTCAAAGAGCTGCATAACAGATAACAAGATTATAACATTTGAAGCATGCATGGACACGACTGACATATTTGTTCTGTACATGAACTACTTCTTCCCAGGCATGAATAACTGAACGCGAGTAGACAAGGTCATGTAGAATCAATCCTGTGTGCTTTCGAAATTTAGCTCTCTTGATTCTGGACAGGCGACACTGCCCAAAAATGTTTCAGGATCTTCTTCTCTTGAGTTTAATGCTTGTTGAGAAAGATCCTTTAAGGCAAATATATTTTCTTTCTTAGAATTTTACGACTGTTTCACACAGTCTCCGTCGGCCTACATGTTACAGATGATGGGTCGACAAGGGTAACGATTCTTCACACCGATTAGTATATATACTCCAATCACCACTTTAAGCATACAGAATCAGTTCTGAGCACTTTTCTACACCTTGTAAACAAACTAGAAACGGACAACCGCGACAACAAAGAACGAAAGTGCACAATGTAAAGCGCGAATGGTTAGATCGAATCTTCTTAGTACATAAAAATCTAAAATGGACACACTGAAGTTTTCATAGAATGGAATGAAGCCACTTGTGGTGCTACAATACCTAAAAAGGGAATATGAGAAGCCTTGCACTGGATAATAAAATGGCACGAAGTTATTGTTTTTCACGACGAGGGGCTTGAATTACCTCCCTTGACAGCTAGACAGCGTGAGGCGATTATCGATAAGCAGTCGAAAACATTCTAAAACAGTCGAAACATTATAAATAAGAACATGTGTCCTACGTTAATTGATAATTTTGACAACTATAGTAACACATATTTATTGAAGTTTCCGTTGCTGGTACGCCCGATTAAAATACAATTGCAAAAAATGAGCAAGTATTTCTTAGACCGTCGCAAATTCTTTCTTACAATAATATTACCATGGTTGGTGTGCCATTAAAATAGCCCACTTTGAGTTTTTATTGTTAGCATCGTTTTATGCTTTGTGTATACTTTATTTGCAGAGTTAATTTAAATTTTCATTGAAGTCATTGAAGCTCATGCCTGCATAACGTTGTTTTTACATAAAATCAAAGTAAGTATACAGTATCTTTCTTTTAAGATCCCATAAGGGTAAATCTAACGATGTAAGATGTTATTTGCTTAAAATGATCATTGTTAAGCCAAAAATGGTGACTTAAAGCCTTACGTTTAGCCGGTCACTATATATATATTGACTCTTTATTTCTCGAGGATTTATCTGCCAATTTTTCCATACTATAAGCTATGTTCATATCAATCCTCGGGCAATAATTCTTGTTATAGAACCTCGTCATAAAGAAACGCTTTACAGCTTTGTCATTTTGATTCGTTGGTTTGGTTACTACTTAACTTATTTTCTATGATCTTTTGTTTTTCACAATTTTGCATGTTTGTTCAAATGAAGTCACTTTTATGTTATATGACGTAATAAAACAGCTCCTCTGATCGCTGTGACACTATATGCTATGTCGATGCCATGGCGTTGAAAGTTTTTACATACAGTACATATTTTATGTCGTTCATTGTATTTACAATTATATTGTTTCTTAACAATGTTTGTTACTTTACTTCCTATGCATCTTTGCTTACTGTTTATTGTCTCATTGTGAGGTTGAGAAACAGCAGACTGTGCAAGGCTGGACCTATGTAAAGCAGATTGAACTAACCAGACCCTAGTCCATGTACCGGCTTATATTTCCATGGCGGTAACTGTTGACCTTTCCCTACTTGTTTTATGTCTCGTCTAAAGGATTAATCTTGTTTGCATATAAACTCGTATACCTTTTTAGTGCACATTTAAATTAAACATAGGTTTTATTCTCATTGGAGGCGCCCGTGGTCAAGCGGTTTTTTGTTTGCCAATCTGTATCTACCAAGCCCTCGAATGAGAAGATATGATTCTAACTTGCGGTGTGCCGATGATTCAAGCCACAAACAAATCTGTTGTCTCCTCGAATTTTAAATAATATGGCCAAACTTTATTTTAAGTAGCGAAACGACCAAAATAGTAATTATAAAGCTTAGGGCCTTGTCATAATTAGTATTTTTCTTGGAATTAAATAATAATGCATATAATGACACTGGACATACATTTGTGTTAACATATAAGAACAAAAGGTGAAGAAAAAAGATATCATTTACGCAAGCTATTGTGAATTTTATATCCAGATAATGCATCAGTTTGGGTCAATTTCACTGTATGCCAATCCTTTTAAAGTAAAGACCTCAAAGATAATGAGCTTAACAGCTTTGAATTGATTTCATTGTACTACTTAAACAAACCTTACAACAACCACACAGCATGGAAAACGATATTTTATAAAAAGAAAGCTACAACGGTTAGAATACCATTTTTAAATTTTGAACTCTGCTTAATTCACAAAATGTCAATGTGAAAAAATAATGCATCACACAAAACTCCACAAAAGTGTATTAGAGTGACAATCATAATAACATGCTATATATTATACACAATTTACAGTCGCTTACTAGTCACATAAACCTTTCGGTAAATACCAATATAGTTAGAATAATAATGACCACACATATCAACATTTAAGCTAGCACTAGACAAAGGCACACAGACACACCCACACACGAACACACGCCCGCACACACAGGTATACACGCGCACAAGTAGAAGTTAAACTGACAAACACTTAGACGAGACATTACACAC
This sequence comes from Sinonovacula constricta, assembly GCA_007844125.1. Lineage (NCBI taxonomy): Eukaryota > Metazoa > Mollusca > Bivalvia > Cardiida > Solecurtidae > Sinonovacula > Sinonovacula constricta. The sequence continues at coordinate 530,074 of RXXH01000343.1, read as the reverse complement.
ATACAGCAAAACATCAATCACCCTCTGAATGACCAACCGGAAGGTTTTATCAAAGACGAACATCATAAATGATATGTCATAAGTAAAACAACAACAACAAAAAGTAACCATATGCATGGAGAATTAAAAACTGATAAAAAATTAATTAACAAATGAACAATATTATATTAATGTTTATGAACATTCAGAACATGAGCAATATAAACCGTAAAAAACAGAAACTAAACAAATATTGAAATAAAATTATTTAAATGATAACATGTAATTAGAACACAATGATGTATATATCCTTTCATAAATTCATCGGAGGATAAATACTGAGACAAAAAAGAAAACTGACACCAAACACTTTACCGCATTATCAAAATATATTTGTGTATGCACTTATACAGCGACCAAAATGTCCCTACATCTATTATCACAACAGATGCAACTCTTATGAACTTGTCTGAGTGAGCCGTTAAAATTACATGTTGTATTAAAATAGATTTCAACCCTGTCATACAGAAACACGATAAACTGATAACATCAAATATGGGCAGGTCAATTCAATGGGGGTTGTCTTCCTACTGAAGAAAATATTAAACAATCATTTGCAAACACGGAAATAATAAATGTAAATACGATATACATTATAAATGTATGGTCGAAATATGTGGGTCTTGCAAAAATGACTTGATGATTGGGATTAACTGTCTAGATGTTGTTTACATAAACAACTAAAGGTGCATTTGCTAAAGTGTTGAACCATTCATTGTTGTACACTGTTCCGCAGTGAATACATATGAGCCATGTCATGTACAAACGGTCCATCATGCATATTCACCGTGTTTTTCAGTAAAGTTTGTAATTTACAAAACAATTAAAATCAAAAAGATGTGGCAAAGACGACTAAATAAAGACAAGAACGATCGACCTCTCATTGGCCCTGACTTAAATTTACATAACTCGAGAAGCGCAGGATGAAACCCGTCGAAATAAGCTGTTTGAAACGAGTGTGCCAGCCGCAATGTATAAGAAAACTATCAATGTGTTATTTTGCTGACTGTATTGAAGGAAACAAACCACAGAAAGTGCATACCATGCATGCGTTAACCTTTTTAGTGATATTTCAAATGTAAGCATACGTTGAAATACCCTTGCAACTTGGTTCTTTTTTGTAGAATAAGTAACACCTGTATCCGTTGATGTGACTGTGAAATAACACTTAACTTACATTAGGTCACTGCAAAAGTTCGCTGAACTTTGCTACTAAGTGCTGGAGTAGAACTTGTCTACGAATTAAAGGTGACCCATTTTCAGACTTCGACAACTGCATCGACACAGTACCACCTGTATCCGACCTACTTGTAGACGCTTTCATCTTAAAACCAAACCTGACTTGTAAAAGCTTCAACACCCTTGCGTTGCATATATACGACAGAAACATAAATACACCTTGCGAAGCATTCAGTGCTACGACAAAGAATGAGAGAACTGACAGCTCCATTTCTGCATCTATGATTTGTAAAGGCCAAGTAACACCAATAATAGTGAAAAGTTTTACGTAAATCAGAAAGTCGCGTTTATTGTTACATGAGGTACTTAAAATTGAAGGGCTAGAGCGGATAATAAGGGCAGTAAGAATAAAGAAAACAATGTTTGACAGGCAAATTAAAACCAACGGGCCGATAAATAACCCTGCAATCGTGTATACATCATTTAGGAAGCATTTTCGCTCCGCATAGCCTGTAGATATTCCACCTGATACAAGTAAATGAATAGATAATGAAATGATGATTATGACAGTAGGCATACAACAGGTGTATAAAATATACCTCTTTCTGCTGGTCACAACATGGGCACAAAGTTCTTGCAAACAGAACACTTTATACATATGGTAGCAACAAACATTCATAGAACAGAATGTTGCTAGCAAAAAGAAGTGAATACATGCACCCATGAGTATGCAAATGCTCTCGTTTTCCATCTTGTTTATACCGAATTGAAGGCAAAGCTGGACGAAGAAAAGAGTAAAACATGTTGTTTATTCCAGGTTCAAATTGTAATGGCTTGAGTAAACAATACACCGCAAATGTTAATAAAAAAGCCCAAGGAGTCACAAAAGTGTACAGATGTTGCTTTATATGTCATAAACAAATGCCATCTAAACAATTCGATGGCTTTCGCTGTGCTAATTTTTTTGCGATATGTTTCTAGACATACAACTATGTTACCACCCTCAAATAGGAATTCGCTTCTTGAAAATACAATTTCTTTGTCAGCAAGGTGTATGTATTCTGTGTCATTTTCTATTTTATCGAAGTATTTACTGGGAAATTTTATTCGTGAACAGTCAACTGGAATTGTTATTGGACCTTGCGACATCACGTGCAAGCTGGGTTCCCTAATGTCTGTGTAAGAACATTGAAATGGCCTCTTGTTTATATTAGTAAAAACTCCTTAGAGTATTACTTTTTTCCCTTGATTCACTGTCTTGAGCTCATATTCCATTTCTTGTATTAAAACAAAGGCTCCTTCTACTTGTGTTAGATCGTTTGTGTTCACAATCCATATTTGCGCTTCTACCTTCATGAAAGTGAATCCTTCAGTCGAAAAACTAGCCGAACTAATGTTGCATGCAGAATCCACCTCAACAAACAATCTGGAAATGACTACCGTCGTATATGTGCTGACTAAAGCGACATTCATGGTTCTATATATTTCATTAAATACATCCTCGAAAGAAACTGCATCAATTTGGTCATTGGACTGTTCTGTCGTATTGCGAGTGTTGTTGCAATAAGTGGTCATCTTAAGCAGAAGTTGAACTTGAAGGAAATGCCAGCGACCGTTGATATTTAACGGCAGGCATTTGTTATCTTTGAATATAAATCCATGTGGACAGTTTATCTCTAAACATGTCTTCTGAAAAGAATGAGGTGTCATGTTATAACTTATACAGAATGCAGATACATGAGCCTTTAAGATAATTATATTCAGACATCATATACACACAATTAATAATAAAAATTACAGCGATAAAAATCAAATGCTGTTTAAATATAGTCATTCCCGCTATAAAAGCTGCAAAAAAAAGATAAAAAATGCAATTATTTAGCAATAAAAGTCTGACAATATACTTTTTGGGTAAAATTATTCATGTGCAAGATTGAAGAAAGTTTAAGATAAACACTTTTTATATGCAATTGATCACTACTTCAAACTTTGTTACTTTCTTGCCATCTCTTTCCTGTTCGTATTCTAAAAAGAAATGAATTTGTAAATTATTTATAGGATTCTTGAAATAAAGTTTTCTTTTTATTTTTGCATAATTCTCAGGAATCTTAATACATGTACATACGGTTAAGGTGTCATAAGTTCCTTGTGTACAGTCAAGTCCATCGATTTTGTTAGAATCAGTCTCGTCCTTGCCTAGCTTTTTAGGGGATAATGAAAACAGGGACCGATACATGTCAATGTTGCTCACAAACCCACTTTGTGTTTCGGTGTACACCTGAAAGCAATAATAAATCTAAATCTTTTTTCACTGATAAAGCATTGCCCATTTATTATAAATCAATATACCTTTTAGAAAAACTTTGTGAAGAATCGCGAAGAACCTCATATCTTTCCACTGGTGAAAAATGCATTTTTTTCTAGCCAAACAACAACTTAGGACTACAAATCTTAAATGTCTTTGTTTATGATTAATTACATCTTTCTGTCATTAATTTTCAATCAAAACAATTTAACTTGGAAAATGTTCCTTATAATTATATTTAACACAAAGAGTAAAACAATTATGCTAATTTAAGTACCATTCACAGTGCAGTACCATTCATAGTGCATTGAATTAGCAAATCAGTATTTAACTGTCACCTTAAACTTACGTTTCCCTTGACTGTAAGTTTTCTCATAAAATATGGCTAGTTTCCCTTTACATATTAAGTGAAAACGTATTTGGTATTCATAAAACATCTTATCTTAAGACATTATTCAAATATGCTCGACACACACCTAATAGTAAAGAGAGGTTTATAACAAGGCATTAAAACATGAAAATTGACAGCAATCACGTGAACCTTTGCACATCCAGCGTTGTTTTGAAGTAATGTACCAATATTGATACTGTTTGGAATGTATTAGTCTTTCTTATTACTGTCATAATCTCTGTCCTTTAGGTAAGAAAAAAGACGCGTATGGTATAATGATTTATTCAACATATACTTATTTAAATCACGTTGTTTACTATACGTAATTTTTATTTCCACACATTGATGTGTAGAATACTATAATTATTTAATATTATAATATTTATATATTTAATATTTTAGTATTATTCTATATTTAGAATACTAATTTACAGCTTATAATTCTCGTCATATTGGTTTCATGGTGCACGTGCAGACAAATACATCACATGCAAAGGAAAAGTGGAAAAAACAACAAAATTTTAACTTAGGTGTCAACTAAATATCGTGTAAGGAAACACTCAAAATGCTTTTTGAATTAGCTTCAAGTATATGAAATATCCCACTAGATAAGAAAAAAAATAACATTATATTTCTATACTAATAATTAAGTATACTTTAAAATTTAAACTGTTTGGACTGTTGATTACGATTAGAGAACAATTATATTGACAAAAAGTTTATTGAAGAGATAAAAACAACAACACAGTCTAGTTCTGTTTGTGTCATCCAAAGACCTCAGCTCGTCCGATTAGTAAGTGCATTCTCAACAGTTAATGCATCAACAGTATTAAACCTTGTATGGAATTGATATGCATAATCCGCATGACCCTGTGTAAACTAAAAAAGTCAAATGGAAGTGTGGCTTAGAAAGTAGTAGGTATTTTTCTATTGACCTTTTAAATGTTAAGGTTTTGGCATTCGAGTCTAGCATTAACAGTAAAACGAGTGTGCATATGTTCTAGACTAACATACGGCGGGTTTGAATGTTACCAAAAAATGTCCTATGGACGTAAACGACGACGATTCCTGAATGATTGGCTGCTATAAACAATAAAAAATCAAATCTACAAAAGTTCTCTCAAGCAATACTTATATATTTATCACACTTATTTTATATAACACTCTATGTCATTGTCTCTGGGCTAACGAAGCCAGCACAGTACCAGCAAGCGCAAATTAACAAGTCTCAAAGTATCTTAATTATCAATAAACAGGGAAAACCTTTAATTTTCATCGTAGCAATCTGAACACTCATATACCGTTTCATTTCTCCATAACGAATTTTAAAAATTGTATTTGGTTTAAGTTAATTCTAGATTTATTCGGATGATAAATGTAAGAGCTATAAAAGGTTAGCAAGTGACAAAAAAGAAAATTTTAAAAATGCAATTAAACAAATTGAAAAAAAAGTTCAGTATTAGTATGATCTGATCCCGGGACCACTCCATCTGTCATAGCCATATGACCTACTGAATGCACCATTTATTCTTAGTGCAAGCATGTCGTATAGGTATGTAGACTTATTTTATCCTACCATCACCCCGGACATTAGATATATAAAAGCCCCATGCGATAACATTTGCTTTATCAAACACCAGTGTGTAAAACCTGTCACGCGTATCCAGACGGACTACTTTTTATAAGCGTGAGTTCCATGCCGACGTTCAAATCACCGTCAAATAGTAAAAATGTTTAAAGGGTTTATGATTTCGACAGGTGTAAACCCGCGCTAATCGTTTAATTTACATTATAGTATGCCCCAATCAAGATTGTTTTCATATACTTCTTATTGAACTGCTGGTAGATTTCATGGGAGTATGTCTTTAATACAGAGATTCAAGGGTGTTAGCCTACCGCGTATGAAAGGTGGAACGTAATGTTAAAAAAGACACATTTGTAATAACAATATATCAGAAAATATAAAAACTGTTTTACGCCAGCCCGCAGCAAGATATTAAACAGCTATGAGTAGAATGTTTTGTCAGTCTATGTTATGCTTGGTAGAAAATAAATTTGATTGATACACATACATGCTAACAAGCGCAGTTTCTTTGTATTGACGTCATAGGTAATTGACCGAAATTGTGGGTTCAAATACATGTTTCTGTTAATAAATATTATACCACTTCATATTACCAGTTATCAAATTGAGCAAAAATAGTAAAATACAATATGTACTGTGTTTAAGTGGAATTGTAGATTAATTAATTTAAATACTAACCCAAGTTTGTAATCCAGGAAGGTTGCATTGGGCACAATGAACGTTTGTGAAAGGCCACCAGAAAGATACAGACCCGCCTTCTAGACAAAGATTTATGGCAGTATAAAAGTTCGTATCCATATCCACGGTCGTCGCACCAGTTTCATTACAACTTCCTACCGCTGGTCTGGATAAGAACTCATTTAAGGAAAACGCTGGATTGCAAATGAAACAAGCAAAGTTTTTGTAGAAACGGTATCCATAAAAGGGATTGAGAGCTAATATGTTCACGTTGTCTGTCTCTTCACACACATGTTTGATTACGCGAATGTCTTCATCAAGTGTTCCTGTCATGTTGCATATAGTTGTATATAGTGTTGTATATAGTTTTGTTCGCGGCATTATCGTTGTTGTAGATAGCACTGATTGCCTGAATAATCTAAAGTCTAATATGGATTCTTTGACATCGACGTATCTTCTGTAACCTTGCTTGTAGGTCAAATCACGTGTGTAAACTGTTCTTGACACCTTTTTACAGCAAATGACGGAAAGTACGTCCGACAATTGTGTGTAGTGACATTCAACAGGCCTTTTAAGGAGGTAAACAAATCTGTCTCGATGTATGTGTCGCATGTCAATTGCATTTAAAGTATCACTTTGTGAGGTTTGTGGACGTTGCAAAGAAAACAATACACGTTTCTATAGGCGACCTTTTGTCCTTTTCCCGGTGATGTACTATAACTTGTCAACGGAATAAATGCTAGGCAATCCGTTCGGTCTTCGATGTCTTTACATTTGTCCACCCATCATTTGTCTCAGAGGAGGCTATGCATCTGTGAATAATTAAGGTATCGTCAATATTTAGTTCTATCCTATGCGTTGGTGGTTCCATAGTTCTACTTGCAGGATTTATTGCGAAAGTTTTACTGTTATAGCACATGTATGGCTCTTTGAGAATTAACACATCCTTACAACATTCCATATCCTCCGCACACTGTGAGTCACTTCTACAGGCTGTTGACGACACATTCACTACTAGTGGTGCAGTGAGATTTGCGACTGACGAGTTGCACACATAGTTTTGTCCATACACATCTGCCAAAGCGTATTAACCTCATTTTCATAAACAATTGATTCGTTACGCTTCCTTTTAAATGAGTATTGAAAATCGTTGTTAAAATAAATAGGTTGATCTTTGAAAGTTTTTTTTACGAATGTGTCCAAATCTTCTCGAACATCACCATTTAGCATTATTGTGACAGTTATATCTGTTATAATCTCTGAACATAGATTATCAAAGTGATTACTAGACGAAATGTATGGGCTAGAAAAAGATGTATTGGTCCAATCCTCTTGGTCAGCAAATGGTGATATTCCATTGCAAATCATGCAGAGTAAATGTTTTATATGGTAAAAGACGATCAAGCATAGTACCATTGATACAAAGGCATTCAACATCCTGGTCATACATTGCATCATGCCAGTTTCCTGTTATATTACACTCACTAATTGCATCCTCAATGGTTTGTCCAACACCGGGGTTACATATGTAACAATATACATTTTTAAAAATCAGGAAAGTCGATGCTAGGGTGTGGCAGCCAAATTCTATGTCAGCATCATACGTTTTCCATTGTCCAGTAATGTAACAACGATCAACAAGCACGTCCTTCTCTAATGACGACTCAAAACTGTCAACGTATGTCAATAAATGTGGCAACTGATACATATTTACACATTTGTAATCTATTATCAATTGCTTGATTTGCTGCACAGAGAAAACGTCTTTGAACACATCTGGAGTTTTTTGCTGGACAAGTTAATACCAGTTCCCAAATGACAGTGCTGTTCTCGCTTGACAGCTAGCACAATGCATGTTTTTATAAATGAGGCCAGATGATAATGAGGAAACAGGCGCAAGTACGCCGTTTTGGCATCTTGATCTAGACTCCGGGTCGGTTTTATAGGGGCACCTGACCATCATGCCAACATTTTTTTTCTTGTCTGGTGAAAACTGGATGAAATTTACTTAATAACCCAGAATAATATCTGGACAGCAGTTATCGCGCAGAATGCAATCACGGTGACAGATGCAGTCGAAACATACCCTCGATTTACTAAATCTGTAATCATATTCCCTATCATGATCGCATTTTGTATTGAAGGAACATATGTTGTCATACTGCTATTAAAGTCGAGTCATGTTGATGGTCTTTTCCCAAATATTCTTCCAATGAAAGTTCCAAATGCCGAATCTGTACTTTTCGTTCCGTATCATGGTCTTTTATGGCGAAGGAAAGTGATAGAGCTAACAAAACGCAAATAAAGAAGTCGTATGAAGACATAGTGAGCCTGAAACAAGCAAAGATATCTTTTAATTTATTTGAGCTGTAAAACAACCTATGTGTCTAATTCCTTTGTCTCGCTGATTGCAGTCCCATTAAAAAAACAACAGCAAAAAACTGAAAAGTGAATAAGAATATATGACAAAGTCCTATGAGCATTGCAACATATACTAAACTCCGAAAAGGCACAGAACAAAGGTATTTCAAGTGCAAGCCAAGCGCAAAGTAGGAACAAATTTGTTACGAGTCATTTAACGAAAAGAGCAAACCCGACAGTTACCGCCTTAGAACGGTCAGTCGGCAATATTAATCTAGCTTGTAAAAGTCCAACTACAACTTGACGCTGAGGGCAGTTTACATTTTTTTCCATTTAAACGACACTAAGATGTGTTATTAAAATATAATTCAAGTAAATCATTTTAAATTCTTTGGCATTTTCTTAATTAATAAGTGTGCTATCGTATATATATACGTTTACACATAAAAGCTAAAAACTGGCATTGAATTTTTCAGAGTCTTTTAAATGAAAGTGAGAGAAAAAGATTGAAGCAGAGAATACCACTATGGCATTTATCAAAATACATTATAAACGCATTGTTTTATCTTGGTCTAAAAGTATCAATTATCAGTACCACCACCACAATAAATCATCCACAAATTTGACCATCCATTGCTATTTCATTATACCGAATCCATTAACACGCCTAAAATTTGATGATTAATGTTATATTCAAGCAATTTGAAATATATGTTTCAAATGTCATACATCAGTCATAAACAGGAGAACAATTAATGATTTAGTAGCCGCATTTTGTTATGGTGATATACGTCAATTAGACAAATAAAAAAAACGATTCCTATCAATGTGGTGTCAGGGCTTGACCATTGTTACAAAACTTATAAATATTCCATGTGTCTATTAACCTCCGATAATTGGAAGAATTCAGTTTACGTTTTCTGTCTCATACTCAAAATGACAATGCATTAAAGGAATTAAAATGTCAAATCTAGTTTGATAAGTTGGCAATTCTTGCATTTGTTTCCTGGTTATTGTTAATTTATATTCAATCATGCTTTTAACAATGGTTATTTTTATACTTACAGATCAAAATAATAACAAATATTAGAAAACACGAAAGCCGGTGTTTTTACATGATTTGACACTAGAATGTATGAATGTAAAAATAATTAGAAAATATAATGATTAAGCCGAAGATGGTTTAGATCATTTTATGTATTACACTCTGAAAAAATACATTTTCACAATTCAAAAATGACCCGTGTCTCATAGCGTCTAGCTTTAAATAACAATCCAGGAGTTTCATATTGTAGTTTGCACAACAAGCATATTACTTTTACTATACTTATGTAATATTTTATTTAGATTTTGCTATAGTTTCGTTAAAGTAACAACGAGTCCTATATAAACACAACATTAAGAAGGATCTATCATTAGGAAGATTCACGCATATTTGAATTGTGATTATTTTTTAATGTAAATAATGAAACAGTTGCTTTTGAAACAAAATAATAAAATGGTGAGAAAATAAAATCAAGTTAATGAGAAACGATCAGGAATTAACAACTTTGGTTATATGAAATCTATATGATATAAAAGACGAGACCAAGAGTCACGGTTCAAGCGTCCGATTAGTAATTGATAAAACTGAAAATCAAAACTGTGTTATCAAGACTTATTGCAAAATAAAGCTGTCCAAAGTGTTTTTTAGATGTTTAACCAAGCAATGTACTTCTGTGCCAATTTGGAAACTCCCTTAACAATTGTTTTGCATAATCGTGTTATCGGGCAAGATGAACTCGAAACGGGACTAATCCAATGAGTTTTTGTTCAGAATAATTCATACTATACAGTTGTTTATTAATTAACGTTTAATTTCATGTCGGCATTGTTTTATAATGTTGTTTCTCTAAGTTAAAGTCTCAGTTTAAGCAAGTGATCACCAGACTTTTGCGAGTTGTAAGAAGGTGTACTCTTGGTTTGGTAGACCTGCAACAGGTGCGACAGCTCTCAGCAGCAGTATAATAGCAAAGCATCTGCGCGACGTTTTGTATTTTTGGGGTTTTGTATTATTTGTTTGTTTTGTTGTTGTTATTGTTTTGCCAATGCTTATCAAAGTAATCCAGTTTTAATAAGCGCCTCAATGTCATACCATTATATGATTTAGCACTATGCCAGATTGCGTTATACATAGACTGTTTCACAAAATATGTTAATGGCTATGGCTAAAATTTAAGGCGAGACAATTGGGAATTTGGCATAACTGTCACAAATAGGCTGTCGAGGTTGCGTGGTTATAGTCTGTTATTTCTTTTCCTGTCTTTTCCACTACTTCACTTGACAAATACTGCCTGTACTTGGCTTATACTTGCATTAGTTAACAGAAAGTATGTTCTCACTTTGAAGTAAAGTTTTATTGAAGAGACTTAGTTAATTGTAGAATTGTAGAATTTTTTATATGGCTGAAATCATACAAAAAGTAAACAGAGTTTCATAAATGTATTTATCGTTCAACAACAGAACATGTTATTTTAATGAAGATCATGACTAGTTACATGCAATCGAGAAAAAATATCGCATAAATGTATAATTTATATATTTAAGTCAATACACACAATTGAAACAAATTTCTTGTATGTTAGAAAGCCAAGTCTTTTCTTGCACTTGCTGCACCGAAGTTCTGCTTTTGTTCAGTCATCTTAACGTATCAGATGAGATACAGTATCGGTATAATCCATCAAATTGATGTCCCCTTACACGAACTTATGCTTTAATGCGGAAAGTCTCTGTTCAAGCTTATATCGAGACAGTGCAACTTTGATAGTATAAAATTTTGTATTATTTTCCTTGTTACGAACTTTAAAAAAATCAAAACATGTATTGCGATTACTAACGGCTTCTAAAACTTTCAGCGAACAAATCATATGACTTTTTATATACCAAGCTTAATCAAACAGATGCGACGGAAAGACAGCACAGTGTAGTGCGCAACTAACGTCGATAATGTACCTTTACATCGGATACAACGCGAGCGTCATTTTTGAATGCCCTTTATAAAATGCGTTAAATGCTCTCCAAAGAGATAATCACAGCAAATTGAATGAACGAACAATAAACTAAAACAACTCGCATTACCAAGTCAAAAACGTAACCTTTCAACCATGTTAGCTCGCATAAAGGTCAAGTTTGTAATTATTGTATCAACAACCAAATTATCTAAGCTTGGAGTCACAGATGTCACAGTTGAGACCTATTCTATGCGAGGCACAGTTCTCCTGACAGGAGCTTGAAAAATGTCGATTATGACACAAATATCCGTAAGGTCGTCAATATATAACCATCCGCAAATTGTTGGATATCATCTTTAAACGCGATGCCGACAATTTTATGCTCTTTTTATATGCTGGAGTTATCGAAATTTTAAGGCAAGACGATTTTGGTTGTGTTATTAATGATTTATTGTTCAAAATATTTATTTTGAAATTAAATCACGTTCAACACATGTAACAATGACTCACCCCAACTACCCCCTCCTTCGAAAGCTTCAACTTAAAGAATTTTATTTGAAAATTGTTGACCAGGAAAACAGGAATCATTTATAATTTGATTTTAATATCATATTACAATTCTGTGTTATATCAATTATCAAACAAATGTGTAGTCATTTAAAAAAATATATATCGTTTAAAGCGCAAACTATTTATAAGTCAATTTGATTTCTCCCGCTGACCAAACAGCCAAAACAACAATCACGTTCAAGGTCAATGTCACTCCAAAGTCATGGGCGTCCTCTACTTGTCCTGATCAATGTGGCTATACCTAGTTTGAGGGTTGTCACTTGATGCATTATCCTATTATCTTAAAGGTCGAGGTGACCTTGATCATTGCGTCATTGACCCTAAAAAATGGAGCCAGTTACTTAAAGTGAACTATGTCTTTAGGAAGGTGAAGGAGTGTGGGATAACGCTTTCTCTAGATAACGATTATTGATATGGATTATTACAAAATCAGACAACTTTCCAGACAGTATGGGCCAATTATTTCATTAAAAATATCGATTCAATTACTTAAGCAATACCTCTAACAAGCTAAAACTACAATTCTGCATCAAGAATTAACTTGGGTTAAAGCAACGTAAAGGAGGTGTTCTTTTCTTTATGTAAGTGGCGAGTGACATGCTTGATGGATGTAATATGTTTACATTGTATCAAAATGACTGCAAACGGTCTGGTTTACTATGGACAAATGCTTCGTAATTTAGTATTAATTTGCAGAAGACATCAGCTGATTTTAATTTAAGTTTCATCTTTCAATTGACGAACTTGACGTACTTTAGTTGTAACATTTTTTCACAATTTGCAAACAAACAAAATGATTGAAATATTTCTGATAAGACGTAAACTACATCTTTTAATTTATGTATTTTATTATCTATTTATTTATATTATTGAGGTAATATAAAAGTTTAAAAAATTACGTTGCTAGCAGCCTCATAATCAGATTAAACCCCTATTGAGAGCAGAAGCAATAAAACTTTATGTGAACATACATAGCTTCTAGTTCATGCATTATCTCGACAAGTACGTAATGCCATATTTTATTCACGATGATTATGCCATTATTGTCATTATCGTTTGCAATTAATTCGTCGATCGTCTATCGTGTAATGGATAGTTATTAACTTATGAATAAATTAATGACCTGAGGCATTTTTGCTTAAACGCACTGTAGCGATACGTATTTATCCATCGCTGATATGTTAAGCAATACACGTCATTTAACAAAATGAAGCCGTTAATAGTAAAAAAAATCTTATTATTACACACGTTTTATTTTGATGCTCCTAAATCTTGTAAAATGCTGCTCAATTTACCAGCTGTTTACTGACCATACAGTCGTGTTCGTTCAATTTTCAATTGAATACACTCTTAGAAGATACGTGTTTGAAAGCTGTCATACCAGATGCGTTTAAGCATTTAACAGCAATCTTCCATACAGTTAAATTTTCTTCCTTGTAACATGAAGCACAAGCACTGTTTCTGTAAACCAGTTTTATGTCCTTAGAAGACACAGGGTTTAAATTACCGTATTGGCATTCTGTGGCTAAAACTTGGTTGCTTAAGTTTGGTGAACAGTGCGCTATCATGCTGTAGAAATCTTCACTTCCATCAGGGAACAAAGCTACGTTAACACAGTCAAAGTCCAAATAACCGTACATCGAATCGGGGCAGCAGTTTTTAAAGTTCCTGCAAACCTGGTCACAATCGCAGATGAGACATTCCGCAAATGAAATACTCGAGGGCATGGCGACAACCGGAGATGTGTAGGCATTTATCGCGGCCGGACTGAAAACATTCGGACCGTCTGGAGAGCATCTGTTTGATGGAGGACAAACCAAAGCGTGTTTTTCGACGATCCTTGCTATGTCAAGATCTTGCTGATTGATGTTTTTTATCCATTGTCTTGAAGATTCGATGGTGTGTTGAACCGTTGATGCCACACCTAGAAGCCTTTCTGTTCCAATTTTATCGACGAAGGAAACTAAAAATATGACAATTATTCCTAATTTTACAGTAAACGCCATACTCGGCTGTGGAATGTGAACCTTCTTTTTATTCATTCTACGCACAATTTAATTAGAATACAATTGGTTTTTAAGTGTTACTAACATTGGGAATGCAATGCACGTTATTCAACCTCGAGCATAGAATATACACTGCATAAATATCTGGGCAAGGCTGTTACATTGTGGCTGTTTCGTATTACCGATGATCGTCAATGGAATTACATTTCAATTTCCATTTAATCGACAGATCGATGTTGATAACTGTCATACTAGGTGTATGCATTATTGATGATGCTGTAGCCAGGATTACAAGTGACTGATATTACAATTTGCACAAATTGTTTGGGATTTATCTAACTCAAATCACTTTAGATGCGACTCTAGAGGAATTAACAAATTGACTAAGTCTAAAACCTTCCCAATAGCAACTGTGTGTGCTTTGTTAGATTGCAATATTAACGAAGTTACCCTTCACTTTAGTGATTAAGCAAACGTTTTGGGAAATGAAATGTGTAAAAGACAGTCCATTGTTTTACATTAGTTTAAGTGATTGTTTTAGCTGTCCGGATAAATATTTATAAAATATGCTCATTTGTTCTATTCTACGATACAGAATCAGAATAATATCACAATCTGTTTAGAAGATTTTATTGTTATTATAATTATTGTGTTTGTCTGTTTTGCTCTTGTCTGATAGAAAATGTTCACGCCTTGCCGGCGTATGAGCGTAGAAACATCAGAAAGCTTTCTTTTGCCCTGCCTTTTTATTTCATTTGTTTACGTAGGCTGTTGTCCAGCAACAATGCAAAGCATCTAAATTGCTATCGTACGATAATATTCTATATTCACCAATATCTCCTTTATCATCAAAACCCCTTGGCCATTAAAAATTTAAAGTATTAAAATACACATTTGAAGCTTTGAGCTATTTTACCTGTTGTCACACTGAAACCTGCGCATGGAGACTTGGTGTTTCTATTCTGCATATGCAGTAAAAGTGTGTTAAAGTTTCACTAGGAATGAATTTTGAAATGGAGATAAATGTCTGTATGATTTTTCTTATACTAAACAGTCGCGGTGTTGTGACAACAGTCTTATTGTAGATTGTTGACAAATTTTTTAACCAAGAACTTATGCATTGATAAATATAAACCCCCTTTAAAAAATAAAGTTGTGCGATTTCGTTGCCATTTCCAACAAGCAAGCAAACAATTCAAAAAATAATAAATTGGATGGGGGGGGGGGGGGGGAATTGTCCTATTTGTTCTCGTTGCTTCTTTTCGGGTTCATATGGGTAAAATAATTATTTTGCTATACCATATAATTTTACTGCTTTCATTTTATTTCTACGTAAGTCATTTATTCATAGTATTAGTAAAATTATATTCACTCGACAGTTGACTAAATAAACATTGATAAATATCTTAAAACTTGCTCACTTGTTTCATTGGAATATTTCTACGGGTTATCATTCATTTTAGTTACGTGTACAGTCTGATGACAACTTTAAACGCTCTAAAGTATAAGCATTTATTACTGCTGTTAAAAATACTAATCACTAAGGATGTCAGCCGGTGAAATTATTTAGACCTATTCACAAAGATAACCGTGCTATTCATTTAGTTCAATAAATCTACTGATGCCTGCGTGCGATCTAGCTGATGGTGGAACTTGGTGGAGCATATAGCTCGTTAGAGCGAAAAGCCCAATGAAGCAGATAGCTTAGTGAAGCAGAAAAATAGGTGGAACAGATAGCTTGTTGGAGCAGATGGCTTGATGGAGCAGATAGCTCCGTGGAGAAGGAAGTTCACTGGAGCAGATAGCTCGGTGGAGCAGAAAGTTCACTGGAGCTGATAGCTTGGTGGAGCAGAAATTTAACTGGAGCAGACAGCTTGCTTCAAAAGAAAGCTTGGAGAAAATAGCTAGGTGGAGGCAGATAGCTCAGTAGAGTAGCTGCCTTGGTGGAGCATAAAGCTTGGTGGGACAGATAGATCGGTGGAGCGGAAAGCTTGGTATGACAGATAGATTGGAGGAGCGGAAATCTTGGTGGAGCAGATAACTGAATGGAGCAGATAGATTGGTGGAGCGGAAAGCTTAGTGGAGCAGATAACTGATTGGAGCAGATTGATTGGTTGAGCCGATACAGAGTGTTAGGACGGTGTACCCGAGATGACTTCAAGACAAATTGTGTGTTATTTATGAATGCCCGTCTTTGATCGGCAGCCGACATAGAAAAGTAAGTGTTTGAGTGATATCCTTTACACTCTGACACATATCAGTGAACTATTCGGTCTTCCTACTAGAAACAGTGCTTTCAAAGGACAGGATTCAACTTTTGTGTAACAAAATGTAACTACACTTAAATATCACAAAATTAATTTCAAAGTGTATCATTGATTTTAGAGATAAGGTTAAAAGCGTTAGAATATGGTGTATGCAATATTATATATACAGAGGCAGGCATACAGGCAGATAGGTAGGTAAATCCAAATGCCCCGTTCATATTTTACGAATAAACATTCTTTTGTTTCAACAACTTGTCCTATTAAATGTATTGCATGTATTTACAATACAATGTAGTCTTGTTGCAATAATAAAAATAAATGTCAAAATTAAACAATTACAACACATGCGTTTTTAATGTCATTCCATTTCGGGTCAACTAATTACAATTAATTACGAACCAGGTACACCTGGTTGGATACAAAATGGATAAATATATACTTCTCCCTATGGCGAGGCTCGTTAAAGTATGAAAACACACAATAAATGAAACTGTCGTCACCCAGACAGAAACACCACCAGGCTGATGTATCTGTCGCTAGCAGCCGAAATGTCAAATATATTACATGCGATTAACATTATTGTCCTAGGTTTTATGCATTACACACGCAGTACAGAGACCGAGCGGACGTGTGTAACTGAACATAAAGGTATGAAACTTTTTCTTGTTTGCTTCAGATAACACTGAGATTTTCTACTACTATTACTACTCCTACTGCTGCTTAGCTTACAACAAGTACAACTTTTTCTTAATGCTACTAATTATATTACATTTACACTTTAGACGTACAAATTAGATGAACTACTACTACAGATACTAATTCTATTACTACTATTAATGCTGCTGTTGCAGCTACTACCTTTACTTTTACTACAATGAAGTAGAACAAATAAAACATATCTTTCTGGCCATTTTGTTTAACAATAGATGAAAAAGAGGTTATATTATTGGATATGATTATGTTTTACTATCACAGGGAGATGATTATGCATGTTTTACGTATATCAGATACAACATTTATTTTAATATGCTGCGTTGATGAAGCTTTACTTCACCAAATGTTGACCGTTTATACTTTGAAAAAGATGCTTGTGAGAACTAAGGCTCCGAACGCGTATATAACGGACTTAATAACTGATATTTTCTTACACGTAGTAATATTTGACACTGTTTCAAAACCATTCAGGCTATATACATAATTACTAACATAAAAAGTAACAATTAAAGGGACGTTGTAGAATTGTTTCACAAGTCGGCCTATGTTATTATTAAAAAAGACAAGCTAAATTTCTGTTAAAACTCGCCTTGAAACAGTTCAAGTTAATTATAGATTAGATCTACAAATGCTATATTTACATAGATATAAGTATTTAAAATTAAAACTTGAAGTTCGCTGCAAAGAGCATTTGTTTTAAGCCAATCAGTTTCAGGTTTAAAGTCTATCTTACAATGTACAGCATTAATTTTCAGATGGGGACCCACTTAACGTGTGTCAGCCACTATTTTGCTATACGTATGGCCTGCAATTTCCACATATTGTGGCTATAGGTCAATACTTAAGTGATGCATTTCCAGTTATTATAATTACAACGTATACGATGGTATGTGAATATCTTCCCTTAAAGGCAATGTGGGTTGTTTATTGTAGGATCACTTACATATTCTTTATAGCATTAATTACTAGGTGTCAATTTTGTAACTGCATGATAATGTATCTATTTCATAGTTAAATATTTGATTTTGAAAATACACGAGAGATACAAGTTTTAGTATTCAAAATGACTTAAAATGAGTCTGAAGGACATTATTCTGACAATGAATGACTTCTTAAATTGCTTTTGTTAGAAACGTTTCGTTACATTTTACAAATCAAAATAAAATATAACTTAAAATATATATGAGAACTAATAGAATGAAAAAAAAGAACAAAATGTATAAGAAATAACAAAATCAACCAACAAAGTAAGAAAGAAAACAAAAAGAATTATATGTATATATATATATATATATATGATTGCGTAATAGACCATTTCAAACCAAGCGTCTGGCCAATCCTATTCCGCTGATCAAGTAGACGCTTTGTGAGAAAATCTCGCGAGACTCGACGTGTTTTGCAAAACCTGGGGGCTCTTCTCTTCCGATTTTTTTGTTATCTAATTGAACGCAATACAGTACTGAAAATCATGAAATTGACAAAAGTTCAACGTCTCAATAACCATTAGTTGCCAAATAGTGCACGTATACTATCATCAATTGAAAGTTAAATAAAACAACCATAATAAAAACGAACTTATATCACGTCCATTTACATATCACGTCCATTTACATGTTTAATATTAAAGAAATTATAATCATTACCGCCATTAAATTTACCTGGCCACACATGATCATCATCATGATCCCATATTACCTGTATGATCACCTTAAATCAGCAGCAGCAGCATCACCGCCATCACGATCTACATCGTAATCGTCATGGGCATCATCGTAACCGTTTTTACCATTTACATAATAATCATAAACAGCATCGGTATCACCGTCATCAATATTAGCAGTAGCAGCAGCAGCATCGCCGTCATTTGCATCATCATTACTTTAGTTACAGGGGTATGGATCTTTGTCAAGCAGTTTTTCTTATGCTTCTAATCTTAATTGTTATATATCTTATAATGAACAATGTTGTAAATTTGGACAATGGTGTCAAAATCCCTATTTCTTAATGCATCGGTCCCATAATGCGCTATTACGTATAAATGATTAATAGGAATTCGTGGACCGCGATTCAAAATATGCATACAACTTTTGACTTTACTTGATTTGCAACTATTTGAATGAGGGTCTACACGCCTGGCTACGGCTTTTTTTCCCATTCATGGCTTGAATGTTCTATGCCAAAATGTTGTCTAAAGTGGGCCCTACCGGATTCTTAATTTTTGTACCCATTTAAAGATAGAAATGTATTAATTTAAATATCGTTTTATTCATATTATGTGTCTCTATGCGCGTGGGTCCCTTTTCATACCATCATAAAGTTCTACTCTAATTGAATCCCTAATTTTAAGACATGAGCGGACACCCCAACTAGTTAAGCTAATTGGCAGTTTTATGACACCTTGTTTGTCTAGTGGACAGGAAGTGTGACCGTGTTTTGGCGTCTTTTCCCCTTCGCAAGAATGCGAAGAAATCCCTGAACGTGTCTTCAGTGTACAAGAGCAATATGCATTGACTTAAGCGAGGACAACAAAAAGGTCAAAACACTAAGGTCTACAATATCTTTTTTGGCTCATAAAAGGACCTAACGCTATATTTAGAAGTACCCACAATGGTGCACCCTTTCCCAACCCTACTTTCTTTTCGTTAAGGAAGAGGAAACGTGGATGTGGGGATTTCAAGGAACATAATGTATATTTTCATCTCGTGTTTATTGCAAATGTATTATTTCAATAACTCGCCTATTCTTTTGTAGTTAATCCATACCTTAAATATAAATAATTCCTTTATAAAAAATGTTTCATTCAATGGACTAAAGAAATTTGTAAGGATATTTATATAAGTAAAAACATACGCAGTCTGAAATATTACTACATAGTACAGTTCCCCCCCTCAACTCTCACTCCTTCAGAACTTATATATTTATGCCGCGAAGGAAAATTGTCAATAACGTTACATATTTTTTCATAGCACACGCCGTTCACGTGTACTTATCATTTTTAATCTTTCAACAGTACCCAACGTTTACACCCTCTCTATCTTCTAAATGGCAGCTTGAAGACAATTATCGATCGACATCATGTTACACAGTATTAGAGAAATAATGGGTCGGTCAATTTGAAACAAAGATATTTCTTTTCGGCGACTTCAAATGATAGTGATCGTCGATTGTTTCCCAGAATTTTCTTTGATGTTGCAGTGTAAGCCAGAGAGCCCTCCGCGCCAGAAAGAAATAACACCGCATTTATTTTTTACAACCTTGAAGAAATTAAAATCACAGTGATGTAATTAGCGATTCTATGTTGTAAGTGCGTAAACAATGTTGTTAACAGCCGTTAATTGGCGCTAATATGTGCAAACCGAAAAAAACAACACTTATTTTCTAAGAAAGTACGGACACAAATGATGAAATCCTTGCGCAAGAGCCCCCAGTTTTGAAAATCTTGAGAAAACGGGACAAGTCTCGTAGCGCGAGATATAAATCGGCGCATGCGCACTGGATGTTTGAAATGGTCTATTGGTATATTCACAACTGTTTCCTTTACAAACTGTGAATGACTATGTTCAACCCCCAGATATAGCATACATACACTTGGATCTTGAACAATACCTGTGTGACAGACACATCGTTACAGACCGGTGGCAGCCTGGCTTATCAGAAAATAGATGCCCTCACATGCTGGGTGGGGCAATAAATGGGGGGGGGGGAGGTCACTTATATAAGGGTTTCGAGATGCCTTTAAGAGTCAGTTTGGAATTTTAGCTTGACCTCTGCATTAGCATCTCAGCATTTTCAACGCAATGTTTGACAGCTACGCCGAGAATATCCAGCTTCATAACAATCTTGCATTTAAATTTGCTTTAATGCAAAAATAATGAATCTTCAAAGACTATGCAAAAAGGCTGACTGACTTATGTTGTTTGTATGAAAAGACTTATGGGGTAAAGTCAAATGTGGTCAGAATACAGGTATGCGTGTTGACCCTCTAGATAAATCATCAACGTTTATATATATTTTATATTTTTAGACTCGCCATGCTATTATCTGCCTTTCAAACATGCGTCATCTGCATGGTTATCCAGTTGTACATGTTCGCGGTAGCGAACCAAATCACAGACAAAGACAGGCGGATAAGGGATTTGGAAGAATCATTTAAACGATATTTCGGAAGGACCATCAACATGACTCAGCTATTGCAGCAATTTGACAACATTTGTCCTCTTACGAAAACCTGCAGCTCTACGCTTTTTAATGATAACGGGTATCAATCGTTTGCAGATTGTCGCCAATGTAGTTGTTATACAGGCTGCGTCTTGGACTATTCCTGCTGCCCAGATGTTATATATGGGTATTTAGAGTTTGAAAGAGTAAATGTTATCCAATTTCCACCAACCAAGACATATATTGTTCCCATGATAGCCAGCTGTCCCTATAATACTGACCAGGAATACAGATCTAAATGCAAAAAAGGTGGAGTTGAGCCTGTGTCATCCTTTAACTCTGATTTCATCTATAAAAACATACACTGCGCTGTTTGCCACGGCGAGGACAACCCTAAGAGATGGGAACTGACGTTTCAATGTCCTCCAAGAACTCCAGACGTGTTTAAAGAGGTGTCATCTGTAAAACAATTAAAAAAACTGATGATAGATTACGAATGTGTAAGTATTTACCAGGAATCGCATTATGCTAATTACGATAATTATTTGAAGTCATA
The DNA here is from genome assembly GCA_007844125.1 of Sinonovacula constricta. Lineage (NCBI taxonomy): Eukaryota > Metazoa > Mollusca > Bivalvia > Cardiida > Solecurtidae > Sinonovacula > Sinonovacula constricta. The sequence goes on along the minus strand of RXXH01000343.1, from coordinate 508,275 downwards.
TTCAGATAGAGCCGCTCTTATTGATCGATGCAACATAACTGGAAAATGGAAAACATATGATGCTGACATAGAAAATGGCTGCCACACCCTTCAATCGTCATTCTATATCTTTAAAAATGTATTTTGCTATATATGTAACCCAAGTACTGAACAAATAACTGATAATGTAATCAGTAAATGTAACGTCACAGGAAACTGGCATGACGATAGGTATGACGAGAAAATTGAACAACTTTGTGTCCATGGTTCTAACTTCGATCGCCTTCTGCCATATAAAAACATATATTGTATGATTTGTAATGGAATCAAATCGTTCACGGGAGCTTTAGAATGGACAAGCTCGAATTCAAAATCCCTGAACGTGTCTTCAGTGTACAACTTCGACAGCAGTCGTTTAAGGATATCTACTGATATCACCATTGACGTAGTCTTAAGCGGCGATGCTTATAAAGAACTGGCCAAAGTCGTCAGGGATGCCTTTACAGACCAAATGATTAATTTCAACAGCGACTCCCAAATTATAATTAACACAAAACGTCAACGGGCACTCATTTCTGTGAATGAAACGAATTCGCTTAAAAAATACTTTAAGGATGTTTGTGGACAAAAACTAGTTTGTAATGCATCTGGCATTGAAAGTGGTTCTTCTGCGTCAGGAGAAGAGGAAATGTTTTGTAAAAAATGTCGATGTGACTCTGGATGCGCCGAGGACATGGAATGTTGTAATGATTTGCTTCTTTTCAAAGAACCGTACATGTGCCTAAAGAGTAAATATTTCGCAGCTAGCCATTCAGAATGGCCCGGAAAAGAAAAAACTCCCGGCAAAAATTTAGTTATACATAAATGCATTGACCCTACGTATACACAAAGTCATGTAGTACATTTATGTGAAGGTATGGAATATGAAAATGATCCTCTCGCATTTATTCCTGTAGCAGTTTATAAGAACTCAGAATATGTTAGAAATAAGGCTGCTTATAAAAATGTGTATTGTTTCCTATGCAATGTTCACGAACCCCACAATGTTCTCATTCAACTTCAATTAACATGTGACGCATATATTGAGACAGTACTGTTTACATCGTTGAAACATTTGATGGGTGCAACACAACAATTTTGTCGAACCTATTTTCAGCCAATTAATTCTAAAAGATGTGGTAATTCGAATAATTCTCTCAGGAAAAGCGCCCCACAACATCCACGTCTAGTAGGAAGGTTTCAAACGTTGGCAGAATCAGGTCTAGACCCAGCGATTTCCCAGGCAATAAGTGATATATACGAAACCAGACTCTCATTTAACCAAACCATATACGATAAATGTAACATTACAAAAAAACTTGCTAAAGACATTCTAGCAATAAAGAAGATCTGCGAAGACACGCACAATGAGAACATATTAGCTCTCAACATTTACACTGCTGGAAACCGTGTCTACAAAAATTTCGCATGTTTCATTTGTAATCCAACAATTTCTTTAAATGAATCAATTTCAAAACTAGCGATAGGAAGTTGTAATGAAACTGGCGCGTGGACCGTGGACCTCAGCACGAATATTGAGACTGAGATTAGGCTTTGCCAGACAGGCGGGGATATATCTTACTGGTGGCCTTTTACTAATGGCCATTGCGCAAAATGCAATCTTCTAAAGGCGGACTTAAGCGTAAGTATTCAGTTTACGTCCTCCAATTTCTAAACCAAAATGTAATTTGCCTTCAAAATGTACATACAACTGATGATAAAAAGCATTGTCTGTTTATGAATATACGCATTGAAAAATGTCCATCCTGTCGATTAAAATTGATCTTATCACAAATATATACTCATCTGTTACTTGTTTTGTAATATACATGGTAATTTTATGATAATAAATACAAACGTATTAATACCAAATAACTAGTTATAGTGTACTTTTTTCGTAGAGCCGACAATACAAATTTGCCCTATGATCATAAGGCTTATTAATGACGAAAATGTGCATCGTAGGTACCCGTTCTTACATAAGGATGGAGCCGAACGATCCGTGGCGATTTAATTTTTCAAAAACATAAGCGGCGACCTGACTGGTGTTCGAACCATGAACACAGTATTTGGAAGTCGCGAGTCCTATCACTTACCTATCCCGTTTCTTTCACTAACATATATTTCATATACCTATGATTACATCATTACCTATGTTGATGGCATTAGCCATGCTGCTTATATTTGCTTTCAGATTAGTACAGTAGTAATTTTTAAATCAGTCATAACAATAGACTCACAAATGGAAACATATCGGGTCCTATTTTCGCTTTCCCCTGAGTTGCTGGACAATGTCAAGACGGATTCTGGTGAAGGTGACGGAGCTAGATGTACACAGGGAACATTCGACAATACAACGGTTTGTCTACAATATTTTTTCCAAAGCCCAGGAAAATGTTGAATAAACTTCATCGACGAATGTTAAAAAGAGAAATGGTCATTGTTCCTTTTGGATTGCATGACCATTCCTATGTAGCAGTAGAAACGAAATGATCGATGTGTTGGTGAAATTTATTGGTCCGATTTCACAACCTTAAACAAATGTCATTCAATATATTATTGCCATTTTGCCTTCATGTATGGCTGCATATTTATGTTTGCAGTACGCTGTTCGTAATTTGTATGGACATTCAACACATATGACAAAAGAACTCATAGCAACTAGCACTAAATGGCTCCGGTCAGCTAGCGCAAATAAACAGAATAATCAATATTTTGGGACATGTTCGTTACTTGTTCATCGCTGCAAGTGTAAATTTTCTTTTTGCCTTATTTAAAACTTTCTTTTTCTTTCAGAAAACGTGTCTAAAAATAGTCTGCCCAAGAAAACATTTCTTTCGGGAAGGTAAATGTGTGCCATTATCCCTCAGTGTTACAAATCGCGTCTATTACCTTCAAGCAGAATTTTTGCGCATGAATACAACAGATAACGCGACTAACAACATAACGCAGGCAACACTTGACTCTGGTAATGTCGTTTCTTGCAGTGATGTTTTAACAGTCGTGTATGATATAATTCGAAACAAATTATTTACATTGGATTTAATGAATAACATATTCCACATTCTGAACTTGTCTGTTTCGGTGGACTCGAGGTGTAACGATAGTTCAGCTTTCTTTCCAACAGATGGATTTTCTACCATGAATGTGGAAGCGAAAATCATCATTCAATACACAAACAATATAACATGCGTGGAAGAAATGTTTGTCTCATTACAGAAAATGGAATTCAAGTTGAAAACAACGACCTCCGACACTTTGATCTTACTCAAGGGAGTGGCGACCCGAGGAAAAACTGGGCTTTGCGAGTGTTCTTTAAGTGATTTAACAATGTTAAAGCCAAGATTATTACAAATTTCAGCCGATGACTCCAGCGACAATATTACAATTGTTAACGCATTCATGCATTGCCCACGAATAGAATTGTCCGATACAGATATCGAAAAACTAGAAGATACTGAAGGACACATTCGTCTTGTTGACAAAGGCGTTAAATTTGGCCCAGGTGAATTCTTTTCTGAACATGGTACTACAATTGTATGTTTAGATACATATCGCAAGAGGTTAGGTGTGGTCGCCAATGAACCGATACTTAAAATCGACACTTCACATAGGATGCTGTTTGTTTATTACATTTTTAGCTTAGTATGTTCAACCTTATCACTCACTGGGCTTTTTGTTACATTTTTGGTTTATTGTTTCCTCAAAGAGTTACGAACGGAACCTGGCATAAACAATATGTTTCTCTGCATTACTCTTTTCTTCGCACAACTTTTTCTTCAATTCGGATTAAGCAAAACGCAAAACAATATTATTTGCATATTTATGGGTATTTGTATTCACTTCTTTTGGCTGGCAACTTTCTGTTCCATGAATGTTTGTTGTTATCATATGTTCAATGTTTTCTATCTGCAAGAACTTCGTGCCCACATTTTGACCAGGCGATGGAAGTACATCATGTACACATTTTCTTTGCCTGCTGTTTTAATTATTTTGACTGTCTCTATTCATTTGTCCCTCTCAGGTGGATCTTCGACTGGTTACGGCGGGCGTATTTGTTTTTTAAGTGACGTATACACAATAATCGGCGCTTTCATTGGACCTTCAGTTTTAATGTTTTTGTCAAATATTGTGTTCTTCATTGTTACCGCTGTTAAAATACATTCACGACCATCAATTCAAAGTTCCTCGCATAACAATAAACTAGACTTTCTGATATACGTCAAACTATACACTATAATTGGAGTCACTTGGCCTTTGCAAATAGCAGATTCAGCTCTGACGCTGACCATTTTTTCGTTCTTTGTTGTGACGATGAATGCATTGCAAGGTGTGTTTGTGTTTCTATCCTACGTATGCAATAGGAGGGTGCTTAAGCTACTTCAGTTGAGATTTGCTTGTAAGAGAACTGAATCTATAAGTGAGTCGTTTAATGATGGAACACTGTCGACGCAGTTGTCTCGTTCAAATAACGGAACACAGAGTGTGAAGACTTCCACTTCATTATCAAGCAGTTCAAGACTTTGAACTTATACCACACACGTGTTCTTTTTAAAATCCTTTGTTTGAGTGTGAAATTAATGTAAAATTTTATAGGCTTAAATATGCTATGTCCAAAATAAATGTACATGCTTTTTACATTTACCATTAAAGTTTAAGTGGAGTTAATTGTGCTCCTCAGCTTTTCGAGGATTGATCATTTGACTTTAATGTTTTATTGCCTTAATAACAATGTTTTTGTTTAAAGCTCAATGTATAAGCAAGATGCTTTAAATATGGCATGCTGCAGAGTGTATATATTAGGTTATCTGATTATATGTTTCTATAGCTGTCATGTGTACATTAAATTATTAATAGATTGTTTATTTAAGCATGAATCTTGGTGTATTGTTCAGTATTAATACATTGTATATTTTTGTGTCCATAAAACTGGACAACAAACAATTTCGTAGATAAACTTAAAAATACACAAAACATATAAGAATCTTGCTTAAACAAGCATGATGCATGGTTGTATTACGTATACTTTTCTTATGAAAAGTGAACGACAGTGTACATTAAACGCATGACAAAGTAACTGATGAAAAAAAAATACTGATAGTAAAAGAACACATTTTAACAGATGTAAACATCTTTAAGTGGTTCATTGGGCCCCCTAGAACGGCGATTATATGTAATTGGTTTTGGAAATAAGTGTCGGGTGACGTCACAGTTTTGAGAACCGATATTATTTTTAATGATTTATGTTTATGTCATTTCAGCTGTAAAATGACCATGTTGTTGTATATCAATTACGGTGCTTGGTTTCTTTTGTTTCTTAAAATTACAACCACTTAAGCTAAAAACAATAAACATTATAACTGTGACAAAAAATACACTTAAAACCTTACTAATGTCAGTTGTTGATTCTTAGTTTTTATTACGTGACTGCACTAATTCGTATAAAAGGGCAGACTGCACTACTTATCGCAGACTTATACAAAACATTTTAATAGATAGATGTGAAGAATTTAAAGTTTTGTTAGGATTTGAACTGTTTGTTGTACTTGTATGGTTACTATGTTTATAGAGCCTGTGCACTTAAGACAGAATTGGTCTGACAATTTGCGTTTTATACAATATAATTCCCACTCATATTTTACTGTAGTTGAGCTTTTCCATCCGTTTTTTAATTTCCAGACACTTATGTGACCTCAGTCAAACGCACTCGGAACTTCCGTCAAACGGTGCTAATGTAAAATGTGCCAAATATTAATTTACAGATATATATAAAGTTCAATTTGTTTCCGAGTGATATTAATGTGCTATAAATTACAGAAATATAACTTTTAAATGGTTTTACATATGTCTACATTTAATGACCAATAATAACGACTTATATGCGCCCTGAAGTACATGCTTGGAGGAAAACATGCAAAGTCAGTAAACATATATATACGAAAGAATATAGATGCGAATTATCATCTTAAATGACTAACAAAGACAGACATAGACCAGTAATTCGGGAAAACTTCTTAAGTATTAAAGGGTAAATTATCGTGTATTAAGAATATGTTATGGATGGTTGATTTTGATGATGATTTATTTATAAAACAGGACATGTATATATACTAAATGAGTGGTTCTGTTAATTAATGATAAAAGTTTTGGTCCGAGGTATAAGACAGTCGAGGCTCATATATGCAACTGCGTTGCGAATACATTTTCTTTTGTTGACTGTTCTGTTTACAACATTCTATTTTTACATTATTTCCCTGCGACTTTGATGTTTTTTCTTTGTTCTATTCAAAGTTTACAAGGCTGCTGTAAAAAGTGCTACACATTTACACTAATACCTTTTCATGAATTATTTTTTGTAATTATACTTTTTTGACCTCTTGCTGTTTGTTGCTTTACTTTTATTGACTTGAAAATAAACTAACCATTCCATTGTCTGTGTTTTGTTATCAGTTAAAGGAATAACCTAAAATTCTAATTTCCCTCATTTCATCTGCCGTAAAAAAATAAAAAATATATTAACGTTAAGATCAAAATAAGTTATATAAAAATACAGAATTTTTAATAATACAAAATGTTAAAGTTGAAATTATCGTAGTTATAGTGATGCTTAGGAATGTGCCATTAGTTGTTATACCTTCTACCGTTAATATATGACATGTCAGTTTGTAAGTAAATGTCCAACGTGAGACGAGCATCTGTTAGATATGTGTATAAAATATTTATTATTTTATAACACTTCTGTCATTTTTACTAGATATTTAATTATTTATTTAACCAAGGGAAGAATTAGATTTTAAAGGGAGACTGAATTAACTATAACTTGATTATCTCGACATGCAAATAACGTGCACAGTTTAATATAATTTATTTATTTGTATAAATTCGTGAAAAATCGGCAGTAGTTATATACACAACAAAAAAATAAACGCCAATAATTTTGTAAATGGTCCTGAAAAGCATTATGTTATTTTATATATTTTCTAACTTACGAACTGATTTTTGTGTCAAGGTTGTTTAAATGCACGTCCAGTATGATTAAGATAAGCAATAGAGAAATGGTATTTATATCCGTTTCTGATATAAAGATATAAGGTTCGGAAAATCGTCCTTATCTTTATTTAAAGTTAAGTTAATGTTCATTTTTTAAATGTGTTTCATATATTGTTCAGTTGATGTTTGATGTTGTTAAATGAATTAAACATGAATGAAAAAAAATGAAAAAGAAAATGAACTAGAACAATGTTGTTGTTTTTACTCTGATACAAAGTAGGCATTTACCTACCATGGTCATTTTGATAAGAGCTGCAAACAAGCTTGATGTCTACACCTTCAATTTAGAAATTGTAATTGTATCTTTTGTAGCATTTCAGATTAAGCTGTCTCGAATATCACATCACATATTGTAATAGTTGTATAATGAACTGGGATTGTGCCTTCTATTGTATATACAGGTATACCGTAGACCAGGCTTTTTGGTTGTTTTCTTATTTTTAAACAAGATGGCAGTGCGTGTTAAAGTGAAATGCGATGCATTTATAAATTTGTTTCATCGCATGTAAATATATTTTCATTTTCTATAAAATCAATGATTTTAGGAAAATTGTTGAGCATCAATTATTTAATCACATCTAAATAACGTCATAATATGCCAAAACATTAACTTTTAACGGCAAGTACGTTTGAGAATATACAGTATGCAAAGCTATTAATCCGTTGTATTCTTTTCCGATATGTTGACATTTTAAACCGAATTCTTCACCGAATTTATCATAAAGTAACCTTTTCATGAAAACATTTCGCGCTCCATAAAAAAGACAATAAAATTCTTAATAAAATGCCGTGTACATATGGCATGATACTACACCAAGTCATATTATCCTGACACTCGGCTAATTAGTTGTGGAACTAGCCTGCTCTTAAATTTGCTTGAGCGTTGCTCCCGTACCGGGAGCCGACGCTCCACCAATTGCGCTACCAGGTCCGGTTATCTGTACATAGTTTTGCAAAAGTATCATTTTTACAAAGTTAATATTTACTTAGATGCATATCCTATTTAAATACGGAATAGTTTGAGGATATTGTATTGTAATGACTGACTTAAATTACTAATACACAGACTTATAGAAAAAAATCTGATAGGCCTACCAGTGTGTAGAACCGGTCACGCACATTTAGACGGACTACTTTTAAATGCCTTTATTCAATGCCGCACCTGGAGGTCCAAACGTCGTCAAATCGTAAAAAAATCAGACCTTTAGAGACGCAACGTCTAATGACAAAAATATAATATAGCTTGTAAGGATTTAAATTCCGTTCTTTTTGTACCATTGATGTCAAATGACGTCACATGTGGTGACGTAAAATTCTTCGACAACAACACGGCATTTATCTGTGTCAATTCCTTCTATACATAGCGTGTGACGTCACTACGTTAAAGTCATCTCTATACTACGACTCTTAACTCACCCAAAATTTGAGATTTGTGCCTACATAAAAAATAGTTCCGCGTAGGAAATATTTTCGATTATAATATTCATTGAATTAAAATAAATGACTAAACAACCATATTCTAAGGCCTTATTCTATGTCCAGAAACTTTTAAAGTCTTGATATTTATAGATAAATGGAAAAAATACGATGAGCAAGTTTTGCTACTTTCGCTTTCGTTAAACAGTAATATGTCCATTCTATACATAGCGTGTGACGTCACTACGTTAAAGTCTGGACCGTTTACAAAATTTAGTTCAAAATGTTTGCATGAAACATATTTTAACTATTAGAATGTATTAAAAAAATGCCAAAATAATCTGTTGTATACCTCTTCGTACTTGTTTTGTTCATTTTAGCAATCACTTCCGTATTCATAACAGCCATGTTGACGCAACGGTGTCAATTTGTAAACAAGGGTTTTAAAGCAACATAACTTGGTGTACTAATATAAAAAGGCCAACGTACACATGTACAGTCTGGATTAGAGTTAGTGCGATGAAAGAATGTACAAGTGCATTAGTTTTTTATTATTATTTCGGTTGCGAAACTTAAACCTGCTGACTATGTACAGTGGCCCACCTATCAATGGTTTAGTTTGAATTTGATAATACAGCAACGCTCCTACTATGAAATTATAGCCACTTCGGATACAAGTAAGTTAAACATTCCTCGAATCATCTCTCGGATTAACCGGAACTACTCGGATAATTCACGAAAAATATCTCGGATGTATGTAAGTAGTCGAATTACCTCGGTCATTTCCCTAAAATTTTCCCGTAATTTACCCGGCGCAGCAAAGACACGGCTATCAAACGACGCCATTGTTTATTGTGCGAACTACATTTTAAGCATCTTCTTCCGACTTCCGGCGAAGAAAACGATCTTGATTTGAGCAAGTATCATTGCACCAGATACATCCGAGGGATGATCAATTGTCCCGAGAACGGAATTACCCGAGGAGTTCCGATTGGATTATCCCGAGGACGGAATTACCCGAGGAGTTCCGATTGGCGTGTATATTTTAACTCGCTCCTACTCAATAATAACGTCAATACTGTATATATCTCTTCTTGCTGTGCCCAATGAAGAATGCTACTACTGTAAATAAATCTGCCCCACATAGCTGGATTCTAAACTCGTATAAACACAAGGATCGGCTCGCTGAACCGGACTGCTGCATAAACAACAACCAGACGGCGTGTTAGCAGATTGCCTACGTTTATTATCTAAAACTCTAGCATCTAAAACCTCCAACGTTCAACAGTGATTTAGGTCAGTTGTTATAACTTGTGGGATTTTTGAGCAGTCAGGCAAGTACATTATTATTTCGGTATCAAACGATCATTATGCAAATGGGACGTAATCACTCAAATTATGACGTTTATTTAGTATAATTGACATTTTTTTCTCTTCCACTTAGTTTGATTGCGGTTATCTTGCATGAATTTACATTCTCGATATCTGGTGTTTATTAAAGTCACATTAATGTGCATGTTTCTGCGTATGTGGCATGTACACATTTACTACATTGTATTGTTCTTGTTTCTCAAAACATAGCACACTGAACATTTGCTGAAACATGTAGTTTTTTATCAAACTAATGCATGTGTGAGTGTGTGTGTATTGGTCTTAAGTATTTTAAAGACATATTGTACTTATATAGGCCCTATAAGGTAATGTAAAGCATCGTTGGAATAAAGTTGGTATCCGCGTACTGGATTTTGTCATGACATGTCTACATGCATATTGAATACTTTCACGATTAATAAATACGTATCCATCACGAAACATTGACTGACTTTTGCTGAAATAACTTTTCTAAATCAATCATTGTATAAGAGCTATTTGATCAAATAAATGCAAGAAGTACTTGGAATGGTATATATATTATTTGATGACAATTCATTTATTTAAGATTAAAGCATTAGCAGTTTCAATTTAGTCATCCAAATGCACGGTTGTATAAATTCTGCTCTAAATGATAATTTCCTTAAGTTTTCGTGATGTCTTTCTATATTTGTATATGAAACATCGACTTCCCTAAATGTAATGCTTATCGTTTTTCGTATTTTACCTATATTGTTAACTTGATTAATCATATGTCCTCAACGTTAATCATAGTATTTCCTTATCTTTAATTGACATGAGCACTTGCTGTAAGCTGTCTGTGCAAATAGTGTAGATCCAGAGCAGAAAGCCTCCCCCATCCCGCTGTAAGCTGTCTGTGCAAATAGTGTAAATCCAGAGCAGCATGCCTCCCCCACCCCGCTGTAAGCTGTCTGTGCAAAAAGTGTAGATCTAGAGCAGCATGCCTCCCCCACCCGCTGTAAACTGTCTGTGCAAATAGTGTAGATCCAGAGCAGCATGCCTCCCCACCCCGCTGTAAACTGTCTGTGCAAATAGTGTAAATCCAGAGCAGCAAGCCTCCCCCACCCCGCTGTAAACTGTCTGTGCAAATAGTGTAGATCCAGAGCAGCATGCCTCCGGGGTCTGTGCAAATAGTGTAGATCCAGAGCAGCATGCCTCCCCACCCCGCTGTAAACTGTCTGTGCAAATAGTGTAGATCCAGAGCAGCATGCCTCCCCACCCCGCTGTAAACTGTCTGTGCAAATAGTGTAGATCCAGAGCAGCATGCCTCCCCCACCCCGCTGTAAACTGTCTGTGCAAATAGTGTAGATCCAGAGCAGCATGCCTCCCCCACCCCGCTGTAAGCTGTCTGTGCAAATAGTGTAGATCCAGAGTAGCATGCCTCCCCACCCCGCTGTAAACTGTCTGTGCAAATAGTGTAGATCCAGAGCAGCATGCCTCCCCCACCCCGCTGTAAACTGTCTGTGCAAATAGTGTAGATCCAGAGCAGCATGCCTCCCCCACCCCGCTGTAAACTGTCTGTGCAAATAGTGTAGATCCAGAGCAGCATGCCTCCCCCACCCCGCTGTAAGCTGTCTGTGCAAATAGTGTAGATCCAGAGCAGCATGCCTCCCCACCCCGCTGTAAACTGTCTGTGCTAATAGTGTAGATCCAGAGCAGCATGCCTCCCCACCCCGCTGTAAACTGTCTGTGCAAATAGTGTAGATCCAGAGCAGCATGCCTCCCCCACCCAGCTGGAAGCTGTCTGTGCAAATAGTGTAGATCCAGAGCAGCATGCCTCCCCCACCCTGCTGTAAGCTGTCTGTGCAAATAGTGTAGATCCAGAGCAACAAACATCCCCACCCCGCTGGAAGCTGCCTGTGCAAATAGTGTAGGTCCAGAGCAGAAAGCCTCCCCACCCCGCTGGAAGCTGCCTGTGCATATAGTGTAGATCCAGAGCAGAAAGCCTCCCCACCCCGCTGGAAGCTGTCTGTGCAAATAGTGTAGTTCCAAAACAACAAACCTCCCCCACCCCGCTGGAAGCTGTCTGTGCAAATAGTGTAGATCAAGAGCAACAAACCTCCCCACCCCGCTGTAAGCTGTCTGTGCAAATAGTGTAGGTCCAGAGCAGCAAGCCTCCCCACCCCGCTGTAAACTGTCTGCTAATAGTGTAGATCTAGAGCAGCATGCCTCCCCACCCCGCTGGAAGCTGTCTGTGCAAATATTGTAGATCCAGAGCAGCATGACTCCCCCACCCCGCTGTAAACTGTCTGTGCTAATAGTGTAGATCCAGAGCAGCAAACCTCCCCCACCCCGCTGTAAACTGTCTGTGCAAATAGTGTAGATCCAGAGCAGCATGCCTCCCCACCCCGCTGTAAGCTGTCTGTGCAAATAGTGTAGATCCAGAGCAGCATGCCTCCCCACCCCGCTGTAAACTGTCTGTGCTAATAGTGTAGATCCAGAGCAGCATGCCTCCCCCACCCAGCTGGAAGCTGTCTGTGCAAATAGTGTAGATCCAGAGCAGCATGCCTCCCCCACCCCGCTGTAAACTGTCTGTGCAAATAGTGTAGATCCAGAGCAGCATGCCTCCCCCACCCCGCTGTAAACTGTCTGTGCAAATAGTGTAGATCCAGAGCAGCATGCCTCCCCACCCCGCTGTAAGCTGTCTGTGCAAATAGTGTAGATCCAGAGCAGCATGCCTCCCCACCCCGCTGTAAACTGTCTGTGCAAATAGTGTAGATCCAGAGCAGCATGCCTCCCCAACCCCGCTGGAAGCTGTCTGATTGAATCTTCAATATTTGTGTTTGTGTCTATATTTATGTCTGCATCACTGATCGTAAGTTGTAAATAAACATCTGAGAATATAGCATATATTTTTTGCAGATGGAGTAGGCTAAGAGCAACCTAACAACTATCACATTGATACATCCCCGCTGTGATTTCTACTAAGCATCCTAATATAATAACTGTTGGTAAATATAGTTCATACTGACATCGATTTTATATCAACCTCTATTCGCCCTGTAGGACTTCTGTCTGCTGCGATGTTTAGGTTTGTAGGCCATTTGCATACAGTTTACTGGTTTGCTGTCGTTTATCTGTAAATGTACTTGTCATTGTGTTCACTGTATTGACTTGCTTTATTTTAAATGTGTTTGATATGCATATATTTTCACGCACGATATGTAATATTTGTCTTCTTTAATGGTGACTTCGTCTTCATTTATTGGTGCTTTTGTAAACTTGTTATTACATTATCGTTTGCACTATTATCACAATTCGCAGTTACATTCATTTACATGTAATGACAGCATATCCGTATTTGTGGGTTTTATGGAAAGATCTTTGGCTTTCCGCATAATATTGTATCAAGGTAATGTTTATTATTGCTGCAATGATTAGACCGTGAAAACTCTAAAGATTAAAAGAGCACCGGTGTCATATAAACGATTGTGCTGTACTGTTTGTACTGCTTTTCAGCAATGATTATCATTCAATGTATAAATAGTAAGTTAAGTATTCTACTCGATGTATCTATTGATAGTAAGATTTACACATCATAGCACAGGGCGGTATCTGACACATTACGTACACCAAAGCAGCGAAACGTCCATTAGAATTTAGAAATGAAATTTGGTTTATTACATTTTCATATTATTGTGTTTAGAAGTAAGCAATTTTAACATAAATAGTAACACAGTGTATACGTAAACCATCAAGATGCTCATTATTTAGCATGCCACGGGGATTTCCAATTATGTTAGAAAAGTCAACGACGTACCACCTCTGTTTTCCTTTGCTTTTGCGGTGAATTATTCATTGTATGCATCACTGTATCCTTAATAAATAACCCAGATAAAATATTATAGAGTACACCATAGAGTACAGATAGGATTCACCATAGAGTACAGATATGATTCACCATAGAGTACAGATAGGATTCCCCATAGAATACTGATAGGATTCACCATAGAGTACAGTCAGGATTCACCATAGAGTAAAGATAGGCTTCATCATAAAGTACAGATAAGATTCACCATAGTGTACAGATAGGATTCACATAGAGTACAGATAGGATTCACCATAGAGTACAGATAGGATTGACCATACAGTACAGGATAGTCTTCACCATAGAGTACAGATAGGATTCACCATAGAGTACAGATAGGATTCACATAGAGTACAGATAGGATTCACCATAGAGTACAGATAGGATTCACCATAGAGTACAGATAGGATTCACATAGAGTACAGATAGGATTCACCATAGAGTACAGATAGGATTCACCATAGAGTACAGATAGGAATCACCATAGAGTACAGATAGGATCACCATAGAGTACAGATAGGATTGACCATACAGTACAGGATAGGATTCACCATAGAGTACAGATAGGATTCACCATAGAGTACAGAGAGTACAGATAGGATTCACCATAGAGTACAGATAGGAATCCCCACAGAATAAGATAAGTTTCACCGTAGATTGTGTTTTGGTGTGTCATGTAAACTACCATACATATCGTAGACATCAGTGCGAAGCTTTTAACAGAATATGTCAAGTTAACTTAAATTCGTTTTCCAGAATTGTCGTTCTGGCATATAACTGTCGGGTACAACCTTTCATCTATAACCCGGGCCCTCTCGGTTATGAGTATGCGATACACACGGACCAAACAGTTTTCAAAGATAAAATTTTCTAGATAGCTTTCAATGTGTGTGTGGGGGGGGGGGGGGGAGGGGGGGGGATTCTACCTTTACAAGATACGTATGTTTTCCACCAAGCTAACAATGAAGCCCCAACTTTATAAAGGTATATATTTGCAATGCCTTGCACATGTTACGTGATAACCCAAATTGTTAATACAGGTGTGTTACCAGTTCTATTCAACCTCATCAAGGTTTCCCTACTTGTTTACAAATATCAATATTAAAATGCTATTTAGCAGAGTTACGTTCGGGTAGCCCTACACAGCACCTTCACTGGGAGTGTATCCATAAATAAGCCTACATTACTGTAGGGCAACGTTTTCATCCGTCTATTTTTAATCATTGGTCAATACTACCGTATCATTTATTTTAGATTTAGAAATTGAGAGTATTTTAATTGTTATAGATAATTATTGCATAAACAACACTAAGTTTGGTAAAAAACTACGTACCTGGTATACTTAAAATATGAAACATATGGGGATAACCGTATTTGCAAGATCGACTAAAATATTATATGGAAAAATACGTAACACATCTGAGTTGATTTATATAAAGGTAAGCTTAAATATTCATATTTGATAGGAGTACAATCTAGGTCATAGAAAACACTCGGGTCATCTCAACCCGACAGGTATGTTTCATCTAGGTAATCGTATGTGTAAATTATCGGAACATTTCGGGTAATTCCGTCGTTTATCTCAGTCATGTTTGACTCTCTTTCGATCAAGTAAGATTTGTGAATTTATAAGTGTTTTAACTTACGCTGAAGAGCCTAGCATCCTGCATTAGTATTCTGCTGTAATACCTGCGTATTTTAAGTTACTTTTGGAAATGAAAGACGTGATGGTCATCAGCACAATCTTGCATACCCTGGTTATACAGCTCCCGCGAGTATTTACCCACTGTAGATCATCACAATCTGCACAGCCCTGGTTGATTAGTGTCTTACAGGGTAACATTTACTGTTTATAAGAGCAGGGCGTACAAGTCATCGATATTCTTTGGGACGGTAACCCGTCATGCAAACGAAGGAAGCAGACAAACACACAGACAGCCGGACAGTACTATGACGATTGGCATGCAGGCATATAAGAAAGGGAAATTATTGTCCATTTTATTAATAAAACATCAAGCAATTTTTTGTCTAATTTAATAATTATTGTTTAAAAGTAAGCAAAGCCTGCATTCAAATTTAACCGAGCAAAGTTGTCTTAAACCATAACGAATAATATATAAACATACACGTACTACCTCGGATAGATGTGTAATATATGTGAACATGATGAAAATATAATTTATCTTACGGATTATAATGTCAAAAGCGTTGCAATTAGTTCATCTTTTTAAGCTGAGCATCTTAGTCAAAAGAGACAAATAGATCTTATATAGAGACACATTGTTAAAATACATATGGATTGGGGATCGTCAATGGATGTGTGCGTTATGTGTGTAAACTAAACCCTGACCAGTCGCTTTAAAATTTGAAATAGGAAATTGTCCTAGTAGAAAAACAAATCAAACGTTGTGTTTTTTTTCTTAATCAGAAGCTGCTTTAAAGTACGTTAAATGTCAAAATCTCACGATTTTGCATGGGGGGTAGAAATAAACACAATGACTCCCCATGGATTTACACCACATTTGACATTTTGTAATCTTTTGTTAAAGGGATTTTCTGTTTCTTAAGAACATGTTAGCACGTCATATTTCAGCACACGACAATGGTATTGTTTGCATATGAAATCGGTTTATTTTTAAGTCCGTGATTATGAAAATTGTAATTTGACAATCAAATCGCTTTTGTCGATGGAAATAAAGACTTTAGCAGATGCTTAAATTATTTTGAGAAAAATAATGTCTGTGTCTTTTCTTGTTGCAATAAATCAGGGTTTTCACGTTACAAAAAGTAGCGTTAGAGAAATAGTTTTGAGAACAACAAAAATATGCAAGTCTTTGTTTTTGTTTTAATTCTTAAAATGCTATGTTCAAACTGAAAAAGGCTTTTGCAAACAAAAGTTTAAAATGTTGACTGCTCGAAGAACATCCGATTAGTTTAAACTTAAGCCTGCTGAGTTAGATATGATATTAACTTGGAAGATTCTGTAGCTCCAGATCAGCCAGCGGGGACATTTCTGGTCAAGATTGGCCCTATTTGCCGCCTAGTCTTTATAATACATATGTTATCCTATACAAGTATATTCTATATACATGGACTTGTGAACAAACATCTAAGACTTTATTAACACTTTTAATTCTTATTAAAATTGTAGCATGGTGAGAGCCAACTTTAGAGCTTATATAATATCTGGAATGTAATAATGAGATCTAATCCTATTATGGAAATTGAGCTCTCTGTCTGTGACATTTATGTACAATAATAGCTTTCGCTATACAGTTTGTAGGCCGTGCGTTTTGTCAGGGAGATGTCAGTTGACCTTCTGCGCATGGCATTATTATGATTACGTAAACAATGTCATGTTTTATAACAAGAGTAATAATCAGTAGCTGAAGTGTATTATGATGCATGCAAACTGGATTTAGAAAAAAAAACATGACAATAACGTACATTTCCCATTATTTAAATGTAGACATATATAAAATACTTTCTAAAAACGTATTTATGTTTGTAACGTATTTATGTTTGTAACGTATTTATGTTTGTAACGTATTTATGTTTGTAACGTATTAATGGTTGTATTAAAATGACGGTATCAAAATAACACAATACTATGCCCGATGCAACATCTATATCATTGCGACAGCACGAGTATTCAGACTCAGACTTAAGTAGTCAATTACAAATTAAGCAAAACATACAAATACTTAAGCACTCGATCACAAAGTTCACTTGTTTGGACAGTGGGAGCAGTCTAATAAGGATCTACACTATGTGCACAATTCTTTCTGTCCTTGGCAACTTTATTGTCCAGGGTTTATACAATCTGATGGTTGGCAGATTATAGAAAACCTTTGCAATACATGTACATGCAACTTTCCTTCATGTGTTCATGTACATATGCATTTTGTTTTAACTATAATTAAACTAACCCCAAATATTTAACGTGTGTGCAATACAGACATTTATATGCATATCATTGGCAGATAACTCTAGTTTTATCTGTATAGTATTAACGCTAAAAAGTTATCGCTGCAAAACCCTTTAAATACTCTCGGGAGAACACTATTTAACATTTTACATGTAGCAAAAGGGTTAATCATTATTTGAGAACATTATTTACGTACAGTAATAATTGGGAATATGGTAAATTTAGTTTTTTTCTCTTCAGCTTTGCCATGGAAATTCTTGGAGTGACGTTCACATTGTTCAACGTCCTGATTGCTCTTCTAGCACTGTTTCTCACGTCAATCATGTAAGTAAAGGTCATGTAATAGGTTTGTTGTATCATGATGTTATTATATTAGTAATATTAGTATATTGCTAAAGAAATTGACAATGAACGAGTTGATTCAGAAGAAGGTTGCCTATTCGGAAACACAGAACCCTGTAAATGATACAGCTGATTGGTTGTGTAAATTGATGAATATAATGACAGGTCTGCTGCATACCCATCAATTATCTGAACTTAATGTCATAACGCACTGGCACGAAGGACGAAAAATAAATGAGCAACGAATGAAACGTTTAGGTTGTGTTTCTTTTTTCGTGAGCATGTACTTCGTGTATTTAAGTGTAATATAATGTATCATGTAAAATGATTAAATTTATAAATTTCTATGTTCTGTCCACTTTATAAATATCAAATCGTTAATGTACGCTCTGTGATATAATAAGTAAGGGTTAGATTCTTATTCAGAATTCCAGACCAATTTCGTTATGTTATTCCTTACCTACGACTATTTACTGCATATAAACACAGAAAGTACTAGATTTATCTGAACACTGATTCTATTCAGGAAATGTGCAGTCGACAGAGTTTTTATCAATTGCGAAGACAGTTCTCCAATTCAAATATGAACAAACAAGTTTTGACTAGTTGTGATAATTTTTCTGACCAATGGTATGTCTGCCTTTTACAAACAGATACGACTGGCTGGCCCTGCTTCACTTCCGCCGAAAGTACAAGCTGAAAGGACCATTTCCAGTCCCTTTATTTGGCAATTTGCTGGAAATATTTTTCTATGTAAGTAAGAAGAATCCTCATTTCAAAATAAATTAGCCTAGTTCATTTATCTCGCCAGTCTCACGCTGAGCACAATTTAAAAGCAAGTAGTTTGTATGAAAAAATGTGTTCATTTATTATTTATTAAACTAATTTTACGTAAACGTCCATTTATAAGAAGATTGTTTCAAATTAATCTTTTACGGATAATAGTTCTTTTGTTTGATTGTAGAGTTAATATAAAGTAATAGATTAAAGAACAAATTTAATATTAATTTTGAATTTTGATTGACCTTCAGCTACTTGATGTTGTTAATTTCTTTATTATGTTAATGATATTTGATATATTTCTCATACTGGTTTAATATGATGCATAATGATGATTTATGCATAATGACAAACACCGGAACAGTAGAGTAGCGCTCACTGACGTTGATAGATAATTATGTCAGCTTTCTTATTTAGCTCCAGGCGATGAAATTGTCAAAAGGCAAACATATGGACATTTTAAATAACTAGAGATACCATGAAGTATAAAAAAGACAATACTACACATGAATGTTTTTGTGTCAATTGATTCAATAGTCTGTTATTGTAAGGTGATAATAGTTGAAGGACTTTTACGACAGCCTAATAGTGTTTCAGAAATAATATCATTTATTTGAAAACTAAAAACATGCTTGTAAAAACAACGTTTCATTTGAATACAGGGAAAATGTAAACGTGGGACTGGTCAACACTTTTCGTGAAATTGTATTACTTTTTCAATAATGTGCATAACTATGGAAAATTGCAACTTAAATTATTTATTTACGGCCATGACACATTTTATTTTTTTATTCTTCAAAACTCTGTGGTGTATGTCATCTTTTTTAATGTCTCCTACAACTTCTTCTATTTCATGTCCTTGAAACGTTGACGATTTTAATTCTTTACTGAGATTTCGGTTGAAAACGAGGTAAAATAAACATCGGGGTAACATAGTGCTTGAATTATCGGTAGATAATGTTGAAGTAATAATCATTTGAAAGTCTGGATAAAATACTGCTTGAATTAACGATAGCTGATATTGTAATAATATATATTTAAACATCTGGGTAAAATATTGTTCAAAAGAAAATATTGAAATAATAAACATTTAAACATGTACGTATTTAGCAGTGTTTGAACAATCGATAGATGATATTGATGTAAAAGAAGGAAAACCTAAACATACTGAAATAAAAAAACATTAAACATCTTAATAAAATAGTGTTTGAATAATCGATAGATGATATTAAAGTTATAATCATTAAAACATCTGGGTAAAAAGCGCTTGACTTACTATTTATTCAAACGCCAGTGTCAACTAGAACTATCGATGGCAGATATTGAAGTAATATTTATTTGTTATTTATTTATACATTGAGGCTACGATGAGCCTTGGCTTACGGATCATCAAATTATACATCATCTTTCTAAATCACACTTAATTAGAGCAATGTATTATTCAAGAAAGTAATCTGTAAGCTTTTGCTGTTAGCTAGTTTAATAAAAATATACATAGTGAAATATACTTAACCTGGTAGGCCAGTAGCCCAATCAGATGAGTGTCGAGTCCAGGTGGTCGCGGGTTTAAACCCAAAGTCGCTAAAATGGCGGGTGTATATCTCTATAATCACTCTAGCTTACGTTTAAGCAAATATAGGCATCATTCCATAACCGGTCGGCCGGTGTCAGGATGATGTGAATGGGTGAAATATCATGCCAGATATTCATGGCATGCTGTATATTTTAAATGCAGCACTATATTTACTTCAAGTGGGCACCGTCCCTAGCTAACTAAAATACTTTTTCAAAAAACGTTGAAAGATATTTCCAGCAAATAATGTTAGTGAAAATACATCTGATTACTCACCTTCAGAAACTCCCAGACCTTGAACAGAAGAATTCCAAGTACGGTGCGACACAGTTGTAAGTGTTTTTCTAGCAGTAAGGTGTTATGGTAATAATAATAATAATAATAATAATAGTAATAATGATAATAATAATAATGTATCTCTTTCTTTTAGAGCTCATGCTATCAACACATAGTTTTACTAATGTGCAGAACGTTTTTTTATTGCTTCATTAAATCAGTGGATGTCTTGTAGCACTGCATGTTTCACTTGTCCTATTGAAACAAAGATTTAAAATGTGTGTGACTGAATAGGATTTATTTATTCATGCTTGACCATGATATGAGACAATATAATATGTGCTATTGTTAACAATAACTGCAATCTAAATGTTAAGATTTCACGCTAGCCCCTCACCGTGTCGATTTACGAACTTTTCGGGTGAGAGTTTTCATGGTGTAATGTCTTCTAACTGACATGCGGTGCTCCTGTGCAGGTTATAGACAGCTGTTTATAATACATTAAAAGCGGGGTGTCGCTAATATGGCCTTACACATGTCGGTGAGATGTATCTGACGTGATGTTTTAAATATGTGTTTTGCTAACTTTTTTACTTGTTGTTTATTGTTTTAGTGGATCTTTGGGATGTGTGGGATTCATCAACATATATGACACGGAGCTGTTAAAGAAGATCCTAATAAAAGATCACGTGAAGTTCCAGAACAGATTCGTAAGTGACACACAAGTTTCCGGATTGTCAATAAATTTACTTACCTCTGCTTTCCATAAGGGACGACATGTACTTCTGGTTGTATTATTTCTCTTTTACACGTAAGCCAATTACATACTTTATGTTATTGTTGCTACTGCTCACAAGCATGTAATAGCATGCGGTATTGCAACTACACGATTACACCTTTACCAAATTGTACAATCTACACCCATATAAATATTAAGAAACTGTTCATTTAGCTTTAAGCCTTCAAATACATTTATGTAAAATTCTAATTCCTATTTACAACTTAAAATTGTGCAAACTGATAATTTTGTTATATCATTTTAAAGAAAAGCTAAGCGCCTACACATACGTATTGTCAATTGTTTTACAAAGACGCCGACTTATGTAAGGTTAAAAGGAAGCAACACCTGTTCTCATACCTTTCAAGAAGAAGTAATTTTCTTATAAACGAGAAAGCAAACTCTCCAGAATCCTATAAAATATGTCTTGCTAAACTGGTTACAGATGACACCAGGAGTAAAGGATTTCGAAATATATTTTAACCGTTTGACAAAGATATCTCTTATAAGAAATTACACTCAGCCATAATATGTTTTCGTGCCAACTTAAATTGTTTAAGGAAGACTCCATTTTCAGCTCACAATGGGATGACGGTGAGCTTTTTCTGATATCCCTTTGTCCGTTGTCTGTCGTGGTTTGTCAACAATTTGTTTGTGATCATACTAGAGGGTACAGTCTTCACTAAACTTTGTCAGAATGTTTGTCTGCAAGAAATCTCGTATGAGTTCGTAAGTAGATTACGTGAGGTCTGAAACAAAGTCACTAAGTCAGATTTTAGAAAACAAAAATTTGTGCACACGTTAGGGTCCACTTTATACCAAAGTTTTCACTAAACTTGAACATGATGTTTGCCTGCATGTAATCGTAGATGAATTCGTTATTGGGTCACGTGGGGCCAAAAAAGGTCACTGTGTCAAATTTTAGAAGAGCTTGTGAACTCACTTGAAGCCACTCTTCCACAAACGTTACCAGAATGTTTGTCTGCTTTATTTCTTGGATGAGTTAATAACTGAGTCACGTATGACCGAAAAGTATGGCACGAGATCAGATCTCGTGAATACGCCATATTTATGGTCTTATATCCACCAACATTAGCCAGAACTTTGCCTGCATGATATTAAAAGATGAATTCATAACAAGTTGGAGGCTACATTTATGGCCCAATTTTTTACCACAATTGGCCAGAATGTGTGCCTGAATAAAGTCATGAATGAGTTCATAACTGGGCACGTGTGGCCAAAAAAGGGTTACTAGGTAAAATCTGAGAAACGCCTTGTGAACTCGCTAGCGGACTCATTTCTGGCCATATTTTCGACACACCACAGTAGGTTTGCCTGCATGAATTCTTGGATAAGTTCGTTTCAGGATCATATGGGGTCAGAAAGAGTGTCACTAGGTCAACTCTTAGAAAATCCTTGAAAACACGTTAGAGGCCACATTAATGGCCCAGACGTCGCCACACTTGGCGAGAATGTTTGCATTCATAAGATCTTTGATGAGTTTGAAACTGGGTCACGTGGGGTCAAAAGTAGATCACAAGGTCAAATCTTAGGGAAAAAACACTTGTGAACACCTTAGAGGCTACATTTATAGTACTATCTTCCGAAAACTTGGCCAGAATGTCAGCACGAAATTCTGAATAATTTTATAACTTGGTTACATAGGGTTATAAAGTAAGCCAAATTCTAGAAAAAAATGTGAAATTCTCAGAGGCCACATTTGTGGTCCAGTCTTCTCCATATTTGGTCAGAATATTTGCATGAAATCTTGGATGAGGTCGTAACTTAGTCGCAAAGGGGTCCACAAGTACATCAATCTGTTAAATGTTAGAAAAATCTTGTGAACATGCTGGATGCAATATTTATGGCCCAATCATCTCCCATGGTTTCTAAAGTAAATAACTCTTTATCACTTGATGCCAAGTATGAGCCTACTAAAAGCCACGGCCATCTTGTTCTTAAAAAACCCAAACAAGCAAATGTTGTATTGTGGATTGTTCTAGAGTCTGGAGGGTCTAGAGCCGCCCCCAATCGACCACAGTCTCCTGGTGCTGAGAGATGCCCACTGGAAAAGAGTCCGCAGCATCGTCACTCCGACCTTCAGTGTGGCCAAACTCAAGATGGTACGACCTCGTAACGAATTCATATGTTTATCTCTTTTCTGTGCGGTGAAGTTTAGTCTTCATAATAATTGCTTGCATTTACAGGGTGTCGAATTCCACTCATACCATTTTCAAATGCCTTTTACGCTTTATCTTTAAAACTTGTATAGTTGGATAATTAGAGTAATTGTAAATTATCATTAATATCATGTTGGTTATTATTCGAACGTCCGAATATCTGATCAGTTTGACAAATACTTATTTCTCAATTACTTTATACATGTAACAGTTTCTGTCTACTAGTTTGACGTCAGTCTTTTAGTTCTCAAAAAATGACAAATTGATAAGACTTATAACGATAGAGCAAGCCTTCTTTTAAGTTTTTCTTTGTTTATGGAAATTTGACCAACTGGCAGACATGATATAATGGCAAAGCTTACATGTATACCAGTAACCCCTTGGTGGAAGGTGTATGTACCTTCGTAAACTCTCTAATTAGCCATTAGACCAGTACCTCTTGTATTGTACAGATGACTCAAGAGATGAACCACTGCTCTGACCAGCTTGTGAAGGGGCTCATAGTCAAAGCTGCAGCTAGGGAACCAGTCGAAGCTGAAAAGTATGTTAACATGAAACTATTTCTTTGAAAGTAATAATTCCTCTTTCGTTGTCTGTCTCATCTAAATTCAATGAATTAAGATTTCTGTCGTTTTAAGAATGAAAATTATTGATAAAAGCACAGTTTCGCTTTTTTAAATTTAGAAACCTGTTTTGAGTAAAAAATATATTGTTTCTGTTCTCTTGTGGCGTCCTCTCGACAGCAATGATCAACTAATTAACACAATAAACGATTTTGTTTAAACAAGTTTAATAATAAAATATTTGGAATAGTCCGTATTTCAAAACAACAACACTAATAATCATAAACACGAAAAAGTTTCCTTACCTTGTATTCTCTATTCTTCCAGACATTTCGGTTGCTTCACCATGGATACTATTGCCAGCACTGCATTCGGCTTGAGGACCAATTCGTATAACGACCCCGACGACCATTTTGTCAGCAGCGCGAAAAAAGTGTTCGGTCAAGGCGTCCTTGGAAACCCGTTAGTTATTCTGGCTTGTAAGTCACTCATTCGGAACTCCTCGGGTAATTTCGTCCTCGTCACCTCTTGGATGAATCTGGTGGCTGGATATGTACAAAATGGCAACTTGTAGATTGCCAGACTAAATAATTCTTTCATACACAGATCAATCATTTACCACATTACATTTCATATTTTGTTATCTATAAACAGCGGTTACTGCATTTTTGAAGTTACATCATTTTTGAGAACGTACACACGCCTTTATCCGTGTAGGTTATATTGTAAAGATGCTACGTCAGAGGTCCCGACACGTTTTCATTGAATGTCTCGTTTCAGTGTGTTCTGTTTCGCTTTTCCATTAGACTAACATGTGAATACATAATAATGCCTAGTGTTTTGGGAGCTTTTTCGATTTTTAATAAACGTTGTAATACTCTTACCTTATAGGACGTCACATGTTCGTAACAAATCGTCTATGATTTCAGTCCTGTTTCCGAAGTTTGCCCTGTTTTTGACGCGGTATTTCAACTTCAGTGCTTTTTGGCCTCTCGACTCTGTACGATACTTCAGTGACGCCATCAAGCAAATTATCCATAAGCGAAAGGAAACAAATGATGTAAGTGTGCTTTTTATACTAAGATCATTCAGTTTTACAGACATAAAGTCTGAAGCAGGAATACTAGTTGTTGCGCTGTAAAGACAAGACATGAGATGATACCTGGAATGGTTATACCATCTTCCTTCGCATAGTTATCGTTCGTTATTATACAAATAAAGAGTTGTGTTGAGGTCAATATATAGTTTTAAGGACCTGGGTAATGTGATTTTGACTGAGGACGCAGCCAGGTCCGCAAAACTATATGTTCACCGAAACATAATTCTTTACTTGTTATATTACATACCCTATTAAATTACGCTATCATTGTTATATTTATACAACATGCCTTCTCATTTGAACATAAAACTTTCACAGATGTCGCTCCAACTCGCCAGCGTTCATTTCCTGCTCTCACATTTACCCTCGAAAGATAATCACAAAAATCATTCACAGCTACCGAGGTTACATTTTTTTATTCATTTCAATGTTACATTTTCCCTTAATGTTACCAAACCATCATCAGACACACTGACAAACTGTCGATTACTTTTACTAGACGCCGTGTTGTTGTAACAATAGTGCGCATAAAAAAAACACGACCGTCACAAATTATGTTCTCGGTTCTCACGTGAAAACCCTTTATCACTTTATATTGACTCACACATGCTTAGCGCTCGACCAATCAAAACGTTTTAAATTCAAAGGATATGTGAAATTCTCACATAAAGATAGTTTCCATGTGATGTCATAGGTACTGATAAAACAGTTTAAGGCAGCCATCTTTGAAGGCCGAAATCTGGAAATATATGCTGGATAAAACTCACAACTGTGTTTTTATTTTTCAGTCTATTTTACTAAATTTTATATCAATTTAAACAGCTTTCATGAAGTATTTTAAATATCAAAACTATATTATGATAGTTTAACTGCTAAGAAAAATACAATCAAAAAGATACACTGTTCATTTTGTTTAAGTATAAGCCAATAATTTTATTTATTTCTGTGTATTTATTCTTTGTGCATTTATCAATTTTAGAAATATTGTATTCAAACAATATTGTATTCTATTCAAGAGCTTTCCAATGTTGTATAGCTTTCAAATTTTTTACCACAAATGAAGAAATTACAAGAAAATACAATTTACGCTTCTATACAATTCATCTGCAAATCCCTTGAAGTTACCATCAAAGATATCTGCCAAGGTAGGGGATCTTCACTGACGTGGAAACTATCAATACCCCTGCCACTTGCTCACGGCCGTGAATGTAAAGATTCTTGACGCAAATAAGATCAAGAGGCGTATACTGGTTTGAATGCTCGTATATATTATGCACTTAGTGTTTAAATTAAAAATATTTTGTTTCGGTCTAAAATGTTTAGATTACTAGAGTAATTAAGCAATAGCTACGGAATTATTTTCTGTACTTTTTATGCATGGTATATTACTACGCGAATGTAAACACATAAGTATAAAAACTAAATTACTTGCCTGCTGAATCATTTAATTTAACAATATTCAAAAAATTTATATCTTTTCCACTTATTTTCACAAGCTATCTGTGCAGCCGATTTGAAACTTCTATTTTCAAAATCCAAAACAACGCTTAACCTGACATCATACAAAGTCACGTGGCCTTAAATACTCTTTAAAATGACTGGATGATCCCATTATGAGGGGCCACTCGATGCCAAAGGTTTTATTATAAAAACAAAAGCACGATGTCCGATAAATAATGAAATGGATAATTGTCAAAACAGCTAGATTATTATAGTTCAAACACCATTAAGTGTGGCCTTTTATAACACATTTGCATCTTATTTAAACAGACTGAACCTACAAATGTAAACATTTGATGATTCTGCTACGGGAGTTATAATGTGTCACTGTGCCTTTCCTTTCACATCTTGTCATAGAAATACGTAGAACTAATTAAAAGTTGAACTTTGTAAGGTCGGCTGGCGTGAAGCAGTAACGTTCACACAGTGCATACAAGAAGGACTTATGCTCCTATGAACAGATCTGAAACATATTAGCTTTAAGTTTTTTATATGTTTTATTTCTCATATCGTTTTATGTTTATTTTAGAATATATGGTGGACTTAGGTAAACTATTTAATTACTAATAATTTTTAATTATCACATAGGTAGACTTTATTGTCAAGCAAGTTTTAATAATTCAGTGGTAACTGAAGCGCATCGAGATGAAACCAGAGTAAGGATTCTTGTTCAGTTGGCCTATGCTAAACTGTAGCGAAGAAACCACTTTACTGTCTCGCTTTATCATCACAACACAGCAACCGTCTCCGCAGTGATGGTTCCGGTAGAAATGTTCATTGTGACCTATGTGCAAACTATTTACCGATGTCTTACTCTACTATATGATAGAACAAACTTATGTTTGCTCTTATTTAGACCTCAAGAACGGATCTGCTACAGCTCATGTTAAATGCAGAACTACAGAACGAGGAGGACAGCACTGAACAATCTCAGAAAAGTAAGCTAGATAGATAGATATCTTTAATTACTTCCAGATTATGGAGAGCATACCATAAAATGTACAGAAAACAGAACAACGTAATACACTTTATACAATAGAACTGAGAAAAAAAGACAAAATTAATGAAGTATTGCTGAGTGTGTGCGATTCGTGTTAATGTTGATTGAGATGATAATGGGGATGGTGATTGTAGTGGATATGGTGTTGGTAGTTGTGGTCGTTGTGGTCGTTGCTAGTTACATAACACAATGCGTTGACGTTGTGTAATAATAAAACAGTAGATCTACGTTATGTAAAATTAAAAATACAAAAAGATACTTTAATAATAGCTACTACGTCTAAATAAATTCAAATAAAAAAGAACATAAGAACAAACATATAAAAAATATAATAGTGGTGAACACAATGGTAAGTGAGCAAAAGTATAAATATATAATGAATAATAAAAATACAAATGCAAGAAGGTGTTAAATGCTTTACGATCTTTAAAGACGGGAATCATGCATTTGAATAAACCACAAGAAGATTCTAATTCGTACGTAGGATTCTAATCTACCACATGAAAATATGACGATGTCGAAGAACACCATCAACTGATGGTTAACATGATAAACTCTTATGGTTTAACAGAAAATACATATTATAAATGTTATACATGCGGCTGTAAAACAATGACAATTCTTACCGAAACGAAATGAAAGAATAATTATATTTTACTGAATGTGGTTGACAAGATATCAACGCTTGCATTAGTATAATACCAATGCTCATATTTTATAAAAGGTAAGGAGATCTTACCGAAACGAAAAGTAATTCATGGTAGCACCAAAGTCATTGTCTCGCATCAAGTAAATGCAAATACAGAATTAGAAGAAACAAATAAACAAAAAACAACGATACTTCACATTATGAATAAGAACATTGATGTTTGTCTTAGTGTAAGACCTTATGAGCTTCAGGAATCAACGGTTTGAACCTGATTCATATATACACATATATAGTGTATGAAATGTCATGGTATGTCTTGCACATTAAAAATCGTGTCTCTGAATGTATAGCAATTTAATGCAGCATTGCTCATTGTGTATTATTGATATAATAACAATGTCAAACTAAAATAAAACTGGTGAATTAAATATCAAGAACGAAATTGTAAAACGAAATAATACATACATACACACGCTTGTGGAATTCCGATGTTCTAAATTATGGCAAAGTATGTTATAAACAAGTAAACAAAAAATGTTATGATTTTCATGTATATTCCTGCATGTTTCCCAGAGCTGAGCCTTGACGAGTTGCTGGCGCAAGGTTTCCTGGTGTTTATTGGTGGCTATGACACGACCAAGACACTGCTGACGTTCCTGTCCTATGTGCTAGCCACCCACCCCGATATCCAGGACACGTTGATACATGAGGTGGATGAGTGTGTACCGAAAGTGCGTACTCGTGTTTTTCATACATGTACATATGTACATCACACACTAGATTATGCTTCAACATAAACCTGATCTTGACCTTTATGCAACCATTTGGATTACTTGCAGAATACCCCACTATTCGCAAGCATGTTATTCATCTAATTAGCCATGCCAGTGAATAATCTATATTGTTTTCAAAATATCACAGTTGGGCCAATGTTTGTATCATTAATTCAACTGTACAATATAAGTACTAACAAAAAGTACTTCACCATGTATTACAACGCACTAAATATTATTTTATCTTCCGTAACTTGATTATCTCCCACAATTTTAATGATATCAAACTTTTCGTACATTTTTTTTCTGTGCGCTTTATTAAAAAAAAAATCAGAGTGAATAGGTTCTATTTGAACTTTAGTGCAACTTGCGAAAATAAGATACCAAAGGGGGGTTTAAAATATTTGTTTGTTTATTTTTGTGTGATTTTTTTCTGTTGTAAAATGAATTTTAACTCATGATCCGCAAAAAAGCATGGCCCATTGGTAAAATGCTATTCTGCCGACCTCAGGGTAAAGTAATACCCATTTTATAGCAGGACAAACAAATATCCCCCATTTAGCTGCACAATATATGGGTTAAGTTCACAGAACGTTAACTTGTCTACTCGACTAAATTCCCTCCATTTTAGTTACATGCTTGCTATGTTTTAGAACTTAATGTTAAAAAATCAAATTATAAACGATCGATGAATCTGGGACAACACAAGGATCAGGTTAAGTCAAGCAGTGTAAATTCAGATCCGCCCAATCCCAAAGACAGTTGTCTGATCAGGATCTACATAAATCGCTGCTTCGTCTTAATCAACCCATATTGTTATCAATCTGTGGAATAATAAGCAGATAACTAATAATTTAGAATAAGTTATAATAATTGTTACATAAAAATGTTACTATTGATGTATTATTCCTACAGGATGGCGATGTGACGTACGACACAGTAATGGAGATGCAATACTTGGACCAGGTGATCTGTGAAACACTGAGGATGTACCCGCCACTGCTAAGGTAATAACTCCATTGATCACATTACAATTACTTGTATGCATTGAACATTATTGTCTATTCTTGACCATTATTGTTTGTTCTTGATCATTATTGTCTGTCCTTTACCATTATTTCTGTTCTTTACCATTATTGTTTGTTCTTTACCATCATTGTCTGTCCTTTAACATTATTTCTGTTCTTTACTATTATTGTTTGTTCTTTACCATCATTGTCTATCCTTTACCATTATTTCTGTTCTTTACTATTATTGTTTATTCTTTACCATTATTGTCTGTCCTTTACCATTATTTCTGTTCTTTACCATTATTGTTTGTTCTTTACCATCATTGTCTGTCCTTTACCATTATTTCTGTTCTTTACCATTATTGTTTGTTCTTTACCATCATTGTCTGTCCTTAACCATTATTTCTGTTCTTTACCATTATTGGCTGCTTAAGCCACGAGTGTACATATCACCATTTTGTTACAATTGGTACAGATCAATTTAAATATATTTTCTGTCCTGATCCGTTATGTGATTATCGCAGACATAATCACTGTCATGCCATTCATTATAATGGAAACAAAACCATCGATATCAGAATCAAACTTAAAAACATCAGCAATGACATCTTCAGCATGGGGACTGTCGTCATTTTCATCTTAAACTACATAATTATCATCAGAAGCATGAACAGCGTCATCGTCGTAATCATCGCCACCAAGAACCTAATAATCAGTGCTAGCTATAGCAACATCATCTTGAGCAGCACAAAAATCACAGCAGACCGACATTAAAGATGATTTGTATGTTGACAAGTATCGATAGATATTAATCAAGTACAAAAATGAACATTTATGGCCATACGTGTTTAGTCTATACCCAATGATTTTACACAATGTCACCTTAAACAGCATGCTACTACTTAACAAGAAATTAAGAACAACTCAACTTGCAGGTGATTACGTTATAAGCCGCTTTGTTGTTAACAGTTGACATATGCGATTTATCCGTAATTCTGCGAGTTCTCCAACTGTTAAATACTATTATATTACCTTATTTAGTTATGTGTAGCTTTGATAACAGGATTTGTTAGTGAAACACTAGT
This sequence comes from Sinonovacula constricta, assembly GCA_007844125.1. Classification (NCBI taxonomy): domain Eukaryota; kingdom Metazoa; phylum Mollusca; class Bivalvia; order Cardiida; family Solecurtidae; genus Sinonovacula; species Sinonovacula constricta. Next base: position 477,055 of record RXXH01000343.1, on the reverse strand, counting down.
CTTTAGATTTGATAAAAGCAAACATTTAAGGCTGCATTCTCTGCTTTTGTTACGAAACAACCTACATTGTTGGTGACAGAATGAACAGGACGACTTCTCACAATCAAGATGTTGAGATTGACGGCCATTGGTTTCCAGCAGGCGTTGGTATACAGTTCAGCATATGGAGGATACACCACGACCCCGCAAACTACCCGGAACCAGATAGGTTTATACCAGAAAGGTAGGCAACTGACGACAGAACAATTAAAAATCAACAAGCAAAACTGCTAAATAGACATTTAACGTTCTTGAATTCTAGTAGAAACGCACCACTGCTGTGGTATGTCTAATGGTACACAAGTTAACAAAGAACAAAGCGGCAAAATTGGACATTGTGTGCTCTCTATAACATAATTACTAATGTGCATTCGCTTAAAAAAATTTTATTTCAAATTGATGTTGTTTTTTCACTGTTGTCAAAAATACCTTCTCAACACTGTAACCGGTTATTAAAGATCATTTTTGTTCGTTTGCCGACAGATCGCTCAAGGGCGGTAACTGGGTTTTGTGTGTTATGTCGGGAGATTTTACTTGTTTTGATCGCATTTGCATTTTATTGGTACAGTATTTCTATGTGTAGGGTGGGTTTTATTCAAAATTGATTTTAAAAAGATTTTGTACTGGTAATTATTATATTCGTTTTTAGTACGATATTGTTACCTTACTGCAATGTTGAATTTGACATTTTCCCCCAAGCTCTTGATTTGCATGATTATCAAACCAGTATAAAATGAGCGAAAATAAGTATAGTGCGCAAGTAGAATGACATAATCTGGGACCTAAAGTACATGGGGGCCACATATGAGAACATACACATTCTAGATTAAGGTTCTTACACAAAGGAATAACTACAGACCGTGTTGCTGTATTCTAGGTTTAGCCCAGAGGAGAAGAAGACCCGTGACCCTTTCTTGTTTATCCCGTTTGGAAACGGTCCCCGGAACTGTATCGGGATGCGGATGGCCACTCTTGAGGCCAAGATTGCCACCGTGTCCATCCTAAGGCGCCTCAAGTTTATACGGTGTCCGGAAACACAGGTAGGTCATAATCTATAGTTTAGGTTATTAAGAGTCTCAAACGGTCGCGTCACCAGAGGCAAGGTATGGCCCACTGGCAATCTTTTAACAATGTAGAATCGAGACTAATTTAGCCCGATGTTGATTTAGGTTGAAAGACCTTTTAGCAAGCTTATGTTTATTCATGGGTCTTCCATAAAAGCCTGGAGTGACCATCAAAATAATGTCATATCGTTTTAGCTTATCTACCACATGTACTATAAGTGTGCTATTGCAATAACCCATCGTCCGGCACTCGTTGTCCGGTGACTAGTATCCGGCGTTGGTCACGATTTTTTTCAACGACATCTTTCAATTCATAGATCCATACCCAACCCAACTTCATCAAAGGCATCAATAGGCATGGGGAACGACATATTTTATTTTATTTTGTTTGTTTTTTTTTATTTATTTTTTTGGGGTGGGGTGGCGGTGGGAGGATGAATGGGTTCCTTTTCTCGACATGATAACCAAGCACCAAATTGAATTTTTGAAAGGTCTTCTCTTTACCGGTAGGTCAGATCTGAAAAATATATCACAAAAACAAACATCATATGGTTTAAAAAGTTCACTCGGGGATGGGTATTTTTCATGTATAGCTATATAGTTACACAAGAGCTAGAGTACTTGGTATTTAGTATACGTGCTTCTTTAGGTCTTCTTTCAAGATTGTTACAAAATCTTCAGTCAAAGCTCATGACCGCAAGGAGTCAATTCTCCAAATTTTTTATTTAGTACAACTTGAAAATCTTAATGTACGACCAAACCATCAGGATGAAATTAAAAGTGACTATCCAAATGATTCGTGTGTGCCTCTGTCAACAATGTTACAATTATTCTTGTCTGCTTAAACATTGCTTATATTCTTTGCTTACCATTACTTCAAGTCAATGGCATACAGGGGACGGAAAGTGGGCCAATCTGGCACTTTTATTCAACATGTGTCGTATGCCAAAAGCTAGGATCAAATTCGAATCGAACCAAATATATTGTTCGTGAGGCAGTCTCTGATTTCATTCTTTAGTAACATTTCCACTAGAGTTTAAGACAGCAAATCCTAATGTCGATGCAGACCCTTATTTAGCGGTTAAGATTTGTATGACGTTGATCATGTGATCTTGAACTGTAACGCCAGAAACAAAACTCTGATGTCTTTCTGCTTTTAGGACAATCTGGAACTAGTTCAAGAGACCTTTCTCAGGACCAAACAGCCCATCAAAGTTGGAGTTGAATTGCGATGAGATCAACGAGGTTTCCCGCCTCGGAGACGAGACCTTTGAACTTGGGCAGGAATCGTTCTCTTATTCCCATACGGACGAGGCTTCATCAGCTGTTTCTGGCGTGCAATACCAAAGTATGCAGTGTTCTGATTTCTAGCAGTTGTGGCCGTCACCGAGTGTTTGAGACAAGAGCAGCGTTTAATATATTAACGCTTGTGTCAAAATATATTACAAAACCAAATTACGATGGCAAATATTGGCAACTAATTAAGAAGAAGCCATTGTGTTACCTAGATACATTTTGTACGTTTACATGGACTACTACTACACGGTGTGAATAGACAAAATTGCAAACGTATATATAATGTTGTACGAACAAAAGAGTAGATCTGACAAAGACAGGGATGACTGACATCATACATACAGTACATATGCTAATAATGGGTCCAGAAAACTGTTTCATAATGTGTGATCTTATACTTTCTCTAAATGACATGAGGCCATTTATAAATATTTGAGCCTCAACATCTCGAACAACTTGAAAATCAAAATAAGGTTTCTATATTCATCCAATGACTCTTATCATTGAACCGGTGCTTCATTAATTAAATGTTGTCATTTGTTTGTTTTATTTTTTTTTTCTGTGTGTCGTTTTAGTAACCTGTAGTTGTTCTAAGTTTCTGTACTAATGCTTAAGTCAGTATAGGTGAATGATTTATTTAAACAGAGTGTAGGTAAGATTATTTTTAAATGTTGAATCAAACAGTATTTACCATTATTCTAATGCCAATACACGAGCATGTAAAAATTGATATAATTTTTGTATTTGCGCAGAACTATTTACAATTCGGAAGCCCAAATGATATACTTCCAAATTTGACATTTGTGATGCGTCGAAGAATAGACAGGGCGAAAACTTCGTGACGTCACAGGATAGGCACAGTAAGCGATACGGCGTTTGTCAGTGGCTGTAATGCGTTATAAACTTCTAATTTGAATGTATATGCTTCAATAAATGTAAAGAAATAAACATTTTCATTGTGTCTTGTCTTCCATTTTATTCCTCTTTGACGCATGTTTATATTCATAATTCATACTTGATGATCATGATCATGAAATGGGCTGTGGCAACGACAAGGAGGAGGAGGGGGATAAAAAGACGATGATTGTGATGATGATTTAGAGTTGATACTTAATTATGAATGGACACGAGACCTCAGATAACTTGAGCGTGCCTTGCAATTGAAAGTCTTTGTGTAGCTGTCAGTTTGATTTTCGAAGTTTTGACGCTCTTTATAGATAACGATTTAAATGTTTGAACGTGCTGTAAACAAAAGTTGCCTAAAGCTTTTTATGAAAAATGGAAATAAAAGAGAATTCCAGCTACAAATTGCCAAAATTTGGTAAGTTTAAATTCAATTTTATGTTAGCTTGATTTTGTTTATACACTTTAATGAAAATGTAATAACTATTCAAATTACCGCAGACATTTGCAAGGTAGGCATTCATCCATTCAAGGTGTAGCATTTAGATTTAAATAAGATCTCACCTTTGTGTGCATGTGTCATTTTGCTTTTAACTACGGTATGGGTTGTTAAAAAATAAAATCGAATGATTGTGTCAAGACGTTTGTTGGAGTCTTCTACCCGTTATGTGCCTTTGTTATTTGTTACTGATACTAACTTCAGCTCATTTCCTGTCTCTGTGTTTTATAACTTCGTCAGTGCAGGAACAAATTACACAACAGTCATAAAAGGTTTTCTACATTTTAATTTATACTTATTAGTTGAATCTTTGTAAGAAAAAAATATCTCTGAGATTCTAAAGTTGAAAGTTACATTATGGCAACAAACTTACAAACTTGGTCACAAGAATTATTTGGTATCTATTAGTACATGTAAGAATGCTTTGTTTAGTATTTATCTTATTTTATGCTGATCTGACAGAAAATATACAAAAAAACAAAAATATATGTAACAAGTTACATGACATAAACGAATGTTTGTATGAGTAAGTTATATAAATGTCGAATTTTGTTCAGTGACATTTTCAACAGTAATAAGGATACAAATATTCAAACGGTCTCCAGATAACTGAAATACTGTTGGTGGGACGATAAATCCAATAAACAAACAAACAAATATTCAATGTCATGAAGTAAATATGCTCATGTTACATATATGAAAGACAGTCACCCAGTTAAAATTTTGTAGCACAAAAAAAAAATCAAATGTTTGCATAAATGTATCCGACCAGTTTAAACAGCATGTTTATCACATACACATGTGATATTAAAGTGCTTTGATATTTTCTTAAAAGTGCGTAGGAATACAGCATCCAGTGACACTTGACACATGCGATGTAACCAGAATATGACGAGAGTGACCTACCCTCACGCTGTACATTGGATAAATCGGTTTGGGTTCTTGACCCTTAAACTTCTGCTTAAAAAATGTCCGCTACGGCCTTTGTTTGAGACTGGTCCATCTAAAACAAATATGTACGGAAGTTTATCTATACCCGTGTCAGTATCTTAAAATATGACTACTTTTCCGAAGCTGTGAATACCACAGTGTTTGCAGCACTTTCATTTTTCAACTGTAATATATATGAAATGAGAACGTTGATCAACCATGATTTCTGAATGTCGCAGATGCGATCTGGCGTGTGTCTGGACCAAATTATACACACCTTGTGCTAATTAAAGCTGTAAAACAATTAGCTCAACCTTACCAATATTAAAGGGTAGTAATACTATAATAAATACAACTGACAGGCCTACATTTATCATAAACTAAACTTTATATTTCGCATCAAGAAGAAATTGCAACACTTCTTATCATTAATATCTTAATCTTGTAAACAACATTCGAATAATGGGAGTTTTTATTTTTGTAAAAAAGGTAAACCAGAAAAATGAGCATAAATCGTTAAAAGAGACGTTACACCATCCAAAAGTTGTACATCAGTCAATAGCGATCGGTATTCGACTTATTCGCAACAATTTACATGTTTAAAATATGAAACTGTGTTTCACGTGTAGCTCCATCATCCATTCTCGGCAATACATTTCCCAAATTTATAAAAACAAAAATCCGTCTTTCTGTCTTTTAAAGAGAAAAAAAATGTTTGTCATACTGACTTTTTATAAAGAAATCCACGCTTTTGCTCACTCCCGGAAGTGTCTTTCGCTCATTTTGCTATGTTCTCTTTTTGGTTGTGGAGCGAATGTTTACCGGTCGTGTAGTATGCTGTCACGAACAATAGTCGGCTTCGTTTCATACACATGTCTCGGTCCGTTGACCATACTCAAAACACAGGGACACTGAGTCTATGTACATGTACAATACAAGTAGAGATAAACCAAACAAAGCGTATGCCCGGACCAAAATAACTACACCATGCAGTACATACAGTTTGGAACAAGAAATAAATAGAGAGAAATGTACTTGAAATCTTATTTTTTGATAAGCGAAGGAAAAGGATGAACTTATGCTGGAATGGTAGGTTAAATTTGCTATATATTTTGAGCTTGTGTGTTAACATAGCCTAATGAAGAATTTTACTACAATAAGGTATATATGTAAGAGTACTTGACCTGATGTGTACGTGCGTTCTTTTGATACCCTGCTAATTGTGATTAACAATGCAGCTGTAATACAGAGTCAATGTGTCTTCTAGTGTCTTACAATGTTCTTGTAGAGTACATTTGTGAGTTTATGCATCATCATTTAGTTGTTCAATTGATGATTGTAACGGCTGCGATGTCGCTCCTTATAGTTACAGATATTAGTGCAAATGTTTGTGTGTTTTTAACTTGTGCATCAGTGAGAAATGCAAACTGCTGACTTCTGTAAACACCATTGCATCCATGTAGGTAAGAAACTATCGTGTGTTATTTTTTTGATTGATACATGTATATTTTAGATAGTTGTGTTTTAGGTTCAAAAGAAACTTCAAGCTTCAAGGGCCGAGCCAAGTTTTTAGTGTATCTGAACCACTTTATCACCGGATGGGTAAGCACCTGTCTTTCTTTATGTCATTCTACTAATTATCAAACCACAGCATGAACTACAACTATTTAACATCAACAGTGACATATTAGAATCTTTATCGATGTTCAGTTATTGTTCCCATCCTTTACTAATTTATTAAATGAAAAGATTTTTTCTTAAGGCTCAGCAGCTAAATGCAGATAATAATGCATTATAGTCAACCATTTTTGTGCAGTTTTTCAAATCGAAATAATACCATATTCCTTTCTAAACACTATGTGGACTTTATTTTTCAATTACGTCACTACTTTCGTCATAACTTATAGAAAATATCAGCGCTTGGACATTTTGTATTCAAATAGATCGTTTTTATTTTCCTTGCTTGCATTTGAGAAACTCGTCAGGAAGTGCGAGGTTAGAGCTCTGTAAAACCGGTTTAAGCACCCCAGTCGGTCCATATTGCCGACGTTACAAGGCGGTAACTGTCGGGTTTACTCTTTTCGTTAAATGACTCATCACAATTTGATCTTTCTTTTCGCTTGGCTTGCATGTAAAATACCTTTGTTCTGTGCTTTTTCGGAGTTTGGTATATGTTGCAATGCTCATAGGACTTTGTCATTTATTCTTATTGATATGTCTTAAACGTCTGGAAAAGATTCACCTAAAATGTCATGCCAAGAGTTGTTGGCATGTTGGAGGCTGCCAATGAGTGGGGAATTGGCGGGGATTGGCAGGTTGTGGGTGTCAATGGGTGTCAATGTGGATGGGAGATGGCAGAAGTGGGACTGGCAGAGTGCGATATTCGATTTGAAATAGAACTATTTTAGATAGCCCGCTGTTCGCCGGTGTTCCTAACTAGAATACTGTCTAGGGACGTTCAACTATAATTCTGACCAGGAACTTACAAATTAAGACGTTAAGTATCTCCCACTGCTATGGCGACCAGTTACTTACAAACTGCAACAGTATATATGCATAATCATTCCCCTTCTATGGAGTTCAGGACGACAACATCTGGTGGTTTGCCCTGGGTTTGTTCTTGGTGGAGATCACCCCTGAATCCCTGACCTTTACGGCCACGTACGGTCTGGTGGCGGGAGGGTCCGTGTTGTTGTTTGGTACGGTGGTCGGCGACTGGGTGGATAGGACCGCTAGACTCACAGGTAAAGCTGGATGTTAGGGTTGTCTGTAAATTAAACCTAATCGTGCTGCATTTATTTATAAGTTTACAAAATATAGGGATGGGTGGGCTTGTTTGTTATTTCAGTTACATCGCACCAACACAATTATGGTCATACTTTCGACGTCTAGCTTAACATTGGTCGAGGAGGACACAAGTCATATGGCTGGGTGACAGCTGGAAGACATTCCACGATGAAAGTTCTCGCCCGGACCGGGACTCGAACCCACGTGGTGAGGAGACGTTACAAGTCTAACCTCTCGGTCACGGGCGCCTATCCAAAGTGTAATTTGCTAAAAGTACATTTAAAGGTCGTTAAAATGCTAGAGACTCAACAAATAGGGTATGAAAATCAATTTGTCATTAGTCGGCTTTAAGGTATGATAAGAAATGTTCTTTAATTAAGGTTGCTACGTGTTTTAAGATGGAGAACCCTTTGTTACAATCCAACTCAGTCATTTCTCAATCAGCGCGAAAGCATTTAAAGGGAGCTTTCACCAGGTGCATTCTACTCAGTACTTCTATTTTCCCTCTATCCGCTATCGAAGTTTTTCTAATAACACTAACACTACTCTTTTCACCCGAACTCTAGTTGGACCTTTGTTGCAAATGACATCACTTCTGTTTTATTTTTGGACCTCTTGAATAAACTGAAAGTATACGCCCTCGCTTGTGGCGGTTTTGTTTTGAATCGATCAAGTTTTTTCTCACCCTTCATCTTTTGAAGAAAGAAAACCTTTTTCGTGTGTTTATTTTTAAACTTTTAATAAATGTTGTTGTACTCATAGGATCTTGTCATTTGTGTGATGACAAAATGTTATTTGTGCAATGTGGTGTTCGTAAATAAATCCGAGCATCAAATCCCTGTTGTTATCTAATTCAGCCTTTCCGATTTATTAAGTATACATTAGACTGTGACACTTCAATTCCATCTAATTATAATACGCCATCGATTGAACTACCTCAATTTCATTGAACCCTGAGCAGACCACTTCAGATATTACAGTAAATGTGTTGTAATAGTCATATAAACTTGACATATTGTCGCATTCTTTTATGTCAGTGATTCCCGATATTCTTCCTCACTAAATAGCTTAGCGCCGCCAAAGACCAAGGCTTTTAGGTGTAAGTATAAATTAAACGATCATGACTTCAAAATACATAATGGGTGCGTTTAATCATGAATCTTAAGATCGTTTTTTGTCTTAAGAATGGTATCCTTCTCAAGAGCCTTTCATAATATTTCGGAAATCGCTCTCAGAGTGAAATCGCTCTTAAATCTGAAGAGTGCTTTTGGACACTCTTAAGAGTGAAATTGCAAGAATAAACAATATGGCGGCGTTACTTTTAGCGTTCAATCGACGACGTTTAATAAGATGTTTTTCGCTTCTTGTTCTATTATCGATAATCAAACCGCTATCGCGGGCCTTAAAAAACGCACCGGAAGTTATCACCTAGTTCAACTTAAGATTGATCGTTAGATCGAAATGTTGTTGTTTTTTTCAATCGATCTTAAGATTTTTGAGGAAACGCACCCCATATGTATAAACCTAAAATCATGTCCATATTCTAGTTGCCAGAGTGTCAGTGCTTGTCCAGAACTCATCCCTGATCCTGTGTTGTCTGCTTATCTATGTCGTCATCCAGTTTAAAGCTGACATTGCCGCCATCTTGCCGGGGGAGGTTCTGCTCACGCTCTGCTATGGCCTCATCATTACAATAGCCATAGTTTCGAACCTGACCAACTTGGGCAGAAAGACTGCCATAGAAAGAGACTGGATTGTGGAAATATGCGACCGAGATGCCGATATGCTTGCAAGTAAGCCAGTTTGCGCTTAAGTTGCTGTAGCCGACTTAAGGGGTAACAATGTCTTAATAGAGCTTATAAGTTTTATGAAAGAACAAACCTTAAACCTTCTATAGTCAATTCGATTGTTGGTTCGCCGAGAACGGTGACCCTTATTGGCGGCGCTCTGGAGAGCAGTGCCTCTTGTGGAATGCATTTTTTACAGAGACGATAGTTACACAGTCACTTACAGAACGTCGCAGTTGTTCTGGGAAATCGTTTTCTGAGACGAAAGTATCCCCGTTTGGCGTTGTAGTTTGCAGCCATAAAGTGTAGCTTTCAATAATCAAAAGTAGCAGGCATTAATAGGAATTCGCGGCTGTTTTGCGAGGCCTTATTCAACACAATAAACAGAGTATGTTGATGTTAACAACACAGCTTGTAATTGTAGATGTAGCAACCAACAAGGAAGACAGTAATATAGCAGAATAGTTTAGCTCCCATCAGAGTTACGGTACTTTCACATATGAATGTTATGAGTCGGCAGTGTAAGAGGGTGTTTTCTGCGGCGCCTTGGATGTTTCTAACCCGTTCTCTTTCTTGTATCTATACTTGGTTTTAGGCATGGCTATATGGTGAGTCAAGGCTTAAAGAAACGATGGTATTTTACGTCTTTTATCCACTGGTATATATATCTATTATGAGTTTTTATTTCTTTTGTTTGTTAAACAACTACAACTTATCATATCCTTGCAGACTTATTCACGTTCTGTCTTTAACAGGCTCAAAATGTGTTCTTTAATTTTTTATTCGTTTTAAAAGTCTAACCGACAAGTAATATTAATAAATAAAATTCATGGCATGACTCATCGAAAATAAAGAATGACTCGAGTACTCTGGTTAAACAATCAAAAGCCCAAACAACTCGCTTAAAAGTGATAACGACCTAATATCCTTATATGCATAACTATTGAAATAACAACTAGGCCTATCACTACCATTGATTGATTGTTGATTTTCCCGCCAGATTTAAGCGCCACCATGCGGAGGATCAGTCTGTTTACGATGGTGTTGGCGCCAATAGTCACGGGTCAGATCCTAAGCCGATTCTCTCATGCCACCGGCGCCCTTGCAATCGCTGGTTGGAATCTGCTCACCATATTCCTCGAATATTTCCTTCTCTGGAAGATATACCAAGAAGTGCCGCAACTCCGAAGGGCCAAAGTCGTCGATGGTAGAGTAGCGTTGAATATTTGTTTTCATTTTACAGAGGTAGGGCATTGATTCGCCGTGTTAGAAAATTAAGTCCAATTTACAACTAATCGTATTCATGCAGACTAAGTAGGTCAGGGCCAATGATGGTAAACGCTGAGTAGCAATGTTGCCTTTCGTTAGTATAAGTACATCATGAATAATTATTACAACAAGGTCAGCAATACTTTTAACTAACTAAACCCTGGACATATCAACCAAAACTATTATTGTAAAACATGTTATTTTAACAAGAAGACAATTTAAAGCCATACAAACGCATTCGAAAAAATTAAATCGGTACAAATCAATTAAAACAAGTAAAAGAATATATTCGCCGGTCGAAACAAACAAATTAAAGAATGCTAAAATGTGGGCAGATAATATATCTCACGATTATCCATTTCATACCAAAAATGCATTTCATACAGATTTAATTTAATAAACTATTGTATTACGCAAAATTCGCATTCCTTTAATGCAAGAAATCACGCGAAACAGTGATCTAAATTATCTGGATGCTTAAGGTATAATGTGTACGGCGCTTTTGTTAATGGGGAGATGGTTTGTATTGCTTTTCGTTATTGAGTACCGAAGTTGCTAGGCAAAATGTCATATTAGTGTTATTTTCAGATGTTAGTACAGCTTTAACCTTTAGCCTGCTAAACACAAATTAATGCACATTATGCTATTGCAAATCAAGATATGGACCTCTCCCGCTTAAAGCTGTCTGATCAAGATCGCATTAAATACCGCAATATGTCGGTACCTTGCATGCAAATCTAAAAATAAATCGAACGGGGTTCGTTCTGTATTTGTCTTTTTTAGTGTTTCTATTTCTGTGTATTAATAGTCAAAGGCACTGATTTTTACCTAATAAAAGATGTCAGTTTAAAGTTGAAGTAATAATAATTATTCAGTATTGAAGGGGTTACAAATTCTGATTTTAGATCATGCAACCGAGATGAACATCAGTCACATGCACGGTGTGGAGATGGCCGTGGAGTTTAACGACCTCTTAGCAGAACCAGGTACGGGTATCACGCCACTTATGTATTGTACTCAGCAATAGTATGATGATGGCCCTAACTAAAGGTTCTAATCAAACCCAAGGCCATGCCGCATAAACGCCGCGGTCTTTGTTTATTAACGAAAAAGCGCGACTCTTAACATAAATTCACATTAAAAGAAGTACGTTTTGTTTAATGCATATTATAATTCGATGTGCAAATTGTAGTAAAATATGCTCATTATAATTTCAGAGGCCAAGTCGTCGGAAGAACATTCAACAAAACATTCTTCATCCGACCCTCATCCACTCCCAAAGATAGACAGGGCCCGCTACTCTTGTATCACACTCCTGTTTTCAAGCTTCATCACTCTTTATAAAGGATGGCGTATCTACCAAAGTTACGACGTCGCCTTTGCCGGACTTGCTCTCGCCTCACTATATCTCACTGTGCTGGGCTTTGATGGCATTACGACAGGTTTGTTATCATATCTGCCTAAACGTATGGGGTGATTACCTGCCAGCCATTCCAAATATTAATAAATGTAATGTGCGGTTACTGAGAATCCAAAAACATCAAATAATATTTACAAGAAGGCACAACACGGTTTTTATTGTTCGCAGCAGTTTGAAGGGGCGGAATGCGACTTGCTCTAACATTTGTCATGTTCATTTATACAGCTACAACACTGCTTATCAAATATTGTTACAGGTAAATATTCTAAGCGGTGAAGACCCTAGCTCACAGCTTGGATAACAAACATATCATTGTAATGTTTTAGAGTTTGCCAACTCACGGTGTAAAAGATAAGCTATCATTGATATGCTTTAGGGTTTTCCTACTCAAATGTGGATTAATAAACGTTTTATTGATGTGTTCCAGGGTTCGCTTACTCACAAGGTCTGAGTGAGGACCTTATCGGTGGTCTGTTGGCGTCCGCAGCAGCTACTGGTATCGTTGGCACGTTGCTTTACCCCAGGATCCGTCGGAGTTTCGGACTCCAGCGAACCGGTATGTTTGCACTGACTGCCCAGATTTCCTCTCTCAGCTTATGTGTGGTCTCAGTCTTCTGTCCTGGAAGTCCATTCCAGCCCCTTTACTTCACTCAGCCATCAGCGACCGATCAAGGCCTACCAAACAAAGTTGGGGATCTCCATTTATTCAACATAACATCTTATCCAAAGACAGTTTCGAGTGATCTCATGTTAAATGTGTCAATAATGGATGATTTATCAACAAGAGACATACTCAATGCGACAACCAAGGGACCACTTATTTCCCCTAATCTAACCACCCTGTCGCCGGAAATAGCTACGGGTAGCAAGCCGCCAGTGTCCTATGTGTCTATATCTCTACTAATGGCGGGTATCATCGGTGCACGTGTGGGTAAGTTATTAACTCAATAATTGATTGCATTCGAATATCAGCTGACGAGGCAAATCGCTAGTTGAACCTCTACCTGGATCAGGTTGTATTCTTATGGGAAATTATTTCTTCTGTGTTGTTTGTTTCAACCAATAAAACATTAAGAAAACATAATATGAAAGACATTGAGAAACTCATCTAAACGATAATTTGTATAATATTTTGCTATTTTCATTTGCAAAAATATAAATATAAAAATGAAAGATCCACCGACGCATGGAAATGCAAACCTTTGAGCTGTTCTGACTAAAGCCTTATATGTTCATGTTGGACTCCATCTAAAAGTAGGGATTGACTTAATGTATGTTGAACAGTGACTAAAACCGCCTAGCAAAGGTACTTGCGCCCCAAAATATTTATTGTTTTAGCTGTCCTTATAAATCTCTCATGATCCACCTATTAAATGGGCAACCGATAATATATTTTAGCTCTTGCATTAGCCGACCACACTTGTGCAAATAGTGTAGAGCCATATTCAGCCAGCTATTTGCTTGTGGTCTAATAAGGATCTAAACTAATCGCTGATAAGTCTTAAAACTATGTTTTGTTTCATATGCACTCAGTTTAATGCATATAAATAAGTTATGGATGTGCATCATTGATAACTGAAGTGGGCTACGTGAAACAGTTGAAGTTGTAATCTGTGTTTCTCCAGGTCTATGGATGGCGGACTTGACCATTCAACAACTGTTCCTGGAGACTGTGGCCGTCACAGAGAGAGGGATAGTGGGTGGGGTACAGAACGCCCTCAACCAGCTTATGGACATGATCAAGTTCGCCATCGTGATTTTACTTCCGGTTCCCGAAGTATTCGGATACCTCGTGTTCATATCCGTCTGTTTCATAGCACTGGGATGGACGCTGTTTGCAGTATATGTGAAAAAATCACGGGGTTTTATTTGTCCTTGGTCTCGATGAAACACTTTTTCACTTTTAAGATGACTAGATAACAACATAAAAGATGGCAATGTTATTCCTGTTCGTTATCATGCTATCAATTTACAAGTCTATATAAAGTGCAATTTGAACGAGACGCAACATTTCTATTACTCTAAACAATATTTAATATACATTTTAGTCTATGTCCTTTTTGGAGGCATTGTTATCAGTGTTTGATATTATGATTTATCATTGCATTTTTATAAAGAGTGTACATTATCTAGTGGTTTTGAGTTCATCAGTTTTGCAAAATATAATACAGTCAACTCTCGTTATCTCAAAATCGGTTATCTCAAATTTCCGGTTATGTCAAACTGTTTTCTACGGTCCCGTTTTTTTCCCTATAGTTTCTATATTATTCGACTCAGCTTAACTCAAATTCGGATATGTCAAATTATCGGATATTTCAAACTAAATTCTTTGTCCCCACACGTATAAAACTGTTGAAATCAGTTGGTCTATCTCAAACTTCAAATTGCTATAAGATGTAAATCGGCAACAATAGTGATTTTCACACCTACCGTGAAACTCGCGAAGATTTGGGCGCGAGTTTTATCGCCAATTATCGGCAATCAGGATTTCACATAATTTAGAGAAGAGGTTAATGGATTATTATTTTATTAGCTGATTTAATGAACAACAATTTCGTTAATCTTTTAACGCTGATTAAAGTGTTTCAGTTTGTACTTGTTGTTGTAAAAGTTTTGGAGAACTTGCAGGTATCAGCTTTAGGTATACAAAATTAGGCCATGCACTTACGACGACGCAACAACCTGCAATAAAAAGAAGAATATTAAATTACATTGTAAAAAATCTAATAACACTTTAAACATGCAAAACCACACAAACTTGCAGAAACTTAGTTTAAAGTGGCAGATATAACAAGGAATTTCAATCATTACCAGTCATCGTGTAGCAGGTAAGATTTTTAATATTTACACAAACTATCCTTAAATTCGGATATCTCAAACTTCGGATATCTCAAACTATTTTCTACGGTCCCTTGAAATTTGAGATAACGAGAGTTGACTGTATTAGAAGAAGTCTGCTTTGTCATTGATTCAACACTTTGTGTCTGGACTCATGCCTTGTTCTGGTTAATGTTGCAATCTTAGTTCTCGGTTAATTCGTGTCGCAAACAATAAAACAACCAGTATTTGTCCATGCATGCATAGTATTACATTCATAGTTTAAATCATACTAATTCTAAAGAGTGAAGCTATGATATACATCATCGACACTATCCCCAGTGCTGTTGCTTAGTGTGAAGCCATACACAAACGCACCCTCATTATCAGGTTGGTTCCCGGGCGCTATGTGAGTCTGTGCATTAAGCCTGTCTAGCGGCACACCTCGAGAACCAATTACGCCAGCTGTATCTCCGCCACTGAGGTCACGTGACCCAGGTAGAGTAATGGACCCAATGCTGATAGAGGACGCCAGATCGTGTAGAGATGTGTTGGACAACGTCGTTAGATCCGGCGGTTTCAGATGGCTGTTCTTCTTCTTGGTTCTAAAATTTCACAAATACAGTGTGTAGTCATTCATTGTATAACGACACTAACAAGTTATCAATCGCAAATAAATATTGTATAACGATTAGGTTAAATTTTCTTTAGTGGCAAAATATCATTCAGTGGCAGAATAGCATTAGTAATATTTTACCGACTTGTTAACGTCTTGTTACTGTTGTAATTAAGCGATTCGGTTGGACGTCTATCATTACTTGCCAGACCACCGATGTGGTTTTGACATCGAACGAGCGCAGAAGAAACGGTATTCTAAACACTTTGTTATGAAAATATTTTGACCCGATTATGCAAGTGTCGTTGAGCCGGGCACTGGGAAAATTGAGAATGCTTCTATGGACAGAAACATATAATACGGATGTTGTGCAGCACCCATATCCGATGTTGTCATGATCTGTACACGCCAAACAATCGACCTAAAAATCGAAGTCCTTGACGGGCGCCAGGTTAAAAAAAGTGACCATGATCAAAAGGGTCAACAAAGGTCCTCGACAACTACTAACGGCTTACTGGAAAGTAATGGCGTTTGGGTAAAATTAAGCGTTCGTTGTAACAACAAGGAATATATACTTAACCCTCTCAGGTTACGTACTGGTTAAACATAAACGTAACATATAATTATGTTGTTTTTTTTAAATTCTTAGTGGAAACTATATGCAGAAGTGTGCAATGAGCTTTCGAGCTTAAACGAATATTTAACGGAGTCATAGAACCGAATTTTGTCATTCAAGCCTTTTGGTGACAGTTTTGGTAAGGTTCATGGTACATTGAACTACAGGAACTATGTATGTCACAGGGACAAATTCCGGGTTTACATGTATTGACCAAAACAAAGAAACAAATACCTCCGATATATCATATATGTTCGGTGATTTATATACATTGATTCTAATATTATGACTTTATTTCCCCGTAATAATCCAAGGATATCAGAGGGGTGCGTGCTGGGATAGCTCCTTCTAAATCCGCCAGTTTCAATATTTTTGTGTCAATATCGAGCGGTGTCTTCCCACCTGTCCCACCTTATAGTTAAAATGGCTAAAATCAAGGTGGGGCAGTTGGGAATGGGGCATAATTGGATAACAATTAGCTGTCGTGGTTGAGTTGTTTGATTATGTACATGTATCTACTTTTCATGTCTTTGTACTACTTGACAAATACTGCACGCAATTGCCTTATAGTTGTATTATTTAACAGAAATTATGTTCTAAGTTTGTTGTAAAGTTTTATTAAGTTAAACTTTAGTTGCCTTTTTTTAGTAGTTTACGCTTTATGTTATAATTTATTTGTAATTCTATTTTAATGTTAAGTGGCTTGAGATATTTGTAGAATTGTTTTAATATCGCTAAAAACAAAACAAACATTCCCACAAAACAAACATTCTCAAAAGGGTGCTAAAATCGGAGTGGGACGGTTCGGAAAATTTTTATACAACAGCGGGGCAGTTGGGAATGAACCATATCGATCCAATCAGTTTACTCTTCATGACCGACATATGCACGTGTAAACTAACGGGCGGGCGGTTTGGAGATATGTTAAATTGTTGAGCTAAAAACAAAACATAAATAGCTTAAAAGGTACGCAACGCTTTTGACACTTCCAACAGAATCCAACAAAATATTTTAAGGTCATAAAGTTCACATGTACTTTATAAATAATTCCCTTCTTTATTGTGTTAAACGGGGTTTTGCTTTTGAACAAAAACAAAAAAATGCAGATTTGGTCAAGTGTAAAAATGTGCCAGGATAATGTGTGCAGTTTGCTATTTATTGTCATTGTTACGGGTGTTTTCAAACATTCGCTTTGTTTTGCTGTGGGACTGTTTTATGATGATAACATAAGCAGCGTAATAACATATCGCAAGGTGTTTGGGTACAATACCTTTCAAGGCAGTCATAAAGCCGTTCTAACCGATACATCAACTCTTCATTCCGCTGCTTTTCCAACTCGATCTGCCTTTCAATTTCCTGTCTCTGATCCAACAAGGCCGACTTCATGCCCCTAAGCAAGCCCAGTTCTCGTTCCTCCTGTATAGCCGTGTTTTGTTTCGATTGCAGAATATTGTAGCTGATTTTGTCTATTTTAAAAAAAGTCAAATATTGTCAAACCTATCATATTTGTTTGGCAGAACTTACAGACGGGAGATAGCCTCTATAAACGACATGTGTATGCAATAATAAAACGTTTAAAGAAGTACTTTGACAATCACTTTGTGTTGCTTTAAATGTCCATCCCAACTCAATGCAGTATTTTGGTTGACATGTAATTAAGTAAATTCAAGCACGTTAACATTATAATGTATTCATCTGAAAAATATTTGTATTTCCTAAACATATCAGGAATTGCTTTTTTGTGTGCCACAATTTCCACTATAAATATTTACATTTTACCTGATCAGAAATGTTTATTAATTTATATTTTAAATAAAACGAACATTGGCTTAAAACAAATATTATCATACAGATGCTAAAGATTTACAAAAAATAAAGCGTTGGAGTCCAGCTGTAATATAAAATGCTTACACTGCTCGATAAACAGTTTCTTCATTCGTGATAACTGTCTCCTCAGTGTTCGCATCTCATCGAAGTGTTTGTTCTGTAACCTCTCCATTACAAGCCTCATGTTGCGATCGTCCGTCTGAACGAACGCTTGTTTCGTGGCTGACACGTGACGTAGTTTAGTGGCGTCACACTTAAACACGGTGGTGAACAGATCGGGGCAATAATGAAAGCATCCGGGTCGAAACACTATAGACAGATCAAAAGAACAGTCGATTCTGTCTTCAATCATATGAACAGTATGGCTCTAAATCCAACAGGTTGACAAAATATGCCCTACACTGCACACCAAAATATAATTCAGATTTTTGCCACAGACTTTAAACTTTCAGCTAAATAGTAAAAGGGACAAGGTTGCGTCACGAATATTCATAAGCAAGAATTTTACTATGACCAAAACACTTAAAAAATAATCATCGTAGAAAAGGTTTTAAAATAAAACAGTGTTAAAAATTTTGATGTTGAAATGGCTCGTAAGAGAAACATTTAGGACAATACCGTACTTTTTTGTCCAAATGTGGTACTATTATCTTATTAACAAACACTACAGTCATCTTCGTAGCTTAGTGATGATTTACTTGTAAAGTCTGAGAGATATGGTGAGTTAAAGGCAAATATATTGGTATTGTAACAGAGATGCCATTTACAACACATTACTAACGAGTCAAAATCGCAATAAATAGTCACACGGCTACTACCACGAGAACTTGTTCACCTATGACTTCGTTACGATATAATAAAAATAAAGGAGTTATTGCCCCTTTAAAAAATATATCAGACGTTCAAAAGCGGACAGAATAATAACAATACACAATAGTTAAGTTGACTCACCTTTAACATACTGGTACCCCAGAAACAATGTCCCTCCGATAGCAACCATCTCCCAAATAACAATCTGTAAACGAGGAACGAAACTTCTCTTTTAATCGGGATACAAAATTATACATGTTTACCCTACTTATATTTACCCTTCCTATATTAACATATTTTCCATTACCATGACAGAAAATGCAATTAAGATACACAAAAGCACCACCGCCATCATCATCATTAGAAAAATAATAAAGATAATAATAATAATAATAATAATAATAATAGTAATAGTTATTATTATTGTCAACAACCTTTAGTGCGTATGTTTGTTCTTCCGCTGTAACCTCGCTATCTAAGAAAGCCAGCTTTGCCACGGTAAGGAGAAGTAACAGGAGAACGGCCATTTTGTCCCAGCGATGCCAAAACTTCGTCCAGCGACCAATAAAATCCAGCCCCCTAAGAGAAGGGATATAAACATACAATTGTAAGACTTGTGAATACATATCACAGATATTTTTTCAATCGTATGCCAGACATAAACATGGTGTATAGCGTTCTTTCCTGTTGATTACACTTAGGACTTAGAAGCTGCATATGCGACTTAAAATTAAACTCAAGAATAGTAAAAATCAACTAAATAAGTAAATAAATAAATAAATAAATAATAGGGTAATTATAAAAAATAACATCTTTTAAAATAATCAAAGTTATTATGCAAAGAATAAAACGATTACAGTAAATATAACAAAACGTTATGCACATTGCATTTCTTTGTAACAACAACAAACTTTTCTACTTGTATCAGAACACTATATTGTCGGTATCAATATCCTATCTGTGTAAGCACACTATTCTATCTTATCAGCACACGAACGATCCTATCTGTATTATCACAACTATCCTATCTGTTTCAGCACACTATCCTATTATTATTAGCACAAGTATCCTGTCAGTTTCAGCACACTATCCTATCAGTATTAGCACAACTATCCTATCTGTATCAGCCCATTATCCTATCTGTACCAGCCCACTATCCTATCTGTATCAGCCCACTACCCTATCTGTATCAGCCCACTATCCTATCTGTATCAGCCTACTACCCTATCTGTATCAGCCCACTATCCTATCTGTATCAGCCCACTATCCTATCTGTATCAGCCCACTACCCAATCTGTATCAGCACACTATCCTACCTGTATCAGCCCACTATCCTATCTGTATCAGCCCACTATCCTACCTGTATCAGCCCACTATCCTACCTGTATCAGCCCACTACCCTATCTGTATCAGCCCACTACCCTATCTGTATCAGCCCATTATCCTATATGTATCAGCCCACTACCCTATCTGTATCAGCCCACTATCCTATCTGTATCAGCCCACTACCCAATCTGTATCAGCCCACTATCCTATCTGTATCAGCCCACTATCCTATCTGTATCAGCCCACTATCCTATCTGTATCAGCCCACTATCCTATCTGTATCAGCATATTATCCTATCTGTATCAGCCCACTACCCTATCT
Source organism: Sinonovacula constricta (assembly GCA_007844125.1). Classification (NCBI taxonomy): domain Eukaryota; kingdom Metazoa; phylum Mollusca; class Bivalvia; order Cardiida; family Solecurtidae; genus Sinonovacula; species Sinonovacula constricta. Next base: position 456,727 of record RXXH01000343.1, on the reverse strand, counting down.
GTATCAGCCCACTACCCTATCTGTATCAGCCCACTACCCTATCTGTAGCCCACTACCCTATCTGTATCAGCCCACTACCCTATCTGTATCAGCCCACTATCCTATCTGTATCAGCCCACTACCCTATCTGTATCAGCCCACTATTCTATCTGTATCAGCCCATTATCATATCTGTATCAGCCCACTATCCTATCTGTATCAGCCCACTACCCTATCTGTATCAGCCCACTATCCTATCTGTATCAGCCCACTACCCTATCTGTATCAGTCCACTATCCTACCTGTATCAGTACACTATCCTATCTGTATCAGCCGTCTATCCTATCTGTAGCAGCACACTATCATATCTGTAGCAGCTAACTATTGCATCGATTCGTACTCTGATTGACTGATACAAAAATCTATATAAAACAACCCCAAAAGTGTTGCCGATGGCTTCTTGACACAATGTGCTTTACTGATATTAGTAATACATTTTCGATATGATAAACTTGGTTACACACAATGACATTTACTAAGGCATTCTACATTTATAGAAAAAAATGCTTACACTGAAATGTACACACCTGCTACCTGTATTTTACACATTTTTATATATAAGCGACTTTTCTTACAATAATCATCTTATCAGGCCGCGTGATGTGGTTTCTGATTGATTTTATTAACAAAGTTAAAAGGAACATGAATCAATAGGCGCGAATAGATCAATCGAAAAGAAAGAGATAATCGGACTTTTACCGGATTGCCGTTGATTTTCAAGAAGACACCTAGCTCAAAATGGTAAGAATCAAGATGTTTTTCTTGGTTCAAATTTTCTGCATCAAATTAAAGGGGCCATCAAATTAAAGGGGCGAAAAACAAAATAAAGCCATCAATAGTTCATTTGCATAAACCTTGCCTTTTTATTAACAAATAAAAGCAACCTATAAAAATAATTAAATCAGGCATATATGTCAACCAACATAGACCGGCGTTAGGAACTGTTGGCTCTAGAGGTGGTGCTCGTGGGATCGATGGAAAAGAAATCGACCCAACACGTGTTTCAATGTTATGTACAGGGGGTTGGGTGGGGGAGTTTTTTTCTGTTATGTATCAACATTAAAATTACTTGTAATCTCATAAATTGGGGAATAATGTGGTATATTGTTACATTTTGAAAAACGCAATAAAACTGTTTAAAAGAAATACAAACAACTATTTCTAAACGTCATAAACCAAAAACCACTCTTGGTCGGTTTCCGCTCTTTTGGTCTGTTTTTAAAGAAATGTACGCATGCTTCTCTCGCTTTGTGAAATTATGTTCTTTTCAGCACACAATGAAATACAAAATTCAACAACGTTTTAATGTATGCCGAATAGATCGAAAATTTGAAGTACGATCGAAATTGAAATTTGCAAGTTTTTTAACATTTACCTCCATCGGAAAATCTGACCGGCCATCTTTGTTTACACGCGACGTTGACGTCATGCACACACATAACGTCACGGTTTCCCGTTATCCAAATATTTGCTTGCTACACTTAACTCAGACGAAAATGGTTTAATAGAGTCATTCATAAATGTAACTGAAAGAGGTAAATCATTTTGACATTTTGACATTATTTAAAACCATAATTTATGCCTTCTAATGTATCCTTGTCGGAAGGGAGCTATTTCTGTGGAACAGGAGGACGTAGGCTAGATTTTCCTCCTGCTAACAGAATTCACTAGCCTTTGTATCATGAGAATAGTTTCCGTTATCCTTGTTTCTGTATAATAGCTGGAGAATATTTCTTGTTTTCTCCGGCATTCGAAATACAGTAAAACCTCTCCACAGCAACATCTGGCGGAGGCACGAAAAAGTGTTGCTGCTGAGAGGTGTTCTGCTCAGTGGTTTCAATGAGACGAGCAAAAATGTGTACTTTAGGCAATCAGCATTTGTTTGTCTATTTCAAAAACAATATCGTCAGTAACGGACCTGTATCCGAGTTCTGCCACAGCCCAACTCAGTAGCAATAGACTGTGCTGACCTTCCTTGTTCTAACAACCTAATTGCAGTAACACTCTGCTCTAACGTAAGGTAATCATTTTTATAAGACATTTCAGCCGACCGCGTGACATTTCTGGTGTAGGCGACAGAATGTTCTAAGAATAGTTGCACTGGTGTTGCTACGCAGAGGTTAAACTAGCCTCAGGGAAGAGATTTACGCGGCCGCTTACCGCTTCGCGGAGGAGTTGCTGCTTAGAGGTTAAAATGCGCTGAAAACTACTGGGGGGGGGGATTTAACTGCCGCTGCTTAGAGGTAGCCGCTGCTTGGAGGTGCCGCTTCGAGAGGTTTTACTGTATATAAAGCAATGAAATGTAGTGGTTGACATGTATATTTGTCCAATGGTTTCTTATGAGCTGAATTGTATGGTAGGCACAGTGAATATTCACTTAATAATTAAACAACGCTGGGACAGACGAGTGTTCCTTCGTCTAAGGAATTGAACAAGGCTCGTATTCGCCCGTATTCACCAACCATTTTACGTTAATAGCTTGAATTGAGTCGTATGACCAACAACACATAGATTTTCTTTGTTGTTAAGATGATATTCAAACCTTTATGTAGGTTAGCACAGCCTCAATGTAGAGATCAGTCACTTATCATAAATACTTTGGGACAGTCCTATTTGCTCGTGAGTGTAAGTATTTGTAAAACAAATTGTTTATTTATGATGTCGGTAATGTGATTTCATTTGAGGCGGTTATTTAATTCAGATATCTAAATTTCTGAAATTTATAATTAAAGACCCTTTTTCTATATTAATTACAAGTAACGATAACGTTACTTTGTTTAAATACATCTCTGGCTTTACCGGTATTTTTTTCATTTTGAAGATGATCATTATCACTTCGCCAATAATAAGACAGTGTAAACCATGAAATACCCGATTTCATACGTCATAAATTCTTCATAATTCACATCCGTATTACAGCGACGATGATTTCCTATGCATATAGATACCGAATTATACATACATCTGTTTTCTCTTGGACATAATGTTATGGCCCGTCATCGTTATAACCCAGTTGGCCCGGCCTGGACAATATTTCTAGAGAAATGGCCTGATAATCCAAATTGTGTAGACCGTGTAGAGATAATCACGTGTATCTCAGGCCCTCAGATTGCCATATACTTAGCCGCTAGAGCAGTAATTAAGGCCACTCGCCCGCCCCCTTCTGACAAAGAACAAAACTAAAATGCAATTTTAAGTTTTATCCAAGCAAAGTAAAAAATCGAACAGTGGCAATAGTTCTAGCATTTATAGGGCGAAATCCCTCCCGTACAAAAAACCTTACGTTCATTTTAGCATAGTCGGACAAATCTAAAATTAAGTTAACAAAAATAGACAAAATCACTACCGTAAATTAATTAAAGTAAAATATATATTGAAGTTGGAATTTTATCAGAAAAAAACAACACAATTTTATGATCAGTGTATTTACGAGACTTAATTGTGCGAACCACATAAACATTATTGCTAAATGTAGAAAATTTACAGGAGGGGTCTTATCTGCATTGGAAAATTATGGGTGGGTGTTTGTCCGCCTTTGCTAATATGAACTGAATAAATGTTATTATCGAAGGATTTTGTCCGCACTCCCGTTTTTAGCAATAGCCAAGGGTTAAAGAATTATGTATCAAGTTGCAAAATGAGAAAAGGGAAGATATATTGTTGTTCAGTTGATGATAGTTTTATAAATGAGTACTGCAGCTGTAGGAAGCACCATGTGTAAGCAATTTTACTTAACATTTTGCAAAGTTTTCGGTAGCTCAAACAAACTATAAAATGCTTTGGCTATTGTACACGCCCGGTAAACATTCGCTCCACAACCAAAAAGAGAACATAGCAAAATGAGCGAAAGCCACTTCCGGGAGTGAGCGAAAGCGTGGATTTGTTTACAAAAAGTGAGTATGACCAACATTTTTTTCTCTTTATAATACAGAAAAACGGATTTTTTTTCAAAAATCGGGGAATATAGCGCCGTGTTATTATGTTGGAGCTTCACAGAAAACACAGTTTCATATTTAAAACATGTAAATTGTTACGGTTAGAACTTTTTCCCCAGCGAATAATGCTGCATGTTTTTTGTTTTTACAAACTTGTCATTTCGACTCAGTTTTGATCTTTGATTGCTTTTAAAAAGTATATCTTTGTTGCGGAATAAGTCGAATACCGGTCGCTTGTGACTGCTGTACAACTTTAGGATGGTGTAACGTCTCTTTAAACGATTTTTCAACTTGAATGGGAACAAAAGTGTTAGTTGCGGAGCGAAAACCATAGAAGATTTTTGAAAAAAAATCCGTTTTCCTGTCTTTTAAAATCCAGGCTTTCGCTCATTTTGCTATGTTCTCTTTTTGGTTGTGGAGCGAATGTTTACCGGGCTTGTTCTCGTAAGGATTTTTTGAAAGTCCCAAATGGACATTGTACTAGAACACGACGGTAGTTTGACGATGTGTGTACAGTCTGCTATTTTTGGTCCAAGTTTTATTACTTGCTTTGCTTGGTTAATGTGCCAAAACCCCAATGTATAGTTAGAGAAACGATTTAAAATAAAATATTTGTATATTGTTTGTTCTACACTATTTACTGGCAGTTATATTTAGTCGGGTCCTACATGTAATAAAGCCTTCGCGGCAAATCAGTACTGTAAAGTTTGTCGCGATGTTTATTGAAGGGCCACTGGAATTTTGTGTGTGTATAAGACAAGTTTTAGTTGTAACTTCCATAAATTCTGGACATCGAATTTATGCAAAAGACATTCTTGAACACCCAATAAAAATCTAAATTCAGGCAATATTAATAAAAAATTGTTAAACATAATATTCGGCGATGCTGCAATTAGTTGTTTCTGAAAGCTTGGGCTAAGTACAAAGTTTTATTTTCTTTTCCAATATATGCAAACGATGGAAAAACGGAGCTACAGATATAATTTAGCCGCATTCTATGGTCCAACTCGAAAGGAAATATATGTTTGCCTGTTGCGGCATATTTTTGGAATAATTCGACCAGTTTTCAACTACAGTTATGCTCAAACTTTTACTGTCAGTTTAATAAAACCATTAAAAACTATTAAACTATCAGAACGCATCTCGTTCAGAATGCACCCCACCCCACCCCCAAGACGTATGTCAAATTCGGTAATAACCCCCCCCCCCCCCCCCCAACTGAAAAGTTCTGCATCCGGACATGATTTGCGTGCATAGAAAGTTTTCAGCATATGGACATTACTTTTCATATTGCACGTACCAATCAAATCTCGGACATCAGCAAGCTATATTTGGTAAGACTCTTTTAAGAAAATAATAAAATCCCTCTTTTGTATTTTATGTGGCACAGTGCTGATACCAACTTTAGAGATTGTCATAAAATAACATCATTGTATTTAAATAATCATTACAATCATATTCATGACACTTATCCAATTAAGTAGTCAGCCATATTGCAATCCTCATGGAAAGTTTTGTAAAGTACAGGCATGGTGCCATTAGCTCACACTATTTCGCCATCTTTACAGAGATCAAATATGTTATATTGTACACAGGATTAACAGATGTAGGAAGAAAGTTTTTGGTTGCTTCGGGTGGAAAATTTTGCCACAGTTTATAGTGGTATGAACCTATTGAGATTCGACTGTTGTATTTTTAGTTCATTTGCTTGGAATGCGTACATCAATAAACAGCCTCTAGCATTTACAAGTCATATAGTCAATTAAAGGAAAGTTGTATATCCTTTCCATTTTATTATTAAATTTCCCCACAAGAAACACCAGGTCAATTCTATTTGTTCTTTATGTTTTCTACATATCAGATATTCAGTAATAGTCGTGTACAAATTGTTGCAATTCCATGCTTCCTTGATTTGTATTCTCTCTTTTTTTAAATGGTTCAAAATCCGCAGTTGTATGGAGATTGCTATGATCACGCAGGGTGTTATTAAATATACTGAAAAGGGGACTTTAAATAAAACTTCACACAAACAACACATATATAGAAAACTTTATCATCGCAAAATAACAGTTTCACCATGCATGAGAGATTTTAAAGGACAAAATGTATACATTGGTGACTTCATATCATAAAAACACCCAGTGCATAGTATGTATCCAATTTTACAAGTAGAGGTGACCATGTAGCTGATCAACTGCCGCAACAGAACAACATGAACAAAAACTATTAATTCCTTAAGTAACACATTGATTTATGTAACGTCCAATACAAAAACAGTAAGTTCTTCAAAACATTCTGTAGGAGTTGCTGGGACTGGGTTTAATGAAAGCCTTTATTTTTGTCAATTCTATTTTTACTAAACATTGGTGATAACATGGACTACTTTCCCTATATTAAAGTCCTAGAGTCCATTATCATACCCAGTGCATACTTATGAATAATTTCTTCTAAAAATGTTTTTATAAAGGTGCTGGCTGTAAAAATTTGAAAGGGAACTTGTTCAATGTGTACTCATGGACATATTTTATGCATTTCCTCACGCATGGGACGAGAAATGGCCGTGATATCTTTGCTCTTTGTCATAAACGCCACAGGAAGATTTTGCAGTCTAGGTCAATAAGCTTGTGTCATCAGTATGGCCAGGTGGTTGCAAGGTGTTAAAACTGATACAGTGATAAAAGTAAATTGTACAAAATAGTCTTAACAGCTAGCAGTAAGTAAAATAGCAGATTAATGAATATAGAACAAAAGAAATACAAAGAAATATATATTTAAAGCAAAAACAACATTTTCATTGAAAAAGATTGATCAAACAATGTAATTTAACATAAAATAATGCATTTCAGACCAGTAAATATTATGAAGTATCTAATTACAATAAATGTTATAACAAATAATCAGATCCAATATACCCATGTGAATTATTTTCACATTATCCTGGCACATGTATTTTGATCCTGAACAAACATGAAAGCCAGTATACAGTTACTACTCATCATTTACAAGCTAACAATCTGTTCACACACAAACAGGTATAGTTAAAGTCAAGCAACAGGATTGGTTTTTAATAATAAAAACCAATAAAAACGTCTGTCTTAATCACAAACTTAATCTGGTTTCAAAGTCACAAATCAGGCTTCAGCCACCCAACACCTCTGGGCCATTTGAGTCAGAAGGGGCCATCAGCATAAGAATGTCTGAGGGTGTGAGAAATTAGTTTTTGCAGGAAACTAATCCAAACATGCCTAACTCTGCAGAATAACAGCAGCAATGCTTAGCTATAGCGGTGGTTTGCAGAACGAACAGAAGCATTCACATCAACTTATCCATGTTAATGACCCATTTTGCTTATCAGTGGAGAAAGTGTATGAATACATGTATATATTATGTGTTTACATATCAGGGCTGTTTTCAATTTCCTACAGTGAGACAGATTGTCAGGTAAAATGACCAACAGACCTGCAAAGAGTGAACAACTTGCCAAAAATCATTATTATGTTAACAAATTGCCTCCAACTTGGTACAGAGTTAAGTTTTAGTAGGACAATTCATTGATCTAGTATTAACTTTGAACTAAAACATAAATTCTCAACAATACATCATCATAATATCAGTTAACATACTTAAAACAAATATTTCAGATCACAAGGGTTACAGCTAAACATCTCTGTTATCAACTTACACATGTGTTAGCTCATATAAAAATCAGTCATGCAGCTGATTATCTTAAAAAGAATTGGTAAAAAATTGTATTATTTGAATAGAATTTTATACTCTCAAATTTCAATTTTTGCTCCTAAGCATGGTATGTTTTGTTCAGTATCAAATACAAGAAAAATAGAAAAGATACAAGAAAGAACTTCTTCATACAACATTTTGTAATCATCATACACAAAACTTCTTCATACAACATTTTGTAATCATCCTACAAAAAACTTCTTCATACAACATTTTGTAATCATCATACACAAAACTTCTTCATACAACATTTTGTAATCATCATACACAAAACTTCTAGCTCTTTATAGGCTATAGAAACTTTCAGAATTGTAAACAACTTGGCACCTTCTTTGTTAAAGATCAGCAGTAAAGAAAGAAGCTAAATACGATTTTAGATATTCCAATATTCTACAAATTTCAAAACGTAAAAACGGCAACCTATAGACAAAGGTCATTCAAGTTTGCTGCACCAGTCCTGTGGAATTCCCTTCCAGAAACTGCTAGATGCACTAGAGATTTTAATACTTGTAAAACTCAAACTTCTTTTTCTTGATGGTACAGATTTTAAAATGTTCCATTTGTCTGCAAAGTTGGGCCACTAGAAAATGAAAATGTTGAAAATAATTAAAGTTGTTAGGGTAAATTATATTTTAAACACCTAAAACGTCGGATGTAAAAGCTCATTAGAGCTTATGTTTCATGTTAAAATCTTGTCGACTCTAAGTGCTATCCTACCCTATCCTTACCCAACCTAAAGTCCTTGACAAGTAGATGCCATTAAGGTTAAACTTTTAAAAATATGATGCAAGTGACATAAATAATTGCAAAGTGAAAAAAGGATGTTCGACCTAAAACTGTACATTGTACAACCATCTTACAAAAACAGTGACTACAACTCATACAACCATTTCTCAGAATGCTAGAAAAGAAGCACAACAACATGGGAAATCACTATCAGAATAAACAAAAATATGTGATGAAGGTCCTGTCAGTCTCGTCATTTTTTTTCCAGTCCTCAATATTCACAGATGGAAACAATAATTAAGGGTAGTAATGCTCATCTTATGCCCAAACCACCGCTTCAACACACACAATGAAACATAAAGAATGCAACACAGGAGCTTGCACCAATGACCTCAGTATGCGAAGAACTAACCACTTGGCCATCTAGACAAATGTTTGTTCTTCATAATATTGTTCATTTAAATTGGTCCATTTGAATGCTTCGACCAATTGTGAGAAAAGAAATGTCTTGTGGGTTACGTTTAAACTCTACTTGATGACTGAGAACATTTTACCATGAATAAATAGGATATGACCAATGTTAGGAAAGTTGCAAAGGACATCAGCAGTAAAGTTTTACCTCTGAAATTGATGCATCAATTACAGTGATACAAGACTTCATTATAGTTTTCTTATATTTTTCACAACTGGCCCAACAGTCAGATAGGACCTAGGACTTATAACACTTAAACATCAGTGAATTACAGCAGCCAATTAAACATGATTTCCATGTTCTGTCCTTTTCATGTACTAAGGAGACATTATTACTTACTTCCTCATCCCCCACCACCCAAGACCCCATGCAACATCAGTTGTGGTAAAAAAAACATTTTATAATAGTCAAGTTTGTAGCCTGTCTCCAGTAAAAGCAAAGAGTATCAATAAGCACTGATACTTTATTAAAAGAAAATTTAAGACAAAAATGTAGAAGTGTTTATCAAGAAAACTTTTGTGTTATTGTGTTTACACAATATAACACCAATATTAACATTCATAATATACCATTCTGTTCACTACACAACAAGTACAAAAATAGTATCTTATTACAAAAATAGTTTTACAAATATTATGTAATAACAATGTTGGATTCAGCACTTTTATGTGTGGGATACACATCAAGTTATACATGGCAGCAAATATGATCTTTCTTAAATAGCTCCAAAACAATCCAATTAACCTCTCTTAAGATAAAATTGTTGCAAAGCACAATATCTACACACTTATATAAAATGATTGTGCTGCTGTGCACAACTTTTAGACAACTTATGTAGATAAGAAATTAGGGATGAACTTTTGGAACTACACAATTGGCTTAAGACATCAAAACATGCCTAAGAGATGATGAGCCAATGTGGATTGTACAGTTACATAAATAAATATAAGTAGATTATCTAAACAACCAAATGTCAGCTAGAACATACAGACTTACAATCTCATATGGGTATGGAAAAACATGATAATAGAGATGAGTTAAATTATCAGTGTTATTTTACCGTTTAATCTCCAGCACATAGTATGTCCTTGCACGTATTTATCTTACTGTAGTCTATGTATACATCATTAACCAACTCTAATATTAAGTTAAAGTAAACAGCAATTAGCCAATTTAGACAGATTTAACAATATCAGCATACAGATGAGATATATATCTAAAAAAGATCATGTATCTTGGTGATTAAACACTCAACAAAGATATCATGGAAGACAGGCAATTAGAACAGATAAATAATTCACTACATCGTGCACAATGTAACAGACATACCCTTTCTACATGCATCAAAACAAAACAAAAACATGACAAGGCTGCTACATCTTTTGTGTAGAAGATTTAAATTTATTTTTTGCCAGCTATCAAGTTTATAAAACAGATCTATTGATTAAATGGAATGTACAAAGTTATAAAGTGACAGCTTGCACATCACGTGTGACAATTAATAAATTGTGATACACAGTATTTAACATAAACCAGGGGACAATTAAACACTAATTTTATTTTAATGGTACCCCCAGAATCTTAATTAAAATGAGATAATAAGTATATGTGAAAATTAGATCATAATTTACAGAAATATTTAAAGATCAATTAAACATAAAATCCATAAAAAAGTTACTCGACTACCCAAATGGGCCATAAAATTAAAGCAAATTATTATTCCATTAACTCAAAATCTGTATTAAATAGTTTTGCTAAGGTTAGATATATTTATTTATTTTCCAAGTGCAACAATTATGATGTCAAAGTTAAATGGTGAAGCCCAATTTTAATTAACTTGAAGTTTATTATTTTATTTTTTTAAATAAGGTTAATTGCTGACAGAATCATTAAGAAAAATTAGATTTTTCTTTCTATATATTTTTATTTTTATGATAATAAATATAAATAAATAATTTTAAAACATAATTTTGTGAGTTTTTTTTTACTGAAATATACAAATTTGTTAAAAGACTAAAACACCCAAATATTTCTACATGTAAAATACAAAATGAATAAAGCCAGTGAACATTGAAGATGACTTGAAGCTTGTATGTTATAAAATGACATATACAATGTATTTTGTTCATAAAATGGTATCTAATTTAGCTGTATCAGAATTTTATTAATTTTGCTACCATTACCTAAATGTGTCCAATATCACCTTTAACAGGGAGTATTATGCAATTTACACTTATTTTCACCTTTGGTGTCATAAAGGCTGTTTATTTGTGTGATTTTGGTATACATGTATATGTGTTTAAGTTGACAGTACTATGGGTGGTGTTTCACTTTCCAGATCTAGGAGTAGGAGGAGTCAAATATGGATGGATTCAGCTTTCTGTATTGATAGAAGGAGCCAAATATGGACAGAGCTTCACTTCTCAGAACTAAGAGGAGTCAGCTTTGGATAGACTTCTCAGATCTGGGAGTAGGATGAGTCAGCTTTGCATCCTCGGCAGGTGAACTGCACACCATCCTGAAATATTAATATTTGTTTATATTGTTACTGAAAAAAAAAAAAGCTTCAGTGTAGAACAAGTGTAGAACAAAAGTACATTGAAAATAATTTTTAATGAATAATTTCAGTTAAGCAATATTTTGACTTAATAAATAAAAAGACTAGACTGTATCCTGGGCTTTATAAGCCTTTTTTTTATCCACATGCTACACTATCTCACTTCTTGTCACATATGATTATTAAATAACTGGAAAAAGTATACAAAATGAAAACATTATTAACTGTACTTCACTGAGGTATTTTAGAAAATTATTGTATAGTCCAATCATGTTACTTCAAATCAAAATCGAACGAGGGTAGTACAGGATACATTCAACAGTCCTGTCTGTATGTCCATATATCATAGCAGAAAATGTTATGATACTTCGAATCGCTATACTTCGAAATGCTACACTCGTTTTAATAATTGTTGTGGTCCCTTGAACCACTTATGCACTTTATTAAGTCAGAGTTTTATGAATATCAAAGCCTGCTGCCTAGTTTTCACACGTCGGTAAATGAAAGCAGCTCCACTTGCTTGCCGACATCTGCTTAACTAATGAGAATGGTGATCATAATTGTGACAAACAATAACCAGGTTCTATACTGTCTGGGATTGAGAAAGAATTCAGTAAATTAATTCAGGGTATAAATTCTGTATATTCAGGAAAATTAGTTGCTCACTGTATGTCGAAAGGTGAAAGTCGAGGATAATTTAAGCTATTTGTCTGTAAATCAGTATCTGTCTACTTCTCTTTACACATTTTTAAAAAACTACCACCTAAGCACTATCATCCTTTTATGTAGTAAAAAAGTTACATGTAATTTTTACATTACTTCTTGTTATGACTTTAATAAAAGATGTTTTCTATTTTATAATAAATAACAACGACAACATGCACATTCATTAATACATATTCACTAAACAATAAGCTTGCTTTTAACTTTATTCCCACATTACAATGACAAAAATAACAATAATGACAACCATATTACGTCAAAGTAAAAGATGGTTCACGGAAACATGAATGGCCAGCAGCTGCAATCAACAATGTCCCTGTGGTAACTTATGATACCATGGATTCTACAATGGAATCATTAATTTGGACGGTCTGAGAGATAATTCATAGTATCTTGGATGGACATTTGTAGTATGATGATTGTTTTGAACATATCTTTTAGTGTTTATTCTGTTATCTAATATAGCACATGTTACCTTGAAAGATAAGGCTAACTAGTCACACACACACGCACGCACGCACACACACATATATATGTCAAGTGGAAAGTGAAAACTTAAGAATTTAGTATACCTAATAACAAATGTAGTAAGGTAGAAGTACCATGGACTAATGACAATTGGTAGGATGACATTACCTTAACAAGAGAGGGCAGTTCGGTCCAGAATCCAAAGTTGGGTATTGCCTCCACCCCTTGGGCTCCACGACCATATTTAAGGAACAGAAATCCAGCCACAAAATACACCGCCAGGAAGACAAAAAATCTGAAAAGGTACATACAAGTGAAGGTCAGGTGAATAATAAAAGGTTTTGTTTCATACTTATACAAGAAAATGCTTTCATCAAAAGAATACTTAACTAGAGTTACACAGAAATGTACAAAAGTAACAAAAAACTACTTATGACATAAAACAATGGAAGAATAAAAAATTCCTTTCAGACAATGTCTTTAAAGGAACGTCTCTTGGCAACCTAGCTGAAGAGCTCCACCACATGAACAATTATTATACATCAAACCATCTTGTAGCAGGAATTTAACTGAAACTGGGCTAAGGGACTTTAGTGAAACTGTAGTCAACAACTTAAGTGAAACTTGGGCCAGGAAATTTGGTGAAACTGGGTCCTGGAACTTAAGTAAGGGCAAGGCATTAACTTATGTTAAATTTAGAAACTTAGGAACATTAGAGAAACTTATGTCAGGAAATGTAGTGAAACTTGAGTCAGGAACTTTAGTGAAAGAAGTGCCAGGAACTAAAATAAAACCAGGGCCAGGGAAACTAGAGTCAGGAACTTAAGTGAGCATTACGCATGAACCTATGTGAAACTTGGGCCAGGAACTTAAGTGAGCATAGGGCATGAACCTATGTGAAACTAGGGCCAGGAACTTAAGTGAGCATAGGGCATGAACTTATGTGAAACTAGGGCCAGGAACTTAAGTGAGCATAGGGTATGAACTTATGTGAAACTAGCATCAGGAATTTAAGTGAGCATAGGACATTAACTTATGTGAAACTAGGACCAGGAACTTTAGTGAGCATAGGGCATGAACTTATGTGAAACTAGGGCCAGGAACTTAAGTGAGCATAGGGCATAAACTTATGTAAAAACAAGGGCCAGGAACTTTAGTGAGCATTGGGCATGAACTTATGTGAAACTAGGGCCAGGAACTTTAGTGAGCATTGGGCAGGATCAATGTGAAACTAGCACCAGGAACACAAAAGAGCATAGGGTATGAACTTATGTGAAACTAGGGTCAGGAACTTAAGTGAGCATAGGGTATGAACTTATGTGAAACTAGGGTCAGGAACTTAAGTGAGCATAGGGCATGAACTTATGTGAAACTAGGGCCAGGAACTTTAGTGAGCATTGGGCATGAACTTATGTGAAACTAGGGTCAGGAATATATGTGAGCATAGGGCATGAACCTATGTGAAACTAGGGCCAGAAACTTAAGTGAGCATAGGGCATGAACTTATGTGAAACTAGGGCCAGGAACTTAAGTGAGCATAGGGTATGAACTTATGTGAAACTAGGGTCAGGAACTTAAGTGAGAATAGGGCATTAACTTATGTGAAACTAGGGTCAGGAACTTAAGTGAGCATAGGGCATTAACTTAAGTGAAACCAGGGTCAGGAACTTTAGTGAGCATAGGGCAGGATCAATGTGAAACTAGCACCAGGAACACAAAAGAGCATAGGGTATGAACTTATGTGAAACTAGGGTCAGGAACTTAAGTGAGCATAGGGTATGAACTTATGTGAAACTAGGGTCAGGAACTTAAGTGAGCATAGGGTATGAACTTATGTGAAACTAGGGCCAGGAACTTAAGTGAGCATAGGGTATGAACTTATGTGAAACTAGGGCCAGGAACTTAAGTGAGCATAGGGTATGAACTTATGTGAAACTAGGGTCAGGAACTTAAGTGAGCATAGGGCATGAACTTATGTGAAACTAGGGCCAGGAACTTAAGTGAGCATAGGGTATGAACTTATTGAAACTAGGGCCAGGAACTTAAGTGAGCATAGGGCATGAACTTATGTGAAACTAGGGCCAGGAACTTAAGTGAGCATAGGGCATTAACTTATGTGAAACTAGGGCCAGGAATGTAAGTGTGTTAGAGATGGCAACTGATAACTGGTTAACTGATTCACATTAAGGTAACCAGTAATAAATTCTGAAATTGGTAATCGCTTGTAACACTAATACAAGTATGCAGCTAAATCTCTGGATACTGCTTATGTAATTCACTTGATTGTGAGTGCCTTTCTAATAAAATCACTAGTCAAAGTGACCAGCATCTCCCCACCAACTAATTCACTAATTGAGAGAATGACTAAATATCATTACTTTCAGATACATGTATATAATTTATTACTATCTCTATTGTATAGTTATTGCTAAATATATTGCACAAAGATTTGTGATAAAAGTCTTCTAAGATTTGCAATAGCCAATGAAAATCACAAATAATGACCACACAAGTTGACAGACATATTTAATTGGTATATCTAAGTCACAGACATATTTATAAGTGTATTTAAGTCACGGACATATTTAATTAGTGCATTTAAGTCACAGACATATTTAATTAGTGCATTTAAGTCACAGACATATTTAATTAGTGCATTTAAGTCACAGACATATTTAATTAGTGCATTTAAGTCACAGACATATTTAATTAGTGCATTTAAGTCACAGACATATTTAATTAGTGCATTTAAGTCAGAGACATATTTAATTAGTATATCTAAGTAGTGATATTGTTTTGGTTAAATGGTCAGCTGATTTCATAACATTTTCCATTTCTGATGTTTAAACCTTTGCCTATGATAATGTCTGTTTGTCTGTTGTAATAGGACCTTGTTGTGTTTGATATAAGGTGAAACAACTGTGGACATCACTTACAGTATAACCAACACTGAGCCGACACTGAGACCATGAGATTCGTGGGCTGGTGTCACTGGTACATAAGATCCAATACATGCAAAGCTGGATTTTAGGATGAACGTCTGTAAAAAAATAGTGGAAACCAAAATAATAACCCATAAAAATATAGAAACCTAACCCTTCTCAGGCAACATTTGTAAATATCTGATACTACATTCTTAATTATCTGTAAAACTTCATACATAGGCAACACATTTTTTATATAGACTTTACAAGCAAACAGTAGAAGCTGGTTGATATGGAACTTCACATGAGTCTATTTGCCTAAGCCTGATCAATTTGTAAGCAGTTCTGCCTGTTACAGGTGGTATCCAACAGTCTGCCTATATCAAATACATGTAACAATGTCTTGAATCTGCCTATATCAAATACATGTAACAGTGTCTTGAATCTGCCTATATCAAATACATGTAACAGTGTCTTGAATCTGCCTATATCAAATACATGTAACAGTGTCTTGAATCTGCCTATATCAAATACATGTAACAGTGTCTTGAATCTGCCTATATCAAATACATGTAACAGTGTCTTGCATCTGCCTATATCAAATACATGTAACAGTGTCTTGAATCTGCATATATCAAATACATGTAACAGTGTCTTGAATCTGCCTATATCAAATACATGTAACAGTGTCTTGAATCTGCCTATATCAAATACATGTAACAATGTCTTGAATCTGCCTATATCAAATACATGTAACAATGTCTTGAATCTGCCTATATCAAATACATGTAATAATGTCTTGAATCTGCCTATATCAAATACATGTAACAGTGTCTTGAATCTGCCTATATCAAATACATGTAACAATGTCTTTACTCTGCCTATATCAAATACATGTAACAGTGTCTTGAATCTGCCTATATCAAATACATGTAACAATGTCTTGAATCTGCCTATATCAAATACATGTAATAATGTCTTGAATCTGCCTATATCAAAAACATGTAATAATGTCTTTAATCTGCCTATATCAAATACATGTAACAATGTCTTGAATCTGCCTATATCAAATACATGTAACAATGTCTTGAATCTGCCTATATCAAATACATGTAACAGTGTCTTGAATCTGCCTATATCAAATACATGTAACAGTGTCTTGAATCTGCCTATATCAAATACATGTAACAGTGTCTTGAATCTGCCTATATTAAATACATGTAACAATGTCTTGAATCTGCCTATATCAAATACATGTAACAGTGTCTTGACTCTGCCTATATCAAATACATGTAACTGTTAACAGTGTCTTGAATCTGCCTATATCAAATACATGTAATAGTGTCTTGAATCTGCCTATATCAAATACATGTAACAGTGTCTTGAATCTACCTATATCAAATACATGTAACAAGTGTCTTGAATCTGCCTATATCAAATACATGTAACAGTGTCTTGAATCTGCCTATATCAAATACATGTAACTGTGTCTTGAATCTGCCTATATCAAATACATGTAACAGTGTCTTGAATCTGCCTATATCAAATACATGTAACAGTGTCTTGAATCTGCCTATATCAAATACATGTAACAATGTCTTGAATCAGCCTATATCAAAAACATGTAATAATGTCTTGAATCTGCCTATATCAAATACATGTAACAGTGTCTTGAATCTGCCTATATCAAATACATGTAACAGTGTCTTGAATCTGCCTATATCAAATACATGTAACAGTGTCTTGAATCTGCCTATATCAAATACATGTAACAATGTCTTGAATCTGCCTATATCAAATACATGTAACAATGTCTTGAATCAGCCTATATCAAAAACATGTAATAATGTCTTGAATCTGCCTATATCAAATACATGTAACAGTGTCTTGAATCTGCCTATATCAAATACATGTAACAGTGTCTTGAATCTGCCTATATCAAATACATGTAACAATGTCTTGAATCTGCCTATATCAAATACATGTAATAATGTCTTGAATCTGCATATATCAAATACATGTAACAGTGTCTTGAATCTGCCAATATCAAATACATGTAATAATGTCTTGAATCTGCCTATATCAAATACATGTAACAGTGTCTTGAATCTGCCTATATCAAATACATGTAACAATGTCTTGACTCTGCCTATATCAAATACATGTAACAGTGTCTTGAATCTGCCTATATCAAATACATGTAATAGTGTCTTGAATCTGCCTATATCAAATACATGTAACAGTGTCTTGAATCTGCCTATATCAAATACATGTAACTGTTAACAGCGTCTTGAATCTGCCTATATCAAATACATGTAACAGTGTCTTGAATCTGCCTATATCAAATACATGTAACTGTTAACAGCGTCTTGCCCATGTATGGTGGAATGTTGGCATACCGTAAAGTTTTATATATAAGACGCACACAAAGATAAGACGCACCCCCTCTTCGAGGTCTAGAATCAAGGAAAAAAGCAAATTCTCAAAGACAAGACGCATCCCCGATTCACTTATCCATCTGGCCGCCATTACGAAATTCCCGCGTCGCCGCATCGCTCGATTCGACTCGAGGGAACATGTTCCAATTGTTTCGTAAATCGGTGTTTGCGCCGAGTGCTTATTAATCTCTAAGTGTCTTGAATAATACGTCGCGACTGTTTGCCTAGTGAGACCGTGTGTATTGTGTTACGTCATGACACTCTACCCCAATATATCGTTTACACGCCAGACAGGATATTCTCGCGGCTATCCCAGCCCTACACGTGAGAGAACATCCTGTTTCACGCGGCAGCATGTCATAAAATTAAGTTCTCGACACATGGGACAAACATACAAATGACATTTAAAATAACAACTAAAGGCTTTTATATGTTCATTTTCACACCATGCTATTTAAGTGACCGCTTACCAACAAATTAGTTCTATGCACCTTTGTAATTACTTACGGATAATGGACGATCTATTAACATCCAAAAGAGGTGTGAAAACTTGTCTGCGCAAATAGCCAATGCACATGCAAACTTAAATTCGCATGTATAAGACGCACCCCCCACTTTTTATCATCATTTGGGGCAAAAAACTGCGTCTTATCTATAAAACTTTACGGTAATAATGTCAGAAACTCATACTTGTGTCCAGGTAAAGATGATTCTGACAATACCTCAGTTGTTCAACAGTATAAATCATGAAATTAATTGTTTTTAATTTAAATTCTTTCAAAATCAATAAATAAAAACAATAGGTATATTATAAACTTGTACTAGTAGCTAGTCTACGGTAACTGCTATTCAGCCTCTTAAACTCCACCCACTAACTCTACCTATCTGTCTATCAATATCCATTCAGTTCCCTACTGTTACCGTTATAATTAACACAAACGGCTACATCAATAAAAGAGTTTAAACAATATGGCTTTGGACATAAGTTAAACACCCATATAGTGCTGTTAAAAAGTTAAAGTACAAAGTACATAACTTGATATCAGAAATAAAACTAGGGTATTTTCACTAAAAATAAATATCGATATCAGAGCGAATTACTTGAATAATGATATCAAATAACCTCAGTAGTAAGTGGGGACATGTTTTTTAGTTTAAAACAGCTAACTGTGCAGTGTGCCTCAGACAGGGAATACATATTGGCAATATAAAGTGGGGTTTTATGCTTCACTTTCCACATGTATGATGGACATCAATAAATAGCATTTCTTGAGACCTTTCAGAGTAGAATTATCAGATACGACCTTTTATACAGGTTATACAATAACAAAATATCCAGGTATGTAATCACAAAAGTACCTGGTATATACAGCTGTACTAGTATACAGATTCAAAACAATAAATTCATATTTTGGCTTTGTGTACTTAAACTACCGGTATATGTAGCATAATGTAGACAAAATGATGGCTTCTCAAGTATAAATAACTCTTTCTTACCTTCATTTAAATCATCTGAAGAGTGAGAAGCTTTCTATTCAGACAGACATTAACAGATCAAATTTTTCTTTAAATTTGATGACACAAGGCTCTCTCAAATGTGAGGCAAATAAACTGTGATGGATAATCCTTAAAAAGAAACTTATCCTCAAGTTTAACAGAATATGTATTTTATTCACCTGTATATGTTATGCATGACACACCTTCAAGTGTATATCTGTAAAGTTTCATGAATTTTTGCTGAGACCAAAGTTGGAGGTTTTCACTTGCAAAAAGGGAGGTTATTTTGATATAAAAGAGAAGAAAGTTATCTGTTTCCAAGTAGGGAGATTTCTGAAAATGTGTAAAATACCCCCATTTTCAAATAACTTTGAACCTTGAAAGTGGGAGTCGCCGTCTGAAAGTGGGAGGGTTCACATGTATGTGGGTGGTCATATATACACAGGGACAAATGGACAGTAATACTGCTACATGCCATTGTTTGGGGCAACAAGACAACAACATTATGAAATTACTGCTTATCCTGTCAATCATGAAATCAATGCCCAATTTTCATTAATGAACTTAGGATATAACTCTGTCATGTCAACAAACTTTTTTGTGGGGTAGTTATTTGACATACACTTACTGTTATAAAGTCATGAACATTTCTATTTTTTAATAGTGAGAACTTTTCGAAAATCATCATGCTCATTGAATCATTTTTTTAAAAATATGATGAGTATTAAATAAAATTCTAATATGATGGACTTAGTGATCTGATAACTGCACATCTAAGCACAACACCATGCACTATTCTATTTCCTTAGTCAGCAGGCAAGTTGGACATTATGATAAAAATAAGCATGATGAGAATATTTATTGTACAAGTATATAAAATACCTACCCAGAAAAGGGAGAAAACATTTCTTTTAATTTTAATTATGTGGAAAATACTTGATGAATATAACAACAATATACAACCAGCCTAACCATTATATTGCTGTACTGAGCATGCACCCCCACTGTAACCCCGCACACCATATAAAGAAGGCCTCTTAGCAGATAAGAATATAATTACAACCTATGGGATTTTTTCATATCTGATCAGCTGACCCCGATTACATGACTGCACTTTACATCTCAAGGGAACGCTTTTGGCTATTTCCTATCACCATTTAAACCCATTTTTCACATTAAAACTCTAGTTGCAAACCACAAAGGATGGAAGCAGCTTAGCCTCATGTATATGTAGTACTGGTCAATCAGATCTTTCTCAATTTAGACCTGTACATTTGACTAATTCCACCCCAACACCATCATAGCAATTGAGTAGAATAAAAACATGTTTGAGATATGAAAAAAAGAACAATGAACCTTTTAAACACTTTAAAAACTATTGATACTTTAAAAAACATAGGTACATACCCCCAAAACAAAATGTTTTTTATTCATTCTAATTGTCTCACACATTAAGGCATACATGTGAACTCTCCCACTTTTGGAGGGAGACTCCCAATTTTAAGATTCAAAATTATTTGAAAATGTGGGGTGTTTTAATACCAACTGAAGCGAAAATGCACCAACAAGAGGTTCAAGCAGTTTGTACAGTATTAAGAAGTGCTTAATAAACACAAAAGAATAGGTTGTAATTATAAGGTTTGAAAGTTCTTTTAATGTATTTTTTTTTGTCATTGTGGAAAATGCAGTTGTCCAATGGGTTTGTTTTTTTTTGTCATTGAGGAAAATGTAGTTGCCTAATGTTGTTTTTTTGTCATTGTGGAAAATGCAGTTGCCAAATGTTGTTTTTTTGTCATTGTGGAAAATGCAGTTGCCCAATGTTGTTTTTTGTCATTGTGGAAAATGCAGTTGCCCACTGTTATTTTTTGTCATTGTGGAAAATGCAGTTGCCCACTGTTGTTTTTTGTCATTGTGGAAAATGCAGTTGCCCAATGTTGTTTTTTGTGATTGTGGAAAATGCAGTTGCCTTACACATAACGTGTACATACCACAAAATGCACAAATGAAATGCACAAGAGGAACAATATATCCATAAATTGATTGTTGGGTGTCTATCCAATAAAAACAGAACAAAAATTAAAAACTTACGTAATTAAGCGATGGTTTTTCTCCAGCGAAGGTCAGTGTTTCTGAAGTTTTATCACAGGTAAGTATTATGTTCGCACGTCTGGAAATGAAACAACATTATAATGAACAATAACATGATCTCTTTATAAAAATTACTACATAATTTTTATATTGTTAATGAATTATCAGCCAGAAAAAGTTAGGTCAGGTTATACCCAGCATCTCACTACACTCCTAATGGGTATAAGTAAAAATATCTTATATGCCTTTTAGTGTTCATCAATCGTTTAACTTAGAATTGCATATTATTTTAATGTAAGGAGATGACGTAGTATCCATTTTCATTTATCAAATGGTCTCATCTTTAATTTAAAGTTACCCGGCACTGTTAGACATGCTGTCATCATACAACAGAAGGCTAGAAATACCCATTTTATTGCTAACTGAACTGCAGACGATAGATGAGTATATATCAAATTGATACACATTCTTTTGTTAAAATAAAATTGAATTTTTTTAGCAAGCCATTTTACTGTAAGTAGGATGAGGCAATGCAGAACCATTTTTCTCTTTTATTTATTAACTAGATGTTTCAAGATGTGCCACAAATTTTTAAACGTATATATCCAGCTGTGTTCAAACCTTTTTGCCTTGATTTCACCCTGAAACAGATCTATTTTAATAATTTGCACATCTGACAAATATGTCAAAACAGGTATTATTTTTGTAATATCAAATAATCTATGAATTCCAAGCATTTTAATTTGTCAATTGCTAACCATGTGTGAGTCAATATCAAGTGATATTGAATCTGTGAAAGAGTTATTGACGCAAAAACATTAAAAAATCATTGTGCAAAACAAAACATTACAACAAGTTTTAATACTGGTATTTCAAAATATTTTTTTCTAAAGTTATATTTTTGTCTCTCAAGAAAGGAAATGCTACAAAAACAATCGTTGTTGTGTTTGCAAAGCTTTATTGATTTTGTCCATTCTTATACATATGATGTGTATTTTTATGTCAAAGATAACTTTACAAAGAAGTATTATTTTTTTTCCCATTAAGTTACATCAATTAAAATGCGTTTTGGGGTGAGATACTTAATGAACGTTAAAATTCACATTGTTATTATCACTTTGGTGTAAATTCATTTGATATTTAATATAACAAAAAGTGTTATGTTTCAGTCAAGTTTGTGGACCTGGTTGTTGTTGTATTAACCTGAAATAAAGCATCTGTCAACATCAACATACACAGATCCGTAAAACCATGTACATGTAATATATTCACAACAACAACCTCAAGTCTTTATTTGTACCTAATTGCTTTTAATTTAAAATATTTAGGGTACAAAGTATAATACTGACAAAAATTGTTTTAACTGATTATGGCCAGCTAAACAGCTCAGCCCTTTTTTTATTAACTTTAGTAGATTGTTCAAATAATATGTAGACAGTAGAGTCTAGTTCAAATAATACCTAGACAGTAGAGTCTAGTTCCAACTAGAACTATCGCTGAATGCGATTCATACACCCACCAATGTCCTTGACAAAACTGGTACAAGGGTAAGATGGGTTCTGCACATTGCCCAGTTGGGGTGAACATTTGAGTCAAGTTTGAAGAAAATCCTTACATTAGTATAGAATTTATAGGGCAGACACAACATATTGTCTAGTATTGATTGTAAGTAAATTAAAAGACTTAAAAAGGGGCATAACTTTGTCAAAATGCAATACAGAGTCATAAAACTTGACCTGATTATCTTATTTGTGATACGTCATATATCTTTTTAAGTTTCAAGCAAATACCTGTGCTAATTTCAGAAATATTCAAGTACATGTTTAAATTTAAGAACATTTTCTAAGTCAATTTTGACCTTTAAGTGTGACCTTGACCTTAAGTTGGCACAAAGGTAACATGGGTTCTGCACATAACCTTGTTGAGTTGAACATTTGAGTAAAGTTTGAAGAAAATTTTTCCATTAGTATAGGATTTATAGAGCGGACACGACATATTGTCTAATACTTGATTGTAAGTAAATTTGAAGACTTAAAAGGGGCATAACTTTGTCAAAATGCAATACAGAGTTATGAAACTTGACCTGCATATCCTAATTGTGACACTTCATACATATTTCATACGTACTTGAGCTGACACATGGGCAATATGGGTTCTGCAAATCCCCTTGTTGAGAGAACATTTCAGCATAGTTTGAAGAAAATCCTTCAATTGGTATAGGATTTAAAGAGCGGACAGATAATGGAGACGGACGGATGAATCCATTATAGCACCCCCCACACACATTTTGTGGTGGGGGTATAATAATACCTAGACAGTAGAGTCTAGTTCCAATAATACTCAGACAGTACAGTCTAGTTCCAATAATACCCAGACAGTAGAGTCTAGTTCCAATAATACCCAGACAGTACAGTCTAGTTCCAATAATACCCAGACAGTACAGTCTAGTTCCAATAATACCTAGACAGTACAGTCTAGTTCCAATAATACCTAGACAGTACAGTCTAGTTCCAATAATACCTAGACAGTACAGTCTAGTTCCAATAATACCCAGACAGTAGAGTCTAGTTCCAATAATACCCAGACAGTACAGTCTAGTTCCAATAATACCCAGACAGTAGAGTCTAGCCAAATGATCTTAATGTTTATAGATTACCCGGTATATTTAAATGAGACCCCATGCAGATAAAAGTTTCAAGTCTGATTCATATTCAGTTGATTTCACAGTTTTACACACCCTTCCCCCAACAACCTCCACTCAATTGGTCACAATGTATATTCATAAATTCAGTTTGAGTAGTGGAAACTTGTGGTACTAAGAAGTCATTTTCATAACCCTAATAATCTGGGTAAGTACCCACTTATACACCAGTGTGGAGTGGAACAAATTGAGGTAAGTTTCTTGCTCAAAATGTGTTTCCTATTACTGGACTATAAAAATAAAAAAAAATATACAAAAGTACAGAAACATATGCAAGTGCAAGTCATGCATTTGTATTGTACATGTCCTCTGTTATTTTGTATGAACTTATTTCCACTGACCTGTTGCCCTCTCCACCCATATAAGTCATCATCAGGGTGTTGTTGTCTGTGTCCCCTGTAAAATGTACATTGCTAGCCAGACCCAACATAAAATATGTTGATGCACTGTTGATGTCTTGTTGACAAACCTAGAGAAGCAAAGAAAACAATGAAAACTGTTAATAGATTGGAAATGTGAACATTATGAAATGCAAATAACAAGAAATGTGTACAATTGAAAATAGGGGTACAATGGAAGGAAAACGATTGTGAAAGAGTGTACAAAACTGAGCAAGAGGGAGAGGAGGGTGACGGAGAATGGTAGAGAGTGATGTTAAGATGGAGACAGAAATGTGACAAGAAAATATTTGTACATATATAGTACATCGCAGTTAAGTACCAGTATGTATTTGGACAACAAAATAACATAGTTCAACATAGTTCAATCTGATGCTGTGTCCATTATTTCCCTATTTTACTTCTAAGCCACCTAGGCATGAATTGAGCAGGCTTAGGCAGATAATGTAGATCTCAGTCAGCCAATTCCCATCTGTCTGATCACGATATATACTATTTGATGTTAAGGTCTCTAACATGTAGATGTATGCACCGAATGCAATCTTGAGTAAGAGTTATTAACAAGTAAAGGAAGCAAAAATAATTTCACACCATGAGCATATTTTATCTGTACACCATATTTGAGTTGTATAATGAGCCTATAGTCAGGTTATCAAACTTCTCCAAAGTAACTGGTACATTTTGTATTTTTTTTGCCACATTGACTGAGCAAAATAACAGACTTATGGTAGATGAGAAATGATCTGTCAAAGGACATGACATTCTTGACTATTCAATTCCTTGACAGCACCTGCACTTCAACCTGCATGGATATGCACTAAAATTTCCTAAGTAAAACCAGGACCATATTGTTTATCATTGAATCAGATTTCACAAACCGGGTATACATTTCATATGCATAAAAGGACCATATTTTAACAAAATCCAATTTGAAGCAATTTAATGTGATAACAGAAGGTACAACAAATAGAAAGACATTTTATTTCAATTATAACATTATTATCTATCTAGCCTTCATACCATGCATAGATTAGCCTTAAGAGCACATATATACATTTAGACGACAGAAGTGGACAGACGACAGAACAGTTCAGACGAGAGAACAATACAGACAACAATAGGGGAAGAACAAGGCCGACCGACAATGGAAGATGCTTGACCATCAGCCTGTTAAGATGTATATGTACTGCCACTATTCATCATGAGCCTATATATAAAATTAACTATGTAATCTACAAACAAAACTATGGAGTGTGTTTAGATACCCACATTATGTTACACAATCTATGCTCTGGCTATTGAAATAGGATTAAGAAAAGGCCAAACATGGGTTCACGTTCCGGTCGGGGTGAGAACTTTTATGTGGGGATGTATTCCAGCTAACATGTGGTGCACCGGTGGTCCTACCTGGACTTCAGTCTGGCATCTTTCTCCACTAACAATTAGTTTGCAGACAGGATCTTTCAGGAGACAACCATTCCTGATAGTAAAATGTATTAAAGAACAAGACAACATAAAAGATAGCCATGTTTTTCCTATAAAATCAGTTGGGACATTGGTGTAATATGAACATATTTTTATTGCCAACTTCAAAGATATTAAGAAAGATAAGTGATGTGTAACAATTTGATTACATAATTGAGCCACAAGTTCAATTTTAAAAACTGACAAATCGGGGTAAAACAAAAAATATAACACAGAGCATAAAAATGGACTTTACTTACTGCGGCCCCAGCTTGGCCATTACAAGGTTTACTGAGTGCTTCACATGGTTCAAATGTGTATTGGTACGAACTCACTGAAATATTAAACCTGCAAACAAAATATTCTTGGCTGTTATCAGTTAGTACTCAAGTATAGAAAGTAAATTATTAAAATGTTGAAACTAAAATGGACAGCATAATTATTAAATATGATAAACCTTTTCATTCACAACACCTGGTATAACCAATGTCAACACTTTCTTTTTATATGAAAATACTTCTTTATGCCCATTTTTTATTACTTGTTTCTTGACTGACTATAAAAATGACATTTAACAATAAGAAGAAATCATTACCACAAAACTAGAACTATCGCTGAATGCGATTCATACACCCACCAATGTCCTTGACAAAGCTGATACAAGGGTAAGATGGGTTCTGCACATTGCCCAGTTGGGGTGAACATTTGAGTCAAGTTTGAAGAAAATCCTTCCATTAGTATAGAATTTATAGAGCGGACCTGACATATTGTCTAGTATTGATTGTAAGTAAATTAAAAGACTTAAAAGGGGCATAACTTTGTCAAAATGCAATACAGAGTTATGAAACTTGACCTGCATATCTTATTTGTGATATGTCATATATCTTTTAAGTTTCAAGCAAATACCTGTGCTAATTTCAGAAATATTCAAGTACATGTTAAATTTAAGAACATTTTCTAAGTCAATTTTGACCTTCAAGTGTAACCTTGACCTTAAGCCGGCACAAAGGTAACATGGGTTCTGCACATAACCTTAATGAGTTGAACATTTGAGTAAAGTTTGAAGAAAATTCTTCCATTAGTATAGGCTTTATAGAGCGGACACGACATATTGTCTAATACTTGATTGTATGTAAGTTTGAAGACTTAAAAGGGGCATAACTTTGTCAAAATGCAATACAGAGTTATGAAACTTGACCTGCATATCCTAATTGTGACACTTCATATATATTTTAAGTTTCAAGCAAATACTTTTTCTAGTTTCAGAAATATTCAAATACATGTTAAAATTTAAGAATATTTTCTAAGTCAATTTTTGACCTTCAAGTGTGACCTTGACTTTAAGCCGGCAAAAGAGTAACATGGGTTCTGCACATCCCCTTGTTGAGGTGAACATTTGAGCCTTTAAGTTTCAAGCAAATACTTTTTCTAGTTTCAGAAATATTCAAATACATGTTAAAATTTAAGAATATTTTCTAAGTCAATTTTTGACCTTCAAGTGTGACCTTTACCTTAAGCCGGCAAAAGAGTAACATGGGTTCTGCACATC
Organism: Sinonovacula constricta; assembly: GCA_007844125.1. Classification (NCBI taxonomy): domain Eukaryota; kingdom Metazoa; phylum Mollusca; class Bivalvia; order Cardiida; family Solecurtidae; genus Sinonovacula; species Sinonovacula constricta. The sequence continues at coordinate 429,010 of RXXH01000343.1, read as the reverse complement.
CCCTTGTTGAGGTGAACATTTGAGCCAAGATTAAAGAAAATCTTTCAATTAGTGTAGGACTTACAGAGCGGACACGACATAATGTTTAATATTTGATTGTTTGATATTTGACCTTCAATTGAGACCTTGACCTTGAGCTGAGACATGGGCAACATAGGTTCTGCACATCCCCTTGTTGAGGTGAACATTTCAGCCAAGTTTGAAGAAAAATCCTTCAATTGGTATAGGATTTATAGAGTGGACACGATAATGGAGACGGACGGACGGACAAAGTGAATCCATTATAGCCCCCCCCCCATTTTGTGGTGGGAGTATAATAAAAGCCATTCTACAGGTTACTCCTGCAAAACAATGTAATTGGGAATAAAATAAATCAAGATGAACATTGAAGAGAAGACAGACCACAACAATAGCAACTAACAGCTACATGTACCTGGTCTGACTTCAATTCAAATTAACTGATAATTCATGGCCTGTTGAAACCATTAAAAACATAAGACAGATTAAGGGGTTCAATTTGAGTCTCTTACCTTTAAAATGTTTTCCCTCAACGTACTTAAAATATATCAGAGGGAGAACACCATGGTTCTTAAAGGTGGTATCCGACAGTTTGGACCACATTTTGTCTCTCAGACAACCAAATAGATTATTATAATTACCTGAAAAGGTTCTGTGAAACTGTTTATTCATGTCTTACACTTGTGTGCAATGTAGAGCATGACACTATTTGTCATCACAAACATGAATATCATAATGTTAACAAATGCAGAAAAATGAATAGCTTGACATTTAGCTTTCTAAAAACATATTTATATGTTTATTTGTTTATTTATTTGGGTTTTACGGCACACTGACATTTAACAGGTCATACGGCGCCTTATACTAAAAGGTTTAATGAGAATAGAGAACAATCAGGTTAAAACTAAACAATGTGAGTAAAATATAGAAAAATACAAAATCTATCAGGTTAAAATAATGTGAACAATAATTGAAAATAGGTTAATATATTAAACAGTTTTAAAATGTATAACGGTTGCTAAATAAATAATATGACTTTAGCAAATAGTGTAGATCCAGATCAGCCAGCACCTGCTGGGAATTATCTGATCAGGATCTGTACTATTTGCTGGAGAATGTTTAGCAATATGACAACGCACCTTTGCATGTCAAAGTGACAAAGAATTAGTCTGGTGGGTTATTAACAAATTTAACAAGCTAAGGGTAAACAACTACCATATAGAGGCAAAATAAATGAAAAGAATTGTTGTTTTACATGTGTCACTACAGTATTTATCAGTTCAGTAAAAATAAATCTTTTCGTATGATTTTGTGCTGTTTGTACACAAGACATCAGAAGACAGGAGTATAACATCAGAATAATCTTGGCATGCACAAATCTTTTCAAATGATGTAATTGCTGTTTGGATAATTGTTGCATGATTTATTTCTTAGTGCTAAAGTGGTGATTTTGATTGTGTGTACTCATTACCAAACATTCACATATATTCTTGCCATTATTCAGCATTGTGTGAAGCATTATTTCTATAATAAATGGCATTTGCAATGTCACATGTGTCTCTTTAACTGTCATTTCATAAAACTGTGTCATTTCCAAAATGGTTTGTCTTTTCAGCAGGCTTTTTTTTTAAGGGAATGGGGCCTGAGGCCTTTAAGAAGAGGAAAATTTTGCAATGGGTTATTTTTTTAAAAAAAGGGGGAAAATATGCATGTTTAACTTTTCATTTGCTATCATACATATTGTATGCTTATTTCAAGCACATCTCTGTCATTTTTTTTTCTTTTTTCTTTAACTCCTCTGTTAGATAATCGTAGTGCAGTTCACTCAAGCTACAACTGTAGTTACTGAACTACATCAACGCATCTAATTTCTGCATTTTGGCAATGAAATATTGAATTTTATTGCAGGAGAATTTTCACTTTTAGTGGCGAAAGTAGCCTTATTTTCCAAGGAGAAATGGTCTTTAAAGGGCCCCTTCTATAACTGCAACAACAGCAGTTGCCTTTTTGGGATGAAAACAACAACAACAACTGTAGATTGGGTAGGGAGGGAGAAGTGTAGCAGTTTCACTGCTCCTGTTACACTAGAAGCTCCACTGCCGCGCTGGTTGTTCAAGCCACTGGTATTGCCTATTGGGGAGATCTGTGATTTGAATCCCGCTAGAGGCTCACTTGTTTCCTCTATTGTTACACTGCAGCTCATTTGGTATGGCAACCCACTTGTGTTGGTAGATTTGGGTGTTAATTTTGGAGGCTCAAGGTTTCACTTCTCTTACACTATGTACACTTACGATCATAAATAAAAGTTGTAATTATCTTCCTTTTTAAATACTGAATCACATCCATTGCGGCAGAAGTGAAAGTACAAGATTTTTATTGAATGAATTTTAAATTTCTTTGGGAAAAATCTCAAGGTATTAACATTGTCCTGTTTAAAAAACATGGCTCCTACTTATTCATGTTCTAGATTCATAATCAAGTTATAGTAAGTAACACGAAGTGTCAGTATAGTCATATGACTTGTTCGGTTGTCTTCTGACATTCGTCTTACCTCGGGTTAGGTTGCCCTTTAATTAAACCACTAAGGTCGATAGTTCCTTTAGTTGTCTTACAAGAACACGGACCAGTTTTGATACACTGATCAGAAGCTGTCAAACTCGATAACCCGATAACAGTGATGATAACGCTAAAAGTTTTCAGGTCCATTTTCGCTGTTTATCGACGGGGAGTAACTCTTCTTGTTAATTTCACAAGAATGTTGTTTTAACGCGACACCAACAAACATGGCAGCCTCCTTGTGACAGGTCATCATTGCACAACCCTGGCACATATCTGGTTGTAATTTTAAACCTTAGCGTACTTATCTTTACTCATTTATACGAAAACACGGACCAACATAGGATAGAATAAAGTAAGTAGTATTTGTATATTGTTAAAGCAGTTATGCCAAATGTAAACTTGTTGAGTAAAAAATATGTTAATAGTACATTAGTTATTAATTATTCTTATTGTGGTTGTAACAAAAATTGTATGTTTTCCTAATTTCGGCTGGTCTTGTGTTTTAGTGTAAAACAAGCTGCAATAAATGTATATGCAGAATGGAGTTTGAATTGAGGACCTCCTTCTGGGCAGTCTAGTGCCACCAACAGTTGGACACTAGACAGCTCGCACCAAACTGACTTACGCCAGGTAAAAAAGTAACAAATCTTGGACAACTCATGCTAAGTATATGCTGTATAGTGTAGGTACTGCAGCCAACATTGAAAATTGATTGGTGGCACCTTGAATGAAGGTGTTAATTGTAGTCTGACCATGCCTTAAGATCATAATTTATGTAGCAACCACAGCACATCTGTGGTATGCATGATTGCGCAATAGGCTTTTTTCTGCCAAAGTGAGCATGAATTTCACATTAATTAATCATGTGATATACCCCTACATATGCAGATAGTTGCATCAAAATGAATCATTTGCCTACATAATGCATCTTGTTTAAACCACATAAAAGCATGAGAAGTATTTTTAATTTAATTGCATAAAGGTAGACACCTAAGCTTTTACTATGCACAGTTGCATTGCCATTTGTCATGGGAGGTAATTTTCAAACTATTTTTACTGCAAATAATCACTGCACTGCATAAATGCATCCGATGTCTGCATTTCAGCAAATGTTGTATTAAATTTTATTGTAGGGGAATTTTCACTTTTAGGGGGAAAACTAGGCTTCTTTTCCAAGGGAAAGGGATCCTTAAACAGTCACTTCTATTTAAGGTAAAAAAACCCCTGGAATTAAGTTCACTCAGAGGTGTTATCATATCTATAGAAGAAATGATGACAATACAACTGATGCAAAATAGACATTGAAATGCCTGAACTTCAGACAAGTCAGACTTCACCATGTTTATCCTCCTTGGAATAAAAAAGAAAATACAAAATTACACATTACAAACAATAATTAACACCCCACCATATCAGTTAACAACCTGCAGCTGGTCTTATCACTCTCCTCATATTTCTACAAACCTTGCACTAAACATGTGTCTAGATTTTTCCACTGCTGCTCACCTGTCTGCTTATTACTTCATCTCTAGGGCCACTTTCAAACATCACATCTATCACATCTTCCAGACAAATTTTACAGGTTTTTATGATAGTTAACAAATCTCAGTAGTGACTGACGTATGTGTTTAATGATCCATAACTCTTAAAGTTTTAATAGCACATTATTCTCCCTTGGCAAAATATGTAATACTAAGGCATACCTTGTTTAAAAATAAATGCATTGGTTATTGAAGTCAGCAAGATGAAAAGAAAACATTCATGTCATGGTAAATGCAGATTTATTTAGATTCCAATAAAAAATACCATGTGAAAAGAGCACTTTACCAAGTATAAAAAGCTGGTCTGTAACTGTCACAAAAAAAAAATGGCATCCTTTAAGAAAAAAAAGAATCTGTTTTATGACAGAGGATGCACTGATTTTGAGGTAAATCATTAGAGCTTAGTAATAATCTTATAATGAGTATATATAAATAGATATATGATTGACAGCTTTTTTCAAAGGAAACAGTGGCTGAGAGCTAATAATAAAAATTCAAGTTTGCAGCAACTGACAACGCAATGTACTCATTAAAAGGTACACCTGTATTGATTTCATTTTAAGTCGTGTTCTGGTTATTTTCATAAATTTGTCTAGGAAATTATTTCTAAATAAACGGAATCAATTGTATACACATGCACTGTTAAACTGGGTAGCAAAACATCTTAAGTGCGACACATGGTGACTGGTGAGTAGCAAAACAGAATGTAGCAAAACAACTGTAAATCCTACCAACTGATCTAAACACCAAGACAAGACAAAGTCCTTAACCCTTTCACTCATACAGTTCTCCTAAATAACCATATGCCTAATGCATAACCAGATGGCTTATCAAGCCACCTGGCATGCATAGGTAAACTGGTGACAAAGGTACCTAGGGTTCATAGAGCATTATTGGTTTTGTGTGGGAAGCTGACAGTAGTTATGTTTAAGCTATTTTTTAAGCTAGAATGAGTTATTTAATCATATTTATGTAATTAAAAAGTTTATTCAGAAATAATTTTTCTTTCTGATGATATACTTTTCATGCATTTGAGGTTATATAAATTGTTAGAAGAAAGGTTTGAATAAAACAAAAGATATATGTCAGGCAATTTCTTTATTTTATGTTTGAAATATTCATTAATTGCTATTGTTTTTTATTTAAATAACAACATTTCAATCTGATTCCCCAAAACAGAAAATTCTGACTCAGTGTCACTACCAAACAAAATATCATAAGCATCAGGCATACTTCTGAAGCAAGATAAAGTGAGACTATCAAAAAATATTATCAAACAATTTGTGTACAAGATCTTTTTCAATAGGTGTTTACGATGCAGCGATTAGAATGCTAATGAACGAGGCAATCAATTGAAGCTTAAATACCTTCCAAGTTGATCCACAGAGCAATAAAACATTTTGCCCCTTTCATTAGTCAGTGGGTTTTATGATCCAATGCTGCCCCGAAGCAACAGGGGGTTCCGGTAAGTCGGCAAAATTTTTCAACATCAAATACTTCACTTCCATTTATTGTGAAGGAAGCGGATGTTTATTACATCGGCATACTCGGTTTTTACTGTAAGGCTGACCATGTGAGAGTTGTTGCGGTTTAGAAATGGTAAGATTTGCCAGCGAGTGTAAACAATGGAAAATTCCATTAGGGTGCTCTACAAACTTAGCAAATTGTCACAATTTTTTCAGAACAAACCCCCTTTTTTATTTACTAAATTTATAAATAAAGGCTTAATCTTACTGAATAAAGATAAAAGAAAGACTTTACATGAAGTATTCACTTATGATTTTGCACTTAACTTTGAGGGCGTAATTTCGCCAAACTATGGAAATGACAGCATAGCGTAAAATCGCGTATGCATGAGCCTGACGCATAACGCCAAAGATCGCCAAACTATTAGCCTGACGCACAACGCCAAACATCGCCAAACCATGAGTGAAAGGGTTAAATTTATCCACACAAAATTGTGACATTACAAAAAATATTTCACATGTAACTATGTCATTCAAATTATTACTGCCTGAGATTCAGTGCTCAGTGAAATTAACAGTTGACTTACACTTATTTGACTAATACTTTAATAGTAGGATACAGAATAGGTTTTTAGTTCAGTGTCAAAAACAATTATCTAGGGCCATTAAGGTTACCGGTAACTAGAAGTCACTATAACAGATAAAGGATGAAGATCTAAAGCTGCTGTTACAGGCTTAGATACTTCTACCAAAAAAGTTTGTTAATATTTGTAAAAAAAAGGTGAAATAACCAACAGGCCATCCATGTTGTAATACGTATCTTGCAGTGTTGCTGCCAACTCCAAATTTATGGGTTCATTTGTGACCCACATTGTAAAAGTTTGTGGGTCATCTAGAAAATTTTGAGGGTCATACTATCAATAAATATATAGACCTCCATGGAAGGTTAGAAAAATGTTTAAATGCATGTATTTATATTGTACAGGCTTATTATTTAGAATAATAAGTGCTTTTATTTTGTTTAAGTCTGCAAAAGAGCAAAACTGCTATCACTGCAAGTTTTCTGGTTTGGAAAAATATAAATAACAGCCAATGAGGAAAATCATGTAGCCTTATAGGCCCTAAATCCCAGAAATATCCATTAATGTAAAAGAAAGATAGATCAGCAAGATCAAAGATATCCATCTGCCCACACCCAACAAACAAACTCTGTGCAAACAGCATAATAGTCATAGGTTTCCTGCATTGTTTGTAATTAGCATCAAAATATTATAAAGGACAGTCTCATAGGCATAAATAATGAACAATGATTTTTTAGTTTCATCATAATTGCAGTAAAGAACAACAATAGGTTTGTACAGTGTGGACTTTTTTTCTTTAAGAAACCATGAGTTGACATTGAGACCTCTTTCATGGAAATAAAATGTGGTAATTTACTGAAGATTACAGCAATTCATTTTTTTCTTTACATAATTATCTGCTTAGAAAATTGATATTAGTACCATATTGCAATAACGTTAAAGGCAAAAGTTAAAAGTGCCTATGAAATTATCACAAAGTAAAAGCCGTAATGGTAGTTGCTGATAAATAGATGAAGTGCTCCAAAGCTTTATCCTTAATCTTCAAAGTTTGTTTTGTAGTCCAGGAAAAGTGCCTTAAATAGCAGAAAAGCAGATTTAAGTTACCAATGTTCGTTGTGTCACAAAATATACTACTGCTATTCTGACTGTATCAGATACAAATTTATTGCATCAAAAATTTGGAAAACACACAATTGCTGAAACACTTACACTCTGCTTACCTTATATTGCAACTACCAGTGGAATTAGGACCCATGATGACCTTCTCTTGAGTCGGGTGCACTACAAATTGAACTACCTGGTAAGACAGCTCAGGGGGCAGCATATTCATTTCAAAGTTAATCTGGTAAGGAGAAATCCTGCTCAGGAGTCAGTGGCTCTAACAAATGAGCGACCTTGGCAGACAGTTCTAGGAAGACCAAATTCACTCCAGGAGAAGAAAATGAAGTTCTTTATTAAATCCACTTGTTGTAGTATAAATTTTAAATGAAAAACTTATTTGTTTAAATTTTTACCTCTTTTTAACATGGTCTTTATATAGTTTATCTTTCATTTACGTGTTATGAATATAACTAATTTTTTCCAGTACCTACCTTTTTCTATATTTTAACATGCATACATGTATATTATAATTTATTTTAGCCAGTATACAAAACTGAGTACAGTTGGAACTATAAAAGGTAGCAGTACCTCAGGTGTCACAGTTGCCATGGCAACCAGTTCTCCAAAGAAACTCCCACGTGTGAGGCCTGTGAGGTACACAACATGTCTGCTGTACAACACTAAGGAGGCCCTGGAGAAGCTACAGGGTCTCAGTCTGGCCTCATGTAACCCTGCCATAGATAAATTGAGGGCAGAGGAAACACCAACTCCAGGTACTTCAAGTTTTTTTTCTGCTGTTAAACTGTAGCCATTTAACGGATACTTCACTACCTGAAAACAATTCCCCTCAGGCTGAAAAATTCCCCTCGGTCTGAAAAACATCACCTATTATGGCTTGTTTGCCTTAAAAAATTTGCATTTTGTTAAAATTGTCGATGTTTAGAACACACTGGATTTATTTCATTTTCTGGAAAGTGTAAAAACCGCAACCTGGTATAAACTACCGATCCAGAATCAGCCGTCAATAGGATTTTCTGCCTTTTTTCTGAATCTGATTTTTCCCTTGCACTCGTTACAAATTCTGCACTTTTATATAATCAATAGATGATATTTATTATCAAATAACGATGTCACTATCAAGGGTGTGATAATTTGATCAAGGTAAGGAATGATGTCGCAGTGGGGCACCCGTGGCATAGTGGTAAAGTCACAGATTTGTAACTCCTCTGACTGCTTAGCCTCTCACTGCATGGGTTCGAGTCCTGGACAGGGCGAAGGACTTAATGTGGGAAGGTCTTTCAGCTGACTTGTGGTGCACCGGTGGTCCAACCCAGACATTTGTCTGGGGTCTTCCTCTACCAAATAGCTGGACATCGCTATAATGATCATGATTGGTCACGGCAATGTAATTCACAAAACAAACAAAAACAAACGATGTCCCATAACATCAGATGCTACATAAAAGAGTTTTTAAAAATCTGATTCTACTAGTACAAAAAAATATATAATTTTTCAAAAAGTCTAGTAGCACCATTCTTGAGCCTGCCTCCTCGTCATTGCCACAAACTCCTACAGAAAGCAGGAACCCCACCCACACTGATTCAACAGAAAATGAGGAAATGCTAGTACCTTAAGTGATTCAAAATGGGATGAACTCTGAAATTAATTCAGAGCCAGGAAGATGAACTGTTTCACTGTTTATGACTCTCTGGACTATGGTTCCGAGTTTTTGTTGTTTATTTTGAAGTTATTAACCTGTTTTTTTAATATAAGTTTTTTTTCCCCCAAAATGTGATTTTTTGCGCATTTCTTCCCCATAATCTAAAAAAACCCTGTACATTATGGTAGTCTAAATATAGTAGCTAAAGGTTATTGTGGCCAAATAAGATGGTGGCTAAAAGTAACAGTGGTCTAATAAGATAGTAGCTAAAGTTTATACTGGTCTAATAAGATAGTGACTAAGGCTATAATGATCTAAGAAGATGTTGGCTAAAGGTTATAATGGTCTTATAAGATGTTGGCTAAAGGTTGTAGTGGTCTAATAAGATAGTAGCTAAAGGTTATAGTAATCTAATAAGATAGTGGCTAAAGGTTATACTGATCTAATACGATGTTGGATTAAGGCTATAGTGGTCTAATAAAGATGTTTGATTAAGGCTATAGTGGTCTAATAAGATAGTGGCTAAAGGTTATACTGGTCTAATAAGACAGTGGCTAAAGATTATAGTGGTCTAATAAGATAGTGGCTAAAGGTAATAGTGGTCGAATAAGATAGTGGCTAAAGGTTTTACTGGTCTAATAAGATGTTGGCTAAAGGTTATACTGGTCTAATAAGATAGTGTCTAAAGGTTATAGTGGTCTAATAAGATAGTGGCTAAATGTTAAAGTGATCTTATTAGATAGTGGCTAAAGGTTATACTGGTCTAATAGGATGGTGGCTAAAGGTTATAGTGGTCTTATAAGATAGTGGCTAAAGGTTATAGTGGTCTAATAAGATAATGGCTACATAATGTGTACAGTAATACTAAAATACTTCCAAATATCTGAAGTAAACAAATATTATATACAATATTTGACTTAATCTGTTTGGTTTTAATTTTTGTTCTTATGTGTATTTTTATTGCAGCTTTGAAAGAAAAAGTAACAAAGCATTATGATGACCTCTTTTTTTACTTGAATGTTTTAGCCTCGTCAGACATCAGTGTGGTTCCATCTGTTCCTGACCTGACCTCATTGGTTGTGTCAGATGTCATGTCTTGTAACTACTGTAGTGCTGTGTTCACTAACAGACTAGACCAGGTACATTTTAACTTTATAGTCCATGCTTTCTTTGTGAAGAAATTACTCTTTTGGCTATTGTTTGCTTTTTAGAGCTTTTTATCTGCAAACTGTTTTCATTATAATTAAAATACATTTAGTAATTGCGAGGGATATAAGCATGTTGATTGATAAAAGATGAAATGATGCATTAACAAATGCAACAGTGAAAATGACTGAATAACTATAGAACACAATTGACATTAACTGACTACTCAAATACTTATTCATTGACATTTTCTGATCCAAATATATAAAAGATCTGCAAACATATTGAAGGCAATACATTGGTGCCTGTGCTCAATTTATATGCATTATATATACACACATTGTATTTCCTCTGTTTCACTATCATTGCAATATGTAGTGAGTCATAGATGCAATTAACAAGAATCATGTAATAGTTAATTTTATCCATTTCTTATAAAAATTCAGTTTGTAATGTATTTGTCACATATAACCAGTTGTTGTGACTGAAGGGTGTGGCTCTTGTTAACAGAAACGTCACTACCGGTCAGACTGGCATAGGTACAATCTGAAACAAAGGCTCAAATCCAAGGAGGCAGTCAGTGAGGACCAGTTTGCTGAGATATCAGGTATAATCACTGCAATGACTGTCAAGATTTTGCTACTTTTTTTGTCCTGATCAGACAAGTTTTCTGTGCATCTATCATTTATCTTTAAACTATTAAGTTATCCTTATGCTGCTGAAGCAGTTAAATAATATTTTCAACTGTCTCCCCATGTATACAGCTTTAACTTCATAAAATAATATGGCAATAGTAAGTATAGACTACTTTTTGTATTTATATTTAAGGCTAATTTCTTTGCTTCACACCTTTTTGAGTAACAATAGATTGGATGTTTTTTTAATATATATGCATTTTGTCTTTGACTCATTGTTAGTACATTCATTAGTCATAACTTTGTACTAAGGCATCTTGAATTTTTCATTTTGGTCATGCAAGAATAAATGTTAGATGTCATGCTTTCAAATTTTATACTTCTAAAGGGTGTTGAAGTTAACTCTTTAGAAAAACTTATGTTTGTACACAAAGTAATAAACATAATAATTTAGAATATGTCTTTTGACTTTGTAAATTTGTGAAGGAGTGTCTTAGTTTATCACAATGGAATGTTACATTAGGAACCTTCTCATATCACAGGCAACATTTCAAGCCTGTCTGGCAGTGACTCCGACAATGACACTGAGTCTGACCTTGACCCTGTGACCTCAGAGCCCAGATTGCAACGGAGACTGGCTGCTGCCCGGTCCAGGATCCTCCCTTCCACCAGCAGCACAGACAGTGAGAGTGATACTGGGAGCCAGGTAGGCAGCATAGACTCTGACAATTAACCTTCTTTATTTGTTAATTACACATACTGTCTTTAGATCACTTGCTTGGAACTCCATGCATAGGTAATACTATGAGGGTTATTTTTGATGAAGTCAAAGTTTGAATGAGCTTAAATGCAATGTACCGGTATCACAGTTTTTGAAATTATTAGCTAAGGGATTTGATCCAGAAAGCCATATTCCTGGGTGAATATAGAAAGACCCATCTGAAAAAAAAAAAGCGAAATTGATGAAGTCAATGTTCGATTACACAAACATGAGGTCTGCCCAAGAGCTGCTATATAGCCTGGTCAGTTAACACCATTATAACGCTGTAGCTGAATGCCTCCCAAAATTTGCCAGAGCTGGGGTAATATTATAGATAAGGTAGTCGCTGCAGTTAGTGCATAAACAATTTGATTCTTACCTATCCACTCATCAAAATGCCAAACTATGAAGACAGCATATACTACTTCTTGAGCTCTGACCTTTAGTATGGGATGAAAGGAAATAAAAGGATGATTTTTTTTCTTAATTTTGACAAAGAAGAGAAAGATCAAATGAAATTCAGTGTCCTTTGTGTGAAATTAGTGGTAAAGTGCAGAAGCTAATGCAAACATCAGCAAAATTAAGGTTCATTGAGGACAAATATTTTCTCACTCAATACTTTAATCTGAACTCAGATATTGTTATAAATAGCCGATATAAGTCATAATGAAGCATTATGTGCACATTATTCAGTAAAAATCAAGGTACATTTCTAAGGCATGCTAGCACCATTTGTTGCTGTTTAAAAGAAAAGCGGCACCATGTGTTAACCAAATGAAACCTTTTTCCACTGCAACGTCAATGTGAAATGTAAGGGAGACAACTCAACCACATATTGATAAAGATTGTTGAGTTACATTTCATAAATATTGCACAACTATGCAGTTAACTAGAGCAATGCTTATGGTAAAAGATATGGAACACAATTTTTATCCTGAGCCCAAAATTGATAACAGCATTAAATTGATTACACAAACAATGTGAGTTGAATCACTCTCCCAAGATTCAAACCCAATTTTATTCAAACTCAGAAATAGCAGAAATAGACAGTTAACGACCTAAAGCAGATATAGAAAAAACAAAAATACATTAAGATAGTTGGCATAATTAAAGCTACTGAAATTAAAATCTATCAGTAATGAGCCATTTCAAGAAGTTCATTCTCAATTCTTTTGAAGATTTGTTTGAGAAGACATGCATTTGTAATCAGTTATAAATTTTCGTATGGAGCTGTGGAATGAGATCTACACTGCTTGCTGCAAAATCTTCAGCGATATGTGCAAAGGTTGTTCAGAAATGAGATTTTTATGATGAAACTGTTAGGATTCAATCTTACATGGACCGGGCCGCGACATACCATATTGTACCAAAGTTGTTAAAAATGATAGTGGTTTAGATCGCTTGCTAACGCTTAAGCAAATATAAGGGTAATTCTACAACTGATTGGCCCGGTGTCAAGATAATGTGACTGGGTGTGGTATCATGCCAGGTGCTCATGGCATGCTTTACACAGTGAAGAATATAAAGAATGATTTTGAATGTGTGTACATCCAAGCACAAATACTCTTTCTTCAGGATTGTACATCATGCATGATCACCATTGGTAGGCACAACCAGCCTACATTAAATATTACCATAAAACAAAACTTTTAAATATGACACTAGACACTAGAAAAAAATAACTTCAGATATGACTTTCAGACATAATTTTATAGATATGATTGTATTATAGACCATAATTTGTTTCTTTTACAGTCAGAGGATGCTGCCAGAAGGCTGCCCAAAGTCTACTTCCGCAACCATGAAGGACAGATCCTCTCCATGTACAGATGTGTGCTCCATCATAAAAAAGTCAGTAGCAGTTATTACATAGTTTTTAAATTTAATGACTTGCTAACAAGTTTTTGGTCACAGTATGATACCAAAGCTGGGTGAATAATTCACATTTGTATTTTATTTACCAGTACCTGTAGGCCTGAGTGATAAATTACATAAACAGAACAAGATACTGTTGATTGTAATGGGATATATGTTGCAAAATCCATATTAAAATCAAATTTATCACATAACCTATCGCGCGAGCGTGAGGTAACACTCATGCATTATTTTTGGTAACTCACTAGTTAGTTATCGTAGTGTGACGTCATTTTTGTAGTGTGACATCATTAAGTATGTGTGTTGTATATGCCATTTCCTGATCACTTAGTTGTAGCTGTTTTATGCATTTTGTTGGGCAATTTCCTTTTTAATTAATAAAAAGATAACATTTTAGTCATGTTATAAGCGAATCTGTTCCCTTTGTGTGGAAAATGGTCGAGTAAAGACTGGAACTATCTTTTGTGCAGATTCTTCCGAGCCGAATTACACATGTCAAGGCCAACTGCTCAAACTATAAAAAGATTATGAATTGTAAACAAAAACAGCTAGTGTTTTGGTTATGTGATAAATAGAATCTAATATTCGTGTTCATTAGATACTGATAATATTAAACTCGTCTAAAATGATACGAAACTCGGCAGAGCCTCGTTTTGTACCATTTCATCCAACTCGTTTAATATTTTCAGTATCTAATAAACACTCACATCAGATCCTCTATTTGTTATACCTACTTGACTGTAGGAGGCATGAATGGGTATAAATGTGCTAGTTTAGTTTATTACTTTTTATTTGGTTTACTTTCCTTGCATTTGTGACATCTCAACCAATATATGATGTCATTGTTGTTTTAGTATTTGTTGTTAATACCCTAGTAAGCCAGCTACTACTTACATTTGTAGGAAGAAATAACGTTGTAATTTTGAGTCTTAATGTGTTGGCATGAAATAAATGTGACTGAAATGGTATAAAAAGGTGGTATATGACAGTTTGAATATAGCAACACCTGTAACAATATCTTAACCTTGTTTGGGGGGAATTTAGGCATGATGTTTTCATCAACTCGTATTTGAGTCTAAATAAAAAACTATTTTGAACAGTATCTTAATTGTTAGACAGTAAAAATCAGGAAATAAATCACTCTAAAGGTTAATTCTTTCCAAAAATATAAACAAGTCTGATGAAGATTATTGCTAACAATTGATAGGAATGTCAGAGCAAATAATCCGAATAATAATAAGTGTTTCCAAAATAACAGATCACATGGTTCTCTCAGTTTAAAAATTGTATGCTATGCACTGGCTCAGAGAGAAAATAAATGAATGTAATGATGAATGAATTGTTATGCTATACTTTTCACATAGATGTAGGGCATCTCACATGTTCTTTTCAGGTAACAACAAGTTATTGGGTTGCTTAAGCAACCAAACTTTGGTCCAAACTGTCAGATACCATCGTTGATATAAAACTAGATCAAGGTTAAAAGATTTATTTAACTTACAGTTCCTCATCGGCTTTACTGTGAATATTCTTGGAAATAATGCGCAGTACAATTTTCTTTATGTCTATATAGTGTATTTCATAATGTTTAACAAATAAGTTCATAACAAACTGAAAGTTTACAACTGACCCAACATGAAAGGGACTGACTCAAGCTTAGAGAGTGTTGTATCCTAAGATCCTATCAGAGTCTGCCTGGTGTCTGACAGTCAAGTATATCTATGTTCCCATAGAGACAACCTGTAAGAGGAGAAGACTTGATTCAGCAAGCCCAGGCCGCCCCAACCCACTCACAATGGGCCGTGTTCATGACAGGCGGTGGACACTTTGCGGGCGCCATCTTTAACAAGTATGTTACAACTTCCGATGCTATAGACAGAACAGGTTAATTACTTTTTGAGGTTAAACTATACCTAAGTATCATTAACATAATTCTGTAACCATTTCAAGTTAAGTGGAAGATTGTTGGCAAATAGCCTAAAAGTTGTATGCTAACAAGGAACCTTAAACTCAGCTGTTTTTAGTATTTTACTTAATGAAATTTAATTACATTTGAGTGACTTAAAGTTTCATGATGTAGAGGAACATGTGTGGAGAAACTGCAAGTCTATGACACTTTCTCTATAAAATGTGTTACCATTGTGTTTGTTTCTGTCTGTCATTCATTCACCAATCCTTCTACGTAGAGAGAAGCTGATAGCCCACAAGACTTTCCATCGATATGTGGTTCGAGCCAAACGTGGGACAGCACAGAGCAGCAGAGACAGCCAGGGAAATGCCCCAAAATCTGCTGGAGCCTCACTGCGGCGATATAATGAGGCAGCGCTGCAACAGGTACTGTTGTTAAGTTATTTATATTATATATGTAATATAATGTGATATTATATAGGTGATATTATATTTCAGGGGTAAGTTGGTAACCATGTAGTGCCTCTTTATGGAGTTAGTTGGGACTTACATAATGTTATCCTTCTTAATGGAGTATTCTGGGACCTATGTTATGTTGTCCTTTTTATGAAGTATGCTGGATTCCATGTTATGTTGTTCTTAATGGGACCTATGATATGTTATCCTTCTTACTGGAGTAAGCTGGGACCTATGTTATGTTATCCTTAATGGAGTAATCTGGGACCTATGTTATGTCATCCTTAATGGAGTAATCTGGGACCTATGTTATGTTATCCTTAATGAAGTAAGCTGGGACCTGTGTTATGTTATCCTTAATGGAGTAAGCTGGGACCTATGTTATGTTATCCTTAATGGAGTAAGCCAGGACCTGTGTTATGTTATCCTTAATGGAGTAAGCCAGGACCTGTGTTATTTTATCCTTAATGGAGTAAGCCGGGACCTATGTTATGTTATCCTTAATGGAGTAAGCCGGGACCTGTGTTATGTTATCCTTAATGGAGTAAGCCGGGACCTGCGTTATGTTATCCTTAATGGAGTAAGCTGGGACTTAAGTTATGTTATCCTTAATGGAATAAGCTGGGACCTATGTTATGTTATCCTTAATGGAGTAAGCTGGGACTTATGTTATGTTATCCTTAATGGAGTAAGCCGGGACCTATGTTTTGTTATCCTTAATGGAGTAAGCTGGGACCTGTGTTATGTTATCCTTAATGGAGTAAGCTGGGACCTATGTTAAGTTATCCTTAATGGAGTAAGCCAGGACCTGTGTGATGTTATCCTTAATGGAGTAAGCCAGGACCTGTGTTATATTATCCTTAATGGAGTAAGCCGGGACCTATGTTATGTTATCCATAATGAAGTAAGCCGGGACCTGTGTTATGTTATCCTTAATGGAGTAAGCTGGGTCCTATGTTATGTTATCCTTAATGGAGTAAGCCGGGACCTGTGTTATGTTATCCTTAATGGAGTAAGCTGGGACTTATGTTATGTTATCCTTAATGGAATAAGCTGGGACCTATGTTATGTTATCCTTAATGGAGTAAGCTGGGACCTATGTTATGTTATCCTTAATGGAGTAAGCCGGGACCTGTGTTATGTTATCCTTAATGGAGTAAGCTGGGACCTATGTTATATTATCCTTAATGGAGTAATCTGGGACCTATGTTATGTTGTCCTTTTTATGAAGTATGCTGGGACCTGTGTTATGTTGTCCTTTTTATTAAGTATGCTGGGACCTGTGTTATGTTATCCTTAATGAAGTATTCTTGGACCTATGATATGTTATCCTTCTTAATGGAGTAAGATGGGACCTGTGTTATGTTGTCCTTCATAATGGAGTAAGCTGGGACCTGTGTTATGTTATCCTTAATGAAGTAATCTGGGACCTATGATATGTTATCCTTCTTAATGGAGTAAGATGGGACCTGTGTTATGTTGTCCTTCATAATGGAGTTAGCTGGGACCTGTGTTATGTTATCCTTCTTAATGGAGTAAGATGGGACCTGTGTTATGTTATCCTTCTTAATGGAGTAAGATGGGACCTGTGTTATGTTGTCCTTCATAATGGAGTAAGCTGGGACCTGTGTTATGTTATCCTTCTTAATGAAGTAAGCTGGAACCTATGTTATGTTATCCTTAATGGAGTAAGCTGGGACCTATGTTATGTTATCCTTAATGAAGTAAGCTGGGACCTATGTTATGTTGTCCTTTTGATGAAGTATGCTGGGCCCTATGTTATGTTATCCTTAATGGACTAAGCTGAGACCTATGATATGTTATCCTTCTTAATGAAGTAAGCTCGGACCTATGATAAGTTGTCCTTCATAATGGAGTAAGCTGGGACCTGTGTTATGTTATCCTTAATGAAGTAATCTGGGACCTATGATATGTTATCCTTCTTAATGGAGTAAGATGGGACCTGTGTTATGTTGTCCTTCATAATGGAGTTAGCTGGGACCTGTGTTATGTTATCCTTCTTAATGGAGTAAGATGGGACCTGTGTTATGTTATCCTTCTTAATGGAGTAAGATGGGACCTGTGTTATGTTGTCCTTCATAATGGAGTAAGCTGGGACCTGTGTTATGTTATCCTTCTTAATGAAGTAAGCTGGAACCTATGTTATGTTATCCTTAATGGAGTAAGCTGGGACCTATGTTATGTTATCCTTAATGAAGTAAGCTGGGACCTATGTTATGTTGTCCTTTTGATGAAGTATGCTGGGCCCTATGTTATGTTATCCTTAATGGACTAAGCTGAGACCTATGATATGTTATCCTTCTTAATGAAGTAAGCTCGGACCTATGATAAGTTGTCCTTCGTAATGGAGTAAGCTGGTATCTACATGGGTGCAAGTTTTCCGGCATATGCCGGAACTTCCGGTTTTTCCAGGACGCCAAGGGCCATTTTCCCAAATCGTGCAAATCCGTTGAGATTTTCAGAGGAGGGTATCGGGGTATAGACCTACTCCTGCTCTGAAATTATGTTCGTATCGATTTCAACCACGTAAACAATCTCATTGTCTATTTTAAGAATTCATTTGCATGTGCTTGTTTTCGACCTTTTCACGGACTTTACCGTGTGATGTACGATGCAACTTCGGACAAGTGACACTTAAATGTCACGAAAATAACGATTCATTAATGAGCTTGCCGGACTAGACCGGCCAGTGCCGAAAATTACCAAATACGGCTATCTGACCTTCACAAACTTAAAGATTGGCTGTCTTATTATAGCAACCCAGTGAAAAAGCGCGTTCTGAAATGCGGTTGGCGCGATAAATGTGTTGATTATAAAAGCAAATTTGATTCGCTGTCTTATTATAACCGTCCAATGAAATAAGCGCTTTCAGACGAATTATCATACATGGAGGACGTAAACAACATTGATATTAATAGAGATAGGAAGCAAAATATTGGAACATGAAGTTTTTTACCCGCTGGGTATGACATCAAGGAATTAGAAAAAAGATCAAAGAACAAGTGGCGTTGGGAATGGTAGACACAGCTGGCGATAAATGGGAACAATGGCTGAAAAAGCCTGACATAGCGGGTGTAGCTTTCTGCGAATGTTGTGCTAAAACCATCATATACGGGTCAAGCGGGAAGAAATGCATAAAAAAACACGCGAACGAAGCTAATCACATGAAAAACAAAACGACAGTGAAAACAAACCAGGTAACTTGAAATTATCAACAAATGTGTTAATAGTTAAATTCAATATGTTGATATATCCACTAGGCATAGAATGATAGATAGGCCCTACTCAGGCTACTGCACATGTACTTTTTTCTTTGATACTTGAATTGCTTTTGTATTAATATTCATGATATTAAGTTGATGTCATCAGTGATGTGTTAGACTTAAGTATAAGATTACAAATCTCTGCCCAGCGGCTAGTGCCAGTAGTGGACATCATGCCCATTTTTTTATTTGTAAACTAATATTACACATTTACAGTCTGATGCAGAGCCAAGTCTCAAGTGTTAAACAATGAATAATATAAAGATAACACTGTTATAAAACAAATATAAGACATTAACCTACCCAGAATTGATGCTCTTGTAAAATATATAAAAAAATTAGAACAGTTAAACTGATCTAAATTTACGACAATCAGGTTGTTGTATCAGAAAATGACTTGTCAAGGTCTTGTAATGTGCTAAAAACCAGGAGTTTCCGGGGGCCTCCAGGCCCCCAGCCAAAAGTTCAGGTTTTTCAAAATTTTCTACTTGCACCCATGTATCTATATTGTGTTATCTTTTTTGATGGAGTATGCTGAGACCCATGTTATCCTTATGAATGGAGTATGCTGAGACCCATGTTATCCTTCTGAATGGAGTATGCTGAGACCCATGTTATCCTTCTGAATGGAGTATGCTGAGACCCATGTTATCCTTCTGAATGGAGTATGCTGAGACCCATGTTATCCTTCTGAATGGAGTATGCTGAGACCCATATTATCTTTCTGAATGGAGTATGCTGAGACCCATATTATCCTTCTGAATGGAGTATGCTGAGACCCATATTATCCTTCTGAATGGAGTATGCTGAGACCCAAGGGGGGGGGGGGGGGTAATTTTTTTAAGGTTTATTTCTCAAAAAATCATCCAAACATATTCACTTCAAACTTAAAATCCTTGTCCTTAACCAAAAGGGGGACATATTTAAAAAGGGACAGGTATTTAATGTTTGGCAGAGTTACACCCCTTTTTCAACTTAAGGATTTTGCACTGGATCAAGTCCATGACCTTGCTTTCCCCTGCACCACTACATTAATTTATGCCAATATGATCTTGTTCCAGGATATTCAAGATTTGATAGCCTCTTGGGGAGATCATATCAAGGACTGTGACAAGATCTTCCTGAGAGCCCCAAGCTTCAACCGCAAGATATTCTTTGGTGGCAAGAACCCACCTCTGCAGAAAGATGATGTTAGGATAAGACTCATTCCCTTCCAGACTCGTAGACCTACTTTCAATGAAGTACGAAGAGTGTATGAGCTGCTGGCATCCATAGAGTGTTATGGTAGGTGAATGGATGTAATGTACTTAAGAAAAAAAGTCTAAATTCATTCCATTCTGTTAGCAAGACTTTACGAATATATACAACATATTTTATACTCTAATTTTTTGGCTGCATCATAGGCTCCCTTGTTATTTTTTAATGTTGTATTGACATGGCACTTTGTCTTCTTTACTTTATGTACAATTGTGGTTCTTTAGCCTTACTTTATCCTGTTTGTATTGTGAGTGGTAGTCTTGTGTTGTGAATAAAATTATTGTTTTGATTGATAATATGCTGTGTAACATAACATGACTTATGAAACATGGTTTAGTGATATATAATTAATTTACTAATAAATAGTTACACTTGTTAATTGACATTTAATTGAATGCTTACTAGGAGATGAAGCAGACCTCCAGGACCTAATACCCATCACACCTCCTCAGGTGTTCAATCCTGACACCGGTCAGCTGACCCCTCTCGATGAGGCTTCATTGTCACCAAGGCAGCGCAAACTAATCAACAGAAAATTAAACCGAGCATCCCCTTTGATTGGACAAGACAGCCAATCAGCTGCTGGTGATGAGCAGTCTGGAAGTGAAGGACAGCCAGTCAATGTAGGAGGAGAGGGACAGACAGTTTCTACCTTGGTGGCTCTACCTGGTATGTTGATGACACCTTCACTGTGTTATGCAACCATCAATATTTTCTAACCATTGTTGACATGAAAAGAGTAACTTAAGTGCATATACATGCATGTACAAGTTTTTCATGCAGTACTAGCAGGATTGTCGGAAAAGCATTAAATTGCATATATGTAATCATTATTTTTCCAAGTGAAGATTATAATATAATCAACAAGTTTTGGTTCTCTTACATTTTGTTGCAGACACACAGAATGTCGGTATTACAAATAGAGATTGTATTTGGAGACTGACCCAATCAAAACCGTCATGCTTCCTGGTGGTGATTTGTCTAGATAATAATAATCAGTTTGATATTTATATAAAGATGAAACTTTAAGTAATCATTAAGTTTAATAGAGTGAATTGTCTGAGTGGGCAAGTGGAAATAATTCTTTTTTCATGCATTCATTTCCTAATAAACAACATAACTCACAGAACATTTTCATTAATAATTAAACAAAAGCTTAAGAGATAAGTAGGCAGAGGCATATGCAGTGTTATTTTTAAATTGTACACTAATCTCATTTAGAGACCAAGCTTCAGTATTTTATAATGTAGCAGCCCATGGTATAATGCAGTGGCCCATAATATGTTATGAGAACTGTTCACGTGAGTTTTGATGTTTATTTCCTGCAATGTTGCGAAACATTTATTATTGGAGAATGACACAAATGTTAGCATTAAACAACACTACAGTGCTATCTCTGTATGCCCACCACTTAAACATTGTTTATTGATAGGATTTCATATTAAAATTTCCTGTAAAAATAATGTAAAATAAAGAAAATATGTGCAGTCAGCTGGAAACTCAAACCCAGTATCCTTTGCTAACAGAGTGAATGCTCTGCTAAATGAGATAACCTGCTTTTATACACATTCCTTATTACTCGGATACACACACCCTGGGCCATTTGAAATTTCTTCTAAAATTAACACAGACTATATACTCTTAATGCACCTTGGAAACAGTCTTTAAGCCCTTGTACCATTTACGGCCATGAATCATTTAACTTAGGTGACAAGAAGACAAGAATTATGCAGTCTGTGTCTCAAATTCTGGACCTTTCATTAATAGGGTGAAAGCTCTACTGACTGAGTTAACCTGGCTGCTTGCACATTTTCTCCCTTTTACCCTTACATTAATGACATCAATACAAGTTGTGTGTGCAATTACTATCAAGCTTACATCATACTCTCAAGCACTTGGTATGTCTAGTGCACAGTTCTGTGACAGTTCTTGTCTATATTAGCAAACAACTGACAATTATCTCATAACCTGTGATGCGCAATCTGTAAGACTAATGCAAAGTGTAAGTCTGGATAAACCATCAACCACTGGGAACTGTCTAACCAAGACCTACATTATTTTCTGCTATGTCCCTAGTAAAATGTGGCTCCTTAATGTTTTATAAGATAATTACTAAGAATAAGAATATTTATTAGCAGTAGTGATCATGTGTGTGGACACAACTGTGTTTGTGTGTGTGTTCACTAATGTGTCCATGTGTGTGCTCATGTGGTTGCATGCATTCACTTGTGTTTATACATGTTTGCAGGCCATGTGCTACAGCCAGAGCACCATTCATCAGGTACATCCACCTGTAGTGATACAGAACTAGTGGAAACCATGGAAACCATAGACCTTTTGGAACTTAAAGGTATGTTGTCATGGCATTGAAAATGGGCTGTCATAATTATCCTTACTAAATTGTTTGTGAAGTTCACTTTGGCATTATAACTTACTTTAAATAGTTCAATCTTTGCTTGTTACAGAACTAGACTGGCTAAAACTGAAACATTTAAAGGCATAAAAAATTAAAAAGATATTGTTAAGACATTATTTTTTTGCAAAATTAGCTCTTCCAATCTTTAAATTTACTTTTCCAAAATATACTGAACCTTCTAGCTGACTTGTAGTTTATCCTATTTGGACATTTGTCTTGTGTATTTCTCCATTGATGATAACTAATAATATTTGAGTCATTGTAATGTTTTCATCAACCAAAATGTATACCAGCCGCAATAGCTTAATTGGTAGAGCATCAGCTTGCGAATCTGGAGGTCATGGGTTCAAACCCCAGCCGGGTCATATCAAAGACTTTAAATTTGGTAGTAGTGGCTTCCCTCCTAACACTTGGGGCTAAGGGGACAGCATTACGCCTGACTCGTCGGTGTCAGTATAATGGACCGGCTGGGTTCAGTCCCTGGGCACCTCATAAGTGCCCCTGTGCTATAATGATAGAAATATCGCTGCACATTTCTTGTCCTACAGCACATGGCTATACCAAGAAGCCCAAGCGGAAGAAGAAGAGCAGCAAGATAAGAAGCGGCTCCTTGAGGTGTCAGCTTGAGCCAGAGTCTAATGTTCTGGGTATGTGACATAAAAACAAACTCCACAGAAACAAGCTCCACAAATCCAATTTCCACAGCAAAACCAATCACCACAAAATCAATTTCCACAACAAAACCAATTGCAGCAAAACCAATTTCCACAACAAAACCAATCACCACAAAACCAATTTCCACAACAAAACCAATCACCACAAAACCAATTTCCACATGCCACAAAACCAATTGCCGCAAAACCAATTTCCACATGCCACAAAACCAATCACCACAAAACCATTTTCTACAACAAAACCAAATACCACAAAACCAATTTCCACATGCCACAAAACCAATTGCCACAAAACCAATTTCCACATGCCACAAAACCAGTTTCTCCAACAAAACCAAATGCCATTAAACCACAACAAAACCAAGCACCACAAAACCAATTTCCACAACAAAACCAAATACCACAAAACCAATTCTGCAACAAAACCAAATGCCACAAAATCAATTTCCCAACAAAACCTACACAAAACCAATTTCCACAACAAAACCAATTGCTGCAAAACCAATTTTCACTACGAAACCAATTGCCACAAATCCATTTTTCACAACAAAACCAGTCACCACAAAACCAATTTCTGCAACAAAGCACTCCTCACAAATTTAATTTTCACCACGAAATCAACCTCTGCACAAACAATCAATGCAAAACTTATCTTCACAAAACCATTTTTGCCGTGAGGTTTTGATGATTGATCAGTGACACTTTGACAAATTCAGCATCAGCAATCCCAAACCTTGATTTTACTGTAATAAAATTAAAAATGAGTTTAATTTGGACATTAAATAACCTTTGCTTATCCTTACCTCACTTATTTGTAATCATCAGTTTTGACTGTTTGTTGTGCAGTAGTTCTATTAGAAATCTTTTAAAAAAAATGTGACATGTGAACAGTGTGTCATTTGATTGTCCAGCTTTCAAATATCAAGTGTTATGAATGAGCATGTAGAGTGTAAGAATTAAATTTGATTTTGTGTTGTCTAATAGTATCTGTAAACAAAATAGTAAAAACTTCACCAGTTCAAAATTTCAAATGATTTTTTATTGGTTCCTATTTCCAGAGGAGGAACGATACCACCTTAAGAACGGCCTCTACACAGCTTGTAAAATTGGGGATTTATGCTCCCTGCAGAATCTTTTGGCTGTATTTTGTACACAACCTACCAATGACTCCAGTGAGCAAAGTCCAATCAATAGGAAAGCAGACAATGAGAATGCAACCAATCAGTTAACAGATACTTCAAACAGTGCAGGTGTAGAAAAATCTGAAACTGAAACAGGATGTTTAAAACATGGTGTTGAAAGTCAACTTAGTACCAATGCACCAAACATATCTTTTGATAGAATGGTAAACAATTTGCCGAATTTAACTTGTGCTGGCTTTACTGAAAGAAATCATCCAATGTCAAAACCTGCACTCACTGTTCATGTACACAGTTCATCTGTAGAGCCAGGTAGTAAAGCTGGTGTTCATGTGGTGAACAGCGGTAACATTGGTAACAGAACAGATTTTGAAGAAAATACAAAAGGAGACAACAGTAAAAGGACCACCATTTCTCAAAAATCAAAAGATCTTGAAAACCCTGAAATAGTTGCTCAAAATTTAGAGGGCAAAATGTTGTCAACTTCTGCAGAAAATGAAACCGTTTCAAAAGATATTGCGAATACCAAATCAAAAGCTGAAAGAGGAGGGATACTCTGTGATCACAGTAATGATGAATGTGAAGTTGAGACAGAAAGAGAATCAAATGCAGATGAAAGATCTGCTGTGAAAGGTAAAGAAGACAAAGGTTCCATGAAGCCTTCCCAGCTGCCACTGCTCAACACTTCAGCATCGCTGCCTGATATGTCTCCGGTGGTCACGTCAGCCATCTTGAACGAGGTGTTTGGTGACAGCAGTACCACTCTGTTACATGTGGCAGCAAGAGAAGGACACCGGGGAATTGTGACCCTTCTTATGGTATCAGGGGCCGATCCATCTATCAGGTGGGTGATTTCAAGCTCATTGTTTTTAAACTAAATATTCTGTCTTTGTCCCATGTTCATGTAAGACAACAGTTTGATTAATTATAAATTGATTGCAAGGACGCATTTTTCCATAGCAAAATGAGAAGCATAATGCAGTCCTTCAGGATCTTACAACCTGGACAGTCTCTGGTTAAAAGGGTGACTTAAGAAAATTGAGCTAGTTAGGTGTTTTTGCTGTAGGCTTTGTTAACCAGACCACATACTTATGGCCAAGGACATTGTCTTGAAAATTCTAAACCATTCACAGCATAACTGTTGTTCATAATTGTTGTCTCTTGGTAAGCTGTCATCTAAACAATCAGCAAGACTATGTGTGTGTAACAAGTCTGTCTACCTGTTGTAGGGACAGACAAGGCCTGACACCATACCTAGCAGCCAAGGACAAGGGGACTCGTAATGAGTTCAGGAAGTTCATGGCTACCTGGCCTGACAGATACAACTACATTGCTGCACAGGTGAGTTTAATAAGGTTTTCCCATTATCATGTGTACACAGTACAAAGTAATTGGCGGCATGAGTACTAGTGGTTCAGTGGGTAGATTATATGCCTTGGTGTATAAGGTTGTGGCGTCTTATTCACAGGCAGAGGAATTTAATAATTGTATCATTTTCTGTCCTTGCATATTCTTGGCTTATAAGAGGGAGTCCTTGACAATTTGACTAATGTAAAGTGTAGCAAACATTTCAACATTAAGTACAATAGTTTCTTGATATTAAAATAAACATTTGAATTGATTATGAATGTTAGTGATAGGTGTTACATTTGACCTTAAAGTATGACCTTGGCATTTTCTCTGCAACAGATTCCTGCACCATTGACTGAAGAGATGGAGATTGAGAGAAAGAAAAAGGAAGCAGAGAAGAAGAAAGCCCAGAAGAAGGCTAAGCAGGAAAGACAAAAAGCTCGAAGAGAAGAGGAAGCGAAGAAAGAAGCAGAGGAGAGAGAGAAACAAAGATATCTTAAGCTATCAGATAGAGAAAAGGTTTGTGTCAATAGAATTCAATTGATGGTATATCTATTCCTGGTTTTAAGATATGTCTCTTTTTTTAAACCTGTTGAATATAGGTTGCGAATGGTGCAGTAGATCAAGATCAGCCTGCTTTAGTAGCTCTATAACTTACACCTTGATAGCAAACTCTCTGGTATCCATAGACTCCAAGGCCAGCTACACATATGTATCTAAGTACTGGTTGAACACTGTGGTCTAGCTGTCAGAGTCACAGACTTGTAACTCCTCGGCCCATCACCATGTGGGTTTAAGTCCTAGTAGTGGAGAGAAATATCTTGTACAGTCTTCCAGCTGTCATGCCATGCACTGGTGGTTCTACCAGTCAGGGGATACCTCCACCAATAATTATTTGTACATTGCCAATATGAGCCTAATTGTGTTATTGCGATATAACAAAAACACAAAAAGATAGGAAAGTTGAAAATTTGCATATTTGTTTAAGAAAATATAATTTTTCAATAAGTGCTTGTTTTCTTTGCAGAGGGCACTTGCGGCAGAGAAGCGTCTGTTAAATCAGGTGACAAGTACAGGCGGACCAGCAACCATTTTTGTGTATGTACACTTTCTGTTAATGTAAAACTACTGGGGGACAGCCTGTGGCTCAGCAGTAAGGAGGGGCAGGTTTCCAACTTCTCAACCCTCCGCCACATTAGTGCCGAATTCTTTTTTTTACACAAAATGTTTAAGATGAGACTGTATTCCAGCTGACTCAAGGTCTATTGTTAGTTCTAATCAGACATTTGCAGTGCATCTTGGTTCTGCCATATTTATCAAGTATTTCTGGCCACACCCCTAATGTCAAATTCTTCTGGCTACTCCCCTGATGTCAAGTGTTCCTGACTACACCTCTGCTGTCAAGTATTCTGCTGACAAAACAATCTTGCTGAAACTTTGTATATAGCAAGCTTGCAAGAGGACCTAGCTTGGGATTGGATTTGGGGCCAGTCAGGTCAAGATCAGGGTCACTGTTACCAAAAAAAGAGAGTTTTTGGTAAATAAATTAAGTTTGGATAAACCTATCTTGTTGAAATTTTGGACATAGCAAGCTTGCATGAAGACCTAGCTTGGGACCAGTTGGATCAAGGACACTGTTAAAAAAAATAGAAAAACATTTTCCTCTTTATAATTTGTGCTGAAATGAAGGTATTTTGCTGATTTTTTTTTTGTATGTAGTTAATATGCAAACATAGCTTGGGATTGGGTTATGGGCCAGTGGGTCAAGGTCATGGTCACTGTTACTAAAAATGGAAGAACAGTTTCCGGTCAATAACATCAGTTGGATACCAATCTTGCTGAAACTTTGGATATAGCAAGCTTGCATGAAGACCTAGCTTGGGATTAGATTTGTTAAATCGTTGAAAACCTGGTTTCAAGGCATGGCCACGTTTCTTTTTAAAAACAAATAGCCTTTTGTTTTCTTTATCAGTATATGTACACATACTCTCAATTGTTCAATAGATTTAAGATGTGATCAGATATAATCTTCTCTTTTACAGGCGCTGTTTTCAGTGTGGGGCAGACATGACGGGGAAAGTACCATTCCAGTACTTTGATAACAAATTCTGTACATCCAAATGTCTTCAGGCTCACAGAAAATCTCAATCACAGTCTTAATGATTTAAACTGTTGTAAAATTTATGTTTACTTTATTTATTTAAAACATCAATATGGTAGATAGAGCAATCAGGGCTTTGATATATATAGATTGTAAGTCAATCTATATAAGTCATAATTTTGGAGTAAATTACTTAGAATAATATGAGACACAAAACATGTATATTACTAATTAGCCTCCAGAATTGGGAATGCTGATTTAGTTGCATTAAGGATAGTCAGTGGATAGTGGTGATGCTGCCTACTATTATTATGCCGAGCTCGGATTAGTATTTATATCATTTATGTATCAAGTTTAATTTAGTGTCAGTTAACCTTGACTCCAATTAAGTGTATTACCACAGTTCTTCCACTATCATATGTTGATGGTAGTCACATAAGGATACAGACCAGGGTCAAGATTGTCAAATCCTTGAAAAAGAAAGTTCAGAGAACTGTCAACAGTCTTAATAAATGTAGCTGAAATTATGCTTTATTCAGACCAGTTTTTTAGATTTGGATAAATTTAGGGAACATCCAATGTGGTATACACTGGTAAATATGATGTCATAGACACTGATTATTATATTATTGTATTAATTTATTTTGATTGTCAAAGATAATAAAGCAAATGTTTAAGCCTTGAAATGTTTTTACAATGAAATAAAACTTACTTAAATGATACGACCTTCATTTCATTTACTGTATGAAAACTTATAAAGAATTGTTTCACCATTTACTTTAACACAACTACTTCACCCTACTCGCACTAGGAATCTCATTCAAATCGCCTTAGTCAAGACCATTGATGATTTTTCTTTGAAGTGGCCGAGGTTACTCTGACCTGGGAGGCATGTGACCTCCGACGGAGATGGCAGCCACTTTTCTAATATTGTGATTAGGAACTAATTGGTATCATTTTAAAGTCCTTATTCCAAGGGCAATTATCTTTTATGAAAAAACTTCAAACATATGTTCTAGATCAAATTTATTATATTGTCTAGACACTAGATACAGATATATATTTATGTTGCTAGTAAAATGGCTTTGCCATAAACAACCTAAAGCATCACAACTATTTACAGTGTACAACTACTAATGACACAACCCACCCATCGGTACATCTTGGCGTATTCTGTATAGGTTTCAAACCATTTAAAAAAAGTTTATATATTGTAAGTTTGATCATAGTTAAAAAAGTAATTTCAATGTTTCTAAAAATACAACAGGATTATGAGTACAGTAAACATTTGTGGACTGGCCAGTTGCTCCCATACTCGCCAGCCATTTTAGTCTAATTCGTGACTGAAGCTCTGCACTATAATACCAACAAAAATAAGTGTTTTTTTTTTTATAAAGATCAAATGTGATTTTAAACTCAAAGTAGCAGAGTTAAAGTGTCATACAAAAGTGTAGACATGTGCCTCAATATACTTTTAACCCTCTTCTGCATGTATACACCATTTTATGCCTTCACAAACCATTCACAATCATTTTCAGAATCTGAATTACTAAAGGTTTATGGGTAGACTGGTTTAGTCTTAAATCTATTATTACAATTTGAATCTACATTTATTAAAATCCTTTGATCTCTTTTTCAAAATTATAGATGAACTATGAATAAAAGGGTTAAGATATTGTGAATAAAAGTCCATGACTTGAACATATCTTACTTATGAATAATAGGTGAATACAGACCAAAGTATCGAAAATTTACAAGAAAAAAAGAATACATGGAGTGATCGTTAGTGAAGATGTAAGCCTATTACAAGTCATATAATGATAACAG
Organism: Sinonovacula constricta; assembly: GCA_007844125.1. NCBI lineage: Eukaryota > Metazoa > Mollusca > Bivalvia > Cardiida > Solecurtidae > Sinonovacula > Sinonovacula constricta. Next base: position 399,256 of record RXXH01000343.1, on the reverse strand, counting down.
ATGTATATAACTAACAATAACAGCTATAGAGGATAAAGCAATTAAAAAGCATGCCCATTGTAATTCACATACTATAAAAGATGCGAACAGTAACAGCTGTAGTGAATAAAGTAATGAATTCCAATAGCACTTGGATACAAAACAGAAATATATAATCCCAACATAGTACATCATTTGATAGGTGACCAACAACCTGAAGCAATATAAATAGCACATCCACCTCAGGAACTAAACTTAACCCACTTTTAATATAATTAAGTAGACTGGATATCTAAAAGATTAATATAAAATAACATGCATAGATAATAGACAAAAATATGCAAAGAGAAATTGTTCAAAACATTACACAAAAAATCAAACAATTTGATACAAATTAGTAATAACATATAAAAGATATGTTTTTAATGCCAGTGAAAAGAACAGCCTTTCTGCATTAATGGAAAGCAGAAAACAAAAACTTTAGGGACGTTATTTTGTAACAGTTGCACAATTCAAATTAAGATTTTAAAGTAGCATATCAACCCATTAATTTCAGAAACTAGGAATTAATCATATTCAACATATTTCAACAATGCAGTATTGTAAAACAAGGTGAGCACAGTTCTGGTTATGTGTGATTTTAACAAAAAGTGATGAAAATCAAGAAATCATATAAAAAGCACTTCTTATGTAAATAATAATTAACAGTTATGTGTAAAGGTGGTTATTTTTAAAGATACAATAAGAGACAGAAATATATTTGTCAAGGTACTAATAAACAACCAAATTCATCTCTACCTTTTAACTATGCATATCTAGTTCAAGGTGAGATTTTTATACAACTGCCTGACCTAAAATTATATAAATTACATAGGTAACTTTACTTTACAAAAATCAGTAAATTTCATTCTACAATTGTACTTGAGTAACAGATAATTCCTAACATAAAAACATAATATTCTTTTCAATAAATGTTATCAATAATAATACTTTTTAATTAATACAAAAATTACATCCTCAATAGAAAGATGTGAGATAAGTACTTGGATAAGTCACTACATATAATTTTATACAACATTCACCAGTACATGTACTTCAAGGTAAAATACTATATAGTAGCATTGTGTCACAAGATGTCTATAATTAAAGAACATAGTCATCATTTCTTGATAATATATGGCACATTGCAATTTTATATTTCTATTGACATCTACTTTTGTGCATTTTGATAAATAATTTTAGCTGTAATAGTTTTATGATAGAATCCATTAAGTGATTTAAGCCAGTTAAAACTATGGAAGGTGGTAACCGAACCCAGAACTTTGGGAATCAGATTCTGTACTACTGAGAAAGCTGGGTAGACAGTTCTGTTGTCAATTTCACTTCAATTTGTATACATCGGGGATATATATTAAAGACAATATCTACTGCACATGTATTAATCTAATACTTGTTTGTAATAATGGTGCACACTAACACAGTTACTAGTGTTAATAAATCTCTGACTATGTAATACTTTCTATCACTAGCCTTATCGGACATACTGATCTAAAAATAATAATAAATTGTGTCTAAAATACCTTTCTATAGTATAAACCAAGCAACAATGATGATTCCTTTAATATAGTAAGTGCAGTCTGTACAGTTGTTAGTAAAATCTGCAACTGGCAATAAAAATACTAACCATTTGACAAAACCAAATCTTCACACCTTCTGCTTTTATAAAACACATGTGACAATGTAAACATAACTTTTTCAACAAAGGGACACTCTAAATGAGATTCACCACATTCATTATTGCATCTTTCCTAATGCACAAAATGTATATTGTCAATTAAGTTCAAAACAAGGGACTTCATGTCAATTCTCTGAACAATTTAGAATTGCAACAGCATCAACCTGTGTGTTGAGAGAAAATGTCTACCATACTTACTAAATAAAAATAATACAAATTTACAGACAAAAAAAGACCTTGTAAATAAACACACCCATAACAAATAATGGTCAGTTGAACAACTCAAGGACCTGGCAACAATTGCTATAAGCCAGATGTCCATAAAACAACCAATAACAGGTCAGTATTAAACATAATTTGGACTTGAAAAATACAATGTATCGTTATGTGGCTAGGAATGCTTGCTGATATTGCTGGAGCGTAGTTACTGTATGTCAGCGGAGGCACCCATGGTTTCTGGCATGATGTACGAGATGTCATCCCATGGGTGTCTGTAGAGGCCCTGCTTCAATCGCTTCTGGTCCAGGAAATGTCCTGTGGATTATATTAAGAAGTTGATGATGGGGCAACTAGGGTATCAATTTACCATCCAAACGTATGCTGAGGTTGTCGAGAAAATATACATATTTCTATCTTGATGTACAAAGTTGTTGAAATGATAATTAGATTTTACTTTATTATAAACAATTTACGTCACATAATTATTGTCATATTAAGCTGAATGTAAGAAATGTTGCAAAGTTTACATTGAATATTAACATAATGGATATATTTATTCATGAATGTAAACAATAGAGCCAGCCTAGTTTAGCGTGTAGTGTATACAAGTGTGCACTCACCAATGAATCCCATGCTTCTGCCCAGCACAAAGAGACCGTTCAAGGCCCCGATATCTACCAGCTCCTGTGCCTCCTCTCTGGAACAGACATAGGTTCATGCTTAGTAATTATACATACAATTCACCAAATATCTTACATACGGTCATTATAGAGACGTCCAGCTATTGTGGTAGAGCAAGATCCCAGATTAATGTCTGGAAAGAACTACCAGTGCTCCCAGGTAAGTTGGAAGACTTTCCCACAAAGAGTCCTTCACACAGACTGGAATTTTACTCAGGGGGTGGAGGCACCTTAACCACTCAGTTATATGCAGTCCTTCATTACAGGCTTTAATCAAAGCGCTGAAAGCGTTGGAAGACTGGCGCGCCGGTTGAAAGCGTAGTTCCAAGGGAGTAATCAAGATGTCTTGAACGGCGAAATGCACATTAAGGAATTGGAAAGATTGCTGTTGATGGTCTTACATTGGCTGTCATAGGGGAGCAATGAATAACAATTAGTCGTTTTCATATAAGAATTTAATGTAACATAACTTTGAAAAACATTTGAAGATGAACAAAAGAGAGGTGGAGAAGAACAAAAGAATTAATCTTTTCCTGCACAGATATCATAACTCGAAACAAATGAGACTATGGGTATGTTCTTTTCGTTTGTAAGTGACAGTCACTATCAACAACATTAGCAAATAATTCAGTATATTCAGGGATTTCAACAGATCAACATATTTGCATTTTGATGCAAGGAAAATTGAGGTTTTCCAGTTTTGACCTCGCCTAAATCTTAGGTTGGGGGTCATTTTGATGCAGAAGCGCAGGATAAGTGGTCAAATCTTGCAAGAATTACCATACATGTAGTATGTATAGCATTTAAAAAATGAAGTAAGTACTAAGTGGACCCTTGTAAATATATGGAAATGAAGTTAAAGCAATTTTACAATTAGTTGTGTCAATCTGATCACGTTTTCTAGAAAATTGTCAAAGAAATTCTCAACAAAAGTGAAAGCTATTGAAATTCCTGAGTATACAGTACCGTGGTGATAACCATTAACCTGGCTGTTGTTCATGCAGTAGAAGTACAGTGATTATCAACAGTAGCACAGCATGAAGGTTACGTGAACGGTTGCGGTCATCAGTATTGAGTATTGTAACATATATGTACATATGCAGTAGGAAATAAATATTAATAATGCTAGAAGGAGGAGTCAGTTTAAAGCCGGACATTTTCTTTCAAGTAAAACATGAAAACATACCAGAAAACTGTATTCCACCAATGGATGTCACTGCTACCTAAATATTGCTTAAGAAACTCTCAGTTCCACAGAAGCTTACAAAAATGGCAACCCACGCTAGATTTTCCCGCAATTTTGGTCACGTGACTGGTTTGTTTATAATCGTAGCCTCCTGTATTTAGGTCTAGATTTCAAGACAAAAAAAATGCCGAAGTCAGTTAGCTTATTAAACTAACACCACACCACAAACGTTACGAAAAATGCATTATCTGAAGTAAACATTAAAAAACCTTCTAGTTCTAATGCAGTTATGATCAGCTTCCTCCACAACTGAAGAAGTGTCAACAATGAAATGCACAAGGCCCACGTAACTTAAGAGACTGTCGCATTTCCTTACAAATGTTCGCATTCCTTCGTATTATTTGTGTTTTATAAAAACGCACTACTTCTTATGCCGCACAACTACTTGAATACGCGCTCGTGGTCGCAATGATACACCTGAAGTTAACAACCGCACGTCGCCGTGTTCACAGCATCGTTACTTAAGAGTGGCGCATGCGCACCAGTCTAAAAATGAATGTAATACATTATCTGCTTCAATGCATTTCTGTCTTCACAACTGAATGATTGTAGGACATTTTATTAAACTCTAAATCAAAATCAGCCATTACACAGGTTTTGTACAACATATCAACTACCAAATACATAACAGTAACCCCTGTTTTAGTAAGCTTGCATTACGGACCAGATAGGGGTCTAACTTTCAAGAAGAAAATCATTTAAAGTTTGAAGAAGGAATAAGAAAGGTAAAAGCACTTGTATGCTCTGAAGATGTAATAAACTTAAAAATGACCTTGACCTTTATTGTTGTGCTTGCAAAAGTTATGCAAGACACACCTTCAAGTATAAGTTTGATGCTGAAATTTGATTTGAAAACTTGCAAAAACTAAAGACAAGACAAGGCCACCACATTATATGTATATAAGCCTATGTCTAAAACAGGGGGTTCTAGGGAGTTTGTGTATAATGGCTGCACAAACCTAAACTTTAATCATTTAAGATTGTTTATAACATGATCTCAATAGTTAAACAACTGAAATATATTGCTTTAAATGACTATTTTTTCCAAATCTACGCTTGTATTAATAAGCACAATGAGGATTTCAACTAATGATAGATAATGGATTCAAAGTTGATTACCTAGATGGTGATGTAAAACGATTTCAAAAGAGGTCTCATATTTTTTTTTATTTAAGGAAATACATTTTGTAATAAGTGAGGTGGATAAAACGGATTTGAGTAGCAATAAACAGCATTTCATAGGAATGGGATTTGCCAGCATTTTTGCCGATACTGTGCAGCGACATTTCTATCATTATAGCACAGGGGCACTTATAAGGTGCCCAGGGACTGAACCCGGCCGGTCCATTATACTGACACTGACAAGTCAGGCGTAATGCTGTCCCTTAGTCTCGAGCGTTAGAAGGGAAGTCACTGCTACCAACTTTAAAGTCTTTGGTTTGACCCGGTCGGGGTTTGAACCCGCAACCTCCCGATCCGCAAGTTGACACTCTACCACTTGTGCTATTGCGGCCAGTCCAGGATTTCATGGGATCTTTTCAGATAACAATATTGTTTTTGGTTGTATCAGAAGGATAAGAAATGATCCAAACTGTTGGATACCATCTTTAACAGTTGTATCTTATGTTTGACACACAGGATGATAAAGTGTGAATGAAGTACTGTAACTAATATTGAAGTTATGACTGAAGCATGAAAATGGGATGGATGGATAGACTGAATGACAGATGTCTGTACAGATGGATGCTGATTGAATGACGGCTATATGCTGCTCTTTGGCATGAAAAAATAGAATTGTGTCTGAAAGTGGCCCTACTGTGCAAGCAAAATATCCCTTGCCCCAAATCAAAACAAACTAACACACATAAGAAACGAATAATTTTATAAACTATTGGTATTTAGCCACAAACCTGGTGAAGCAGCCACAGTTTCTCAACAGATCTACGAATGCCACACCGATAAAACCATCAACATTAAGAATAAGGTTTGGTTTCTGAAATAAATTAAAATGAAACAAAATAAATGCTGAGCAGAATATTTGGATTCAAACATAATAACATGCACTTTATGAAGATAAGTACATTGTGATTTAAAAAATCAATTCACAATAAATCAATTTACAATAGCAGTACAGTACCAGTATTGAACAGGAAACAGGACTAAATAAGCAGATACCTATTTTCAACCTTGAAGGATGTGATCTTGTGTGACTGAATTATGATTCGCAGGCCAACATAATTTAGGTTCCAAACCAAAACAAAATGTAAGCTTCTATGAAATGGTTTAGGTAGAGCAGAACCCACTTCAGAGCTCTCATTCCTTTTAAGTAAAGAATGTCATAAAATTGCAAGTTTTGACTGATCAATAAGTAATATGACACCTAACAGCCAAACGATACTTGTCAAAGCAATTTACAATGCAAACACATACACCTGAATGCAACAAATCTCCAACAGATACTAAATTCATTTTAATTTATAAATATTTTTTTTTGAAGTTATGAAACAGTTAAGGGTTGTAACCCACCTTGGAGGTGGTGATCTTCTCAACCTCAATAGCGTAGTCCAGCAGAGGGGTGGCTGGGAAATTCTTCTTGGCATAGTCTTTCAGGATTTCTACACGCATGTCTGGATTGTTGATCTGGAATAATGGGGATATATTTTCTTTTTTCACTTTATCACAAATGGCTTATCTATATCCAATATATCTTATGCATATACATTTTATCTCAAGCAACTCCATTAACATTAAATATTTCACAAAATACTTTCTCAACATATATGACAAACATTTTTAAATAAGGTCAAACAAGGATTGCACTAACTAGTCAAGATAACAGACAACCCACAAGACCCATCAAGTTGTCCAAGTTGTACAGTCAATATCGTTTTCTGCATACAGAAGCCTATTAGAGACATATTTTACATTTTATATTGACTTTACCTGTACCTGTACAACACGAGGTGTGAACATTAAGGTATTGTCCCTCACAAATGACCATTTATTATAGTAGCTAAATTAGAATGCGGTGATGTGTAAAGACATTGTGCCAGGTTAAAATATTGAGAGATTAATTGTGCAAGTGACACTGGTCATAGCAAGTAGAGGACTATTTTTACTTCTACTTATATCTGCTGGTGATACATTCATCAACACATTAACCACATTTATTAATAACAGTTGTGCAAATATCTAGAATACTTTTTAAAATGCATTTCTTCAGCAGGGGGTAACAACTTAAATGTTCAAGATACTCACAGATTTCACCCTGTGTCCAATGCCCATAATGAGTTTGCCTTTCTTACGCATACTGTTGACAAACTCCATGGGGATCATGTTGGAGTCGATGGCATCACTAAATTGACGAGCAGCCGCATCAAGGGCACCACCAAACCGGTCTCCCTGGCAACAACAGAGGGATGGTGTTGGAATAAAAAATTGTCATTAAGGATTATTTGAATAGTATAGATATTTCACATAAACATTGAAGTCCATATATAAATTAACCATAACATCTGTGAATTTCAACATATTAGGCAATTAAAGTAAAAGTTCAATACTTTAGTTTTCATGGTTAAGCAGTGTTTCCGCTTTTATTTGCCAGTAAAAAGAATAAACATTAAGTTTATCTTTTAACAACATCAATCATAATAAAAACACTGAGCCAGTAAAAACTTGCTATCCTCCTGAAAGAGAGGCTGAACAGAGGAATATAAGCCCGTCAAAAACTAAATCATGATGTATATTTAAGGTCTTATTAAAATGCTGTATCTGACATGTTATTAAGTGATGGGAAATCAATGTTAAAATGAATGATTATGGTGATGGTTCTTGTGCACTTCACTTTAACACAGTTATGTTCTGCATAAACAAGTCTGACGGACTCTGTAATAATCTCTGAGGGAACATAAAAAACAAACATACTTAAATAAATATAAGAACTAAATATATCATGACTTTGGGTTCAAATTAAATCTATACATACAATGGTTAGGAGTCCTGATGTGAGACAGGAGATGAGATCCTTGCCAGCACGGGCACAAACAATGGTGTTGTGGGCCCCAGACACTGCAGGACCGTGGTCTGCAGTCACCATCAGGCACATCTCAATGAACTTGGTTGCATACCTCGGCAGGCTGCATAAGAGAGAGAAAAAGGTGGGGATTATAAAATAAGTTTAATAGATCAAGTTTAAATAAAGGTAGGCACAAGTAGATAACACCTTTTACAGTTATAGTTACTTAATTAGCTCTAATGATTGAAAATATTTTGATAACTTGTACACTTTTGTCTTTTTGATAAACTAATGTTTAACATAATAATATCAGTGTATCAATGAAAAAGAGGTTTCAACAGCTGCTATCAATTTGACAGGAGGCTTTACCTTCAAATACTTAATTCTTACTTAACCATGCCAAAAAATCTAGTTTTAAGGTTCCCTTAAGCTCCATGAGAGAACTCACCGTTTTTGGAACCAGAGCAGACTGAGAACGCCGCCAATGCCCATGTCCTCCTTGAAGATGTCTGTGATGGGTATCCCCGCATACAGCAGCTCCTGGCCACGCTCATCACAGATTGATGTCATGAATGATGCTGGCTTACGGATCAAGCCCAGTTCCTGAAATAAATTGATGTAAATGTATGCATTTTCAGCTGTGAATAGTAAGCAGGGATGGAGGTAATACAAGTTTCAGGCTTGAAAACCAAGATCCTGCTTTATAGTGATGTGTATTAGGTTCATGGATGGTGAATATTTATCACAGACAAATCTAATCAACAATGATGGTTTAGGAAATCAAGCAAAAGTCAATGAAATCAGAGGTTTTGAGATACAATATTACAAATGCTACAAATGAAACACAAACATTCCATACCATGTAACTCTTGGAAATATCTTTAATAAAATTAAACAAGACAATCGGTAGAACTGATGGATAATCCCTGAATACTGAATAAATGCTAGTTCCCAAAGGGCTTTATTTTTCTTTTTGCATTTGTATTGTATTTTGGATTTTACGGCACACTGACATTTAACAGGTCAAATGGTGCCGAATACGATGAAATTTAGCGTAAATAGGGTATAATTATTTGTGTTTAAATAATTAAAGTATGAAAAATAACAAAGGGATTAAATCCTAAACTATGCAAAACAGAGTTATGATGTATCTGCCTATAAAGTTTCATGCTGACAGCTCATACAGTTTTTGTGTTATATTCCGGACATATATAATGGACGGAAAAACAGATGAATGAACGGGACAGGAATATATGCGCACCCTTCAGGAAGCATAAAAACTGCATTCAGACATAAAACTGCTACAAACCCTGGCCCAAGCAAAGTCCATAGGAACTGTGGGTGGGGCAACCTCAGGCTGGGGTATCACAACACCTTCTTCGACCAACTGGGTGTACACTTCCCTGCAACAAATACAACGTAGTTAATTAAGAGAAGTTTCATTCATTTGATACATCGTTAAGAATTTCTGTAGTCATAGAATTTAATATTTAATAGTTATTATATCCTCAATTCTGACCTCAAATCTGACCTGTACGATGCTTCAAAATGGTCCATAATTCAGGCACAACATTATACAAGAGGGCCATGACAGCTCTATATCACTCACCAGAGTACCATAGAAATTTAGTTATAGTAAGCAAGGAATATTAACAATGTTTAAACAGACCAGAATAATTGAAATATGTAAACAAGCAACATTGGAACAATCAGTTTCAATTTTGTTTTACATCTAAAACACAATTCTGGCAGCCATCAATAGTGAGAGAACAAAATTCTTTGAACACTCTTGACAAAGAACCACCAAAGAAACATACCAAACATCAAGTATCTAGCTCATGTAGTTTCTAGCAAAAAGATTCTCAAATATTTCTTATGAAGCCATATATAGAATATGGCCACACCCCTAGTGGCTATGTGTTTTGACAGAATAAAATTCCTTGAAAAACTTTTAAGTCTCCCTGCCTGCTGAAGCTTTTAAGGTAGTTTGTTAATATTTGGGCCAGCAGTTTTAGAGGAGATGTCATTTAAAGAATGTTGATTGATGTGTCATGCCAGACAGAGGGTGATCACAATAGCTCACCCTGAGCTTATACAGAGTTAAGCTAATGAGACTTACTTAATGATGGTTCCCAGTTCATCAAAGCTCCTGGGAACATGGGCTCCAGCTTCTGTCAGAGATTTGTTTTTGGCACTGGCTGTCTCTGCTTCGGCATTAGCACAAGCACCTGCATGGCCAAATTGGACCTGCCAACCAACAAGGGTATACACAGGTAGAGTTATGATAAGCTCCTTACGGGAGACAATTTGTGTCTCAAGTTGAAGTAAATTCATTTTTCACTATCAAAGTAAGGACTTCTGGTCTGAACACCGCATGCTGCCACTTTGTTTTATTTTATCTTTTAAGGTAAAAATTGTGATTTGTGACTTTGTAAAAAAGATACGATAACATTTTTTTCTATTAGTTTACATTTAAAAAATTATCTTTTCATTTGGTAAATATTGGAAACTGTTTTAAAAATGATGACAAAGTGATGGATGATGGACACTACTTTTAAGGAAGTATGGCAACATTCCAAGATGGGTCTTATAAGAAAGATGGAAGAAATACAAGCCATACCTCTGACGTGAACATTTTGGCGCAGGTGCCTATACACCAGGCTACAACTGGTTTGTTCACACGTCCATCCTTCATGGCCTGCACCAGGCTGTACTCTTCTACACCGCCTACCTGGGGATTATACAAGTAACAATGTACAGCAATGTTTCTGGTTATACCATTTTTTTCAAAAGTCTCCAGAAATTAACTTACGATTAATGAATAATGACTTTCAAATGTTTTATATCATAAGGCTTAAATCATGGGTTCACAGCTTACAAGGAAATGCTCCATAAAGCATGAATCATGAAACACAAGTGATTTCAGAGTAGCAGAATAGAAACAGGTCCTACCTCTCCAAGTAGCACAAGCATCTTCACTGCAGGATCGGCCTGGTATCTCAGTATATGGTCCATGAACGTGGTACCAGGATACCTGCAGTAGCACAGACCAGGTTAACATCAAAATTAGCTTATTTATAGTTAAATAGCCTATACAAGTATGCTCTGATGATGCTGGATCATTATTTTGAAAAACAGTTAAAGGTAATGCAATACTAATGCCAATTTAAAGTATTTGATTTGCATTTTCTTTCATTTGTGCAATCTAAATTTTTTTTTACACATTTCACTCAAAGTGAAATATTCATGTTAACTTAATGATTTTTCTATAAAGATTAACTGCTGAAGTTAAAAAACAGCAAAACAATCTCTTCTTTTTTCTTCTTTCTTTTTGAGACATATTATTAGTACCGCTAGTTGTAAGGTAACTGTTTCCGACCCAATGTTCATGAAGTCACCTGATTTTTAGTTAAAAAATGATTATGATGTGAAGTGAAAATAGTACACAGAATTAGTGTACAGAGCACGTGTTGGCAAGTCCCAATAGTAGTTGAAGGTCCTTCATGTGTAACCACCTGGCAATATCTGAATGTAGTGGTTAAAGGTCTGATGCTTTGTCTTTGCATGTAATGAACTAGTTTCCATTAAGCTTTGTGGCATTTTTCTCTTGGTCAGAAATCACCCATTAAAAATGTCATGAACAGTGATTAAAAGTAACAAAAATCAAGTAGTTTGCTGAAAAGCTTTAAAATCCTTTATTTACATGTGTAAAAAAAACATCATCTACTTAGCTGCCAAGCCTGTTCCTTCCCTTACCTGTCCCCTCCAATGGCGATACCCTCATACACTCCGTTAGTATTGATGGCAATAATGTTGTTCAGTTCGTTGGACATGCCCCCAGAACGAGACACGTAAGCCACACTTCCGGGACGATACAGCTTGGAGGACAAGATATTGTCCAGCATCCCACCAGTGTTACCAATTCTAAAGCATCCTGGCTTTACTCCACCCACCTGTTTATAGGAAAGTTAATATCTTCAGAAGGTAGAGTGTTTTAGATAAATGTTTTCTAAATTATTATTTCTATAAGTATCATTATTACATTTTATATGATTTTCTATAGCCTTTTATAGATTGAACAATATACTTACTACAAGAATGTTTACACTTATTCATATAAGTTAATGATAGTGTTCTTTGTTAATGTGTAACACAAAAAATCATCTTCATTTAATAAAGCATGCTCTAGGCATATGGTTTTTATCGCACAAGGAAAGATAAGAGTAAGATATGGTTATAGGATGGATAAGCCAGCATTTTTGCCGATACTGTGCAGCGACATTTCTATCATTATAGCATAGCAGCACTTATGAGGTGCCCAGGGACTATAATACTGACACCAACGAGTCAGGCGTAATGCTGTCCCCTTACCCCACGAGCGTTGGGAGGGAAGCCACTACAAATGACTTTAAAATCTTGGGTGTGACCCGGCTTGGGTTTGAACCCACGACCTCCGATCCACAAGCCGACACTCTACCACCTGAGCTATTGCGGCCGGTAAAGGTAAGATATGGTTAAAAGTGAATGTTAAATCACAATCATTTATGTTACTTTTTAATCACAATCCTGTTTCTTTTACTGTGTCTTTTTTCAGCAATGTGGGGTGCAAAGTTATAATAAAAAGCACATACAACTGCAACTGCAAAACAGGTAAGCTTTTGTTTTAAATGTAATTACACATACATCAGACCAATACCATCAACTTTTGTTCTCACATGACATATTTTGCCCTTGACACTAGAGAAAAGTTTTAACTGTTGTAAAATGTGTATTAAATGACAAACACCAGTGTACATACTGTGGCAGGTCCAATTATAAATACTCCTTTCTCACTGGCCATCTTGATTAACTTTCGTGTCAGGTTCTCTGGGATACCTTCGGCAATGATGGCGATGGTGCGAATCTACAAGGCATAATGTAATAAGTATATACCTTAAAAATAGAACAACATTACAAATGCATTTAGATATAAATTTACAATATTAAAAGGTAGATGAAATGTTAACAGTGAAAAGTTTCTGGATTACTTTTAACAGTTTTTTATTAATGTACTTATTAAAATTGATTGTGTGTTTCTGAAAATGTATCTGTATAACTTAGTTTTCATACAGTGCAGTTAATTATGGTGATTAAAGCATCATTGTGTTACATTTTTCAATTAGTACCTGGTACGATTATTAAGATCTCTTAAGAAATATTCCTTGGCATAAATATATCAGCCAGTGTATGACAATGTTTCTAAAAACACCATTGTGTTAGGATAACACAGAGTACATTTCACTGTGTATTTCAACAAGTACCTGAGGGTATGACATGGTTTCTACAGTGCTTTCGTAGGCAGATCGGAGTGATGCAAAGCTGACCAGGACATCTGCCTCTGGGTGTTTCTTCATACAATCATCCATGCTCTTGTACACTGGGATCAATATCTCCTTGTGGCCCCAGTAGAACTTCTGCTTGTGGTCTCCCCTGGACACCAGAGATAGTGGGTTGGTTATAATGCAGTATGTATGCTTTTTCGTTTTTTAATTCAGTGTGTTACTCATATAATGACATGCATCATTTCTTACCAAATGCAGATAAATTCTTACCAGTGTTTTAATTGTGAATTCATATATAACAAAATAGTAAGCACAACAATTTATGCACAGATCCATACCGAAACATATTGCAGAAGTATTGCTTTTACTTTGCCCTCCATACATGTATGTGCATACAATTACTGTATACAGCTACTGAACTCACATACATAAATAAAGAACAACTTAAAGAACTAGGAAGAAACATTTATGTGTCAAGTTATCTTTCCGTACATGTGTCCCGAGTAACATCTTCTATACCTAGAAACATCATGTGTACTCACGTGAAGGGGTAGATCATGGCGACCACTGAAGGTTCCTTCCTAGAGCAGGAGTAATCAAAGTCCAGCATGCCCTGCACTGCGCGGTTCTGCATGCCCCAGATAATGGACTTAGTTGAATTGGTGAACAGGGGATTGGCGAACATTTCACCACTGGTCTGGTCTGCAGCCTGTTGGCTGTTAGGTACTGGAGTCTTGGACAGGTCATTGGATGAACCACGTCGACTCACAGAAGGAGAGGGCTGCCAGGGGAGGTAATAAGGGAGATGTTAATACATATGTAAAATCCTTGTAAGAAGCCATAGGCTTCAGCTTCTATATGTTTACAAATTGAATTCTGCTTAAACTGCAGATTAAGAAAAAGTAACAGCTCAAAGAAAGTTAACCTGAACAATGACTTCCACCACAGCCAGTCAATCCCAAGTAGAATTGTCTGTCCCTGCTTCAGCTGTTATTTTCATTTTATTTCAGCTGCATTCAAAAGATAATTATTTGTTGGATTAAGCCTTGAACTAGCATACTTTTCTATCATATTAACAGGATGTTAACTTAAAATCAGATTTAGTGTAGCTTCCACTCTCATAGCATGCTGTGAACACTTCAATACAACATCTATTCCAATTCAGCCTCACAGCATTTATGTAGGGAAACTATTCTCACATATGTAATTGATAATTAAGATAAAAAAATGTTTTTATAAAGAATATTGTATGAACTAATTTGTATTATTTTTCTGCAAAAGTTTTCTTACAGGTATAATCATTTGGTACTTTAAATAAACAAACTGTATAATTTCTAATATAGTCAAAGTCAGTGCATTAAAACACGCTGTACCGAGACTTTGACTTGTAAAAGGCTAGACAGTTACATGCTGAAAAGTTACTACAACACCTTATTCACTAAAAGAACAAAACCTACAGTACTGCTGATAGCCTAATATAGAATGTATTTGGCTTAGAGGTTATTCTTACTTATTTGCCAGTTTTTTTAATTAGAAATACTGTTAGGAGGCAGATACTTGATGGCAGAATTGAACACCATGAGGTTGTACCCATGTAGAATCAAAGTCCATCTATCACTAAAACCCTGAACTTCGCATTATGTTTAAATGTTGACTTTAAGATATAGAACAATGTCTTAAGTAAATTCATACAAACTTTAAATTTAGTTTGTTTGAACTTGTTTTGAAAATACATCACAGTGACCATTTATGATCGACCTATTTCATGGGGCAAGATCTCAAACAAATGACTAGGTAGAACCACAGGCACACTGCAAGTCATCTGGAAGACGTTCCTACATTAAGTCCTTTGCCCCTAACAAAACTTGAACCCACGTCATGAGAGGCTACGCAGTCAGAGCAGTTATAAATCAACTTTAACCTTAAGTAATTTCCATATTTATTTTGAATTCATAAGTAATTTCTTAGTTTAAAGGAGAATAAACTAAGGCCCATATTCAGTAACCATTTTTCTCAAATCATGAATTTATTTCAAGTCACCATCCTCCTAGAAACAAAAAATAGATGTAAGCTTTTGTATGCAGTTTAAATTTGATTGTAAGCTCAAAGAAGTAAAGTAAAAGAGCAATGCAAAGTTTCAGACTTGGTGATGAATATATTTAGAATATATCATAAAAATTAAATCAGAATTGAGCAATTCTTAACTTGAAATGGTTGATGAGTATGGGCATTGTACATTTATTTACAAATACAAATCATAAAAAAACACAAATAGCAAGAGATTAGTTGAAGGTATAATGAATACATAATTAGTAAATTTGATAATTTCACCAAACTGTGGTAATGAGGCTAGTATCATAAACATAAGCAAAGCTTTTTATTGTCTGGCCACTGTGTGTGGATAAAATGACTCAAGCCTGATATTTCAAATAAAGGCAAATGAATTAAGAGCAAGTATGGACTTATTGATCTTTATAGTCAAATAGTGTGTATAAGCACAATTGTTAAGTCTTACCACACTAAGCATGCCTTGATCAGGCTTAGTCAATTAATGTAGATTCAAATCAACCAGCCCCAGCTACAATATGATCATGATCTACACTGTTTAGTTACTTGATCAACATAGTTTGTTACATATGCATCAAGGTGCCAGTAGGTAACAAAGAATATTTTTATCAATTGTTTGCAATTGTTACATAATAAGGGCTTAAAAAGAGGTGACAGGCTAATGGGATGCTAAAGCTAAAACTTAGATATACATAAACAATAAAAGTGAGGCGTTATAAACTTTATACTAAGCATTCATGTAAGAAAGAATTATTTTAAAGTAATATGATTCTGTACCGAACATAAGAGCAAAGTTTTCAGTAATATTATCATTAACATAAACTTATATGTATTAAAACATGCCATTGTTGGAAAACAATGATTTCAAACAATATAGAATAATGACAAAATATGCAAAATTCATTTTCTTCGTTATTCAAACCATTTGTCTTGCAATAGTCATGTCCACACCATAAAATAAAGAAAAAACGTAATTTTAACTAAAGCAAAAATTAAAGGAAGCAAGCAAGGAAGCAGATAAACAAGAGCTGTCATGAGACAGCATGCCCGACTATTCAAGTGCCTTGCAGCATGATACAAGCTTTAGTGTACTTGTATGCATAATATTTTACGAGTCTAAGTTGAGCCAGGGCCATATTTTTACACAAAATCCTACCAGGGACTATTAAACATCATTATATCAGTAGATATCCTACCAGGGACTATTAAACATCATTATATCAGTATAAATCCTACCAGGGACTTTTAAACATCATTATATCAGTATAAATCCTACCAGAACCTATTAAACATCATTATATCAGTATAAATCTTACCAGGGACTATTAAACATCATTATATCAGTATAAATCCTACCAGAACCTATTAAACATCATTATATCAGTATAAATCTTACCAGGGACTTTTAAACATCATTATATCAGTATAAATCCTACCAGGGACTATTAAACATCATTATATCAGTAGATATCCTACCAGGGACTATTAAACATCATTATATCAGTAGATATCCTACCAGGGACTATTAAACATCATTATATCAGTAGATATCCTACCAGGGACTATTAAACATCATTATATCAGTAGATATCCTACCAGGGACTATTAAACATCATTATATCAGTAGATATCCTACCAGGGACTATTAAACATCATTATATCAGTAGATATCCTACCAGGGACTATTAAACATCATTATATCAGTAGATATCCTACCAGGGACTATTAAACATCATTATATCAGTTTAAATCCTACCAGGGACTATTAAACATCATTATATCAGTAGATATCCTACCAGGGACTATTAAACATCATTATATCAGTAGATATCCTACCAGAGACTATTAAACATCATTATATCAGTAGATATCCTACCAGGGACTATTAAACATCATTATATCAGTTTAAATCCTACCAGGGACTATTAAACATCATTATATCAGTAGATATCCTACCAGGGACTATTAAACATCATTATATCAGTAGATATCCTACCAGGGACTATTAAACATCATTATATCAGTAGATATCCTACCAGGGACTATTAAACATCATTATATCAGTTTAAATCCTACCAGGGACTATTAAACATCATTATATCAGTAGATATCCTACCAGGGACTATTAAACATCATTATATCAGTAGATATCCTACCAGGGACTATTAAACATCATTATATCAGTAGATATGATGAGTAGGAACTGAAGTTTGAATCCAATCTATGCACTGGTCATTGAGATATAAGCTTGATAGTATCTTCATGCAAAACTCAGGCATGAAGATGGTGGTGACACCGACACCAACACTGAGGCTCCTGTAAGTGGAATATTTCACCTCATTCATAGAATAGTCAAGCTAACAATGTATACAGACATGTACAAACAGAAGCCTCAAATACAACAAATATGTATTTACCTGACCAGTCTAAATGAAAAAGAGAAAAGTAATGGTATTAGTTGTGTGTGAAAATTCTTTGTTTTCATTAATACATTCTAAGTTAGTTGAACAATGTTAGGTCCTAAATGTAGTATTTATCATATTTATCAACCACAGCCTCAATGCTAAGGAAACAACAAATTGAGAAAATATTAATCGCAATAACAGTAAAAGTGTGCTAACATAGTTGTTGCTAATTTCAAAAATTAATATCAAGTCTTCCAAAACAATGATATGAATAAAATGCAAACTTATGTGAAGTCTGAAACAGTTCTTCAATATTAAAGTATCAAATGGTAACTGAACTTCCTTACACGAAGATTTAATATTAAATACATAAGTCACAAAGTAGATAAGACAGAACTTACAGCGCCTGTTGAGGCTGGCAACAGGAAGTTGGCTGTGGTCTGGACAGGTTTGGATTGGGTCGGGATGTCACGGCGACCCAGTGCCATGCTTACAATAGCCGTCATGTGGGTTTCAGGACCAAACACATGGATTGCTACACCCAGGGTGTTACCTAGCAACAAAGAATGATATCTTTACATATTCACATGAAGTTGTGTTCATTATTTATTTTTTAAGATAAATAGAAATGTCACACTTAGTTTCAAAATGCTTTAAAAAGTGTATCTATGAATGTTTAAACTTAAAAATGCTGTATTTAATAGTATGATCACACTATACTAGACACCATTCACAGAAATTAACATTGATATCCAGTAAATTAGTCTTAAAAATGTGTAACCATCTACACGGCTCCTGCTAGTGGGGAATGATCTGTATACTACATACAGTGCCAGTACAAGCATGGGACCTTTCATGGGCAATAAAGAGACAACAATCAATGTGTACAAGCAAGCACCGAATATGCAACAGATAAGAACTACATGAAACAAACATTAACTGAACAAGGAACTTTCATTTAACAGTAATGAACCTAAGATGATATAACTTGTGTCTTCAGCACATATTTAATTAATTTTTGTAACAATATATAATATAAAATAAAAAAACATTATACAACTAAGTTTACACAAATAAAATAAAAGCAATATTCTGCACTTAGGAAAATTAAAAACAACAAATGAGACCCAAGCAAAACCTAACTAACTAAAAATATAAATGCTATATGCAAGAAATCCATGAAACAAGTTATTATAGAGCTTGTCCATGAAATGGTGAAAATTAAGTAATTATTACCAAGCTCCCGCATGATGCGAAGTCCCTCCTGGTAGTTAGGCCCTGCTCTTCTCACGTAGATTGTCACATTGCCCTCGATCAACAGCTGCTGGTATTCCCTCAATGCACGCACTATACCCTGTAGTACATTAGGAACATACTTTATATACATGCAGAATAATATATTGATTGGGTGACAAATAAAAGTTATAACGTGAGTGCCAAAGTGCCACAAAATACACCCTTCAAAAATTTTGAGACATGATTTGATTCGGCATTATTTGTTAAAATTAAGAGCCATAACTCTGAAGTGTGTAAGGCAATTCGGCAGGTTATCGAACTTGGTTGTGATATTATGCCCATAAACATTTTCCGCAAGTTTCATGAAGATTGGACAACAGCTGTTTGATTTAGAGAGCGGACAAGGTGAATTAGCCATTGTTTTGTATAAAGAGCCATAACTCTGAAGTACCTGAAGCAATTTGGCTGGTTATTGAATGAGATATTATGCCCAACATTTTCCCCAAGGATCATCAGACAACAACTGTTTGAGATACGGAGAGGACAAGGCAAATTTGCCATTTTTTTTTTTATAAATAATGGGCCATAACTCTGAAGTGGCTGAAGCGATTTGACTGGTTATCGAACTTGGCCGAGATATTATGCCCATAAACTCCCCACAGAGCTGGCTGATCTGGATCTTCACTATTTGCATAAGCCTTATAAATGTGTGGACAGCGGGCTAAGAGTTAAAAAAGATAAAAAAACTAGAGTCTAGATTTGTTTCCTCAATTAATAGCCAACAGATCTTACCTTGAATGTGGCAGCCACATTTGTGAAGTTTGCAATGCCTCCACCAATTATCAACACCTTGCCTGCAATGGCACATAAAGAGATGAATAAAGCATTTAAACTCCATAGAAATATAACAGAGATATATGATGGTGAATTATCAATGCTTCAACAGACCACCAAGACATGTCAGGTGATCCAGAAAAATGCTAAAGTAATGATTTTGCCATCTTAAAAAACTGGCTGCTGTTTATCAGATTTTTTTTATTTTTGCATCTTAGTGATGGAAATGAAACAAACATGAATACATGTCACACTAACATTAAATGTGAACATCATTATTTAAGACATAATTGTAGTACTAAAAGAAAGAAATGAGAAGAAAGGAAGATGAAAAGGGCAAAGAAGAATGGATTAAGAAAAAAATGGAATTGAAGGAATGAAATGGTCCATACCAACCTTGATGAGAAAAAGTAATATGGAAACAAAAAATGTAGACTAAAGAAAGAAATGAAAACAGAAGAGATAAAGATTGCTGAAGAAGAGGTTGTTAGGTTATTGTTCTGTACCATCGGAATGTTTCTCCTGTGTCATCAGGGACAATAATGTTTTGGCATACTCGTACGTCTGCTGTTCACTGGGTGCCCCTGAATACTCTCCATAGTTGGCCAATTCCGATGTCCCTCCCAGGTCACAGATTGTGTCACTATGGAAACACAGAGACATTGTCATGGTTACAGAAGTAGGCCTTGATATGTAAAGGTGTGGTTTAACTATTTAAAAAAGAAATACCTTAAAAGAAAATTTAATTTGAGATTTTGAATAATGGAAAATAATGAATGGATTTTCTTCAAAAAGGTAGAACAAAATTTAGAACATCGTTTACATCATCTTACAGTTTCCGTGGCAACTTACGCATATATTACAGATGCCCCTCCCCCAGCAACCATCGTCCAAATGCGACCAGATTTGTTGAGAATGGTCAACTTCATGGATGCCCCACTTCTAGCATCTAAATCTGCTATATAGGCCTCCTGGGGACAAAAGTAATTGTCATTATTAGAACGCTTCAACTACTTATGGTGATTCTTTTCTTGTTACCTTGGTTATAGCTGCCAAACAGGATTAGCAGATAGGAGAACCTTATTATGTTTTAATGTTTGCTGTAGAACATGAAAACCTTGATACAGCACCCTATGACTACTTGTGATTTTATGTTGCTCTTTAACTACAGCCTATAAGAATGTTGGTAGTCTGACGTATACTCCTCTGTGAATATATGGGAATATAAAGTTTATACTGTTACTAGTAACCAATAAGCACTAATCTTATAAAAAATAAGTTTACAACTTAAGGAAAACCATAAGCACCATTGTTATAAGAAATTGTTATAGAATTGGAATTTACACATTATCACAGGTCTAACCTCTTAGATCTTTATCCTAGTTGTCCTAATTATTAAATAAAAATGACAAGCTTAAGACCTTTGTTCTATTTGAGACCTGTCTTGCGGCAGCACCACATGACTATTGTCTATGAGAGCATCATGACTGAAGGATGGTGTGAAGTCTATATCACTTACTTGGTCTAACACAATAACTCACCTCTGGGAGAGCATCGCGACCAAAGGGTGGTGGGAAGTCAAGGTCACCCCATTTGGCCTTACAAAGGTACTCTGCACATTGGTCCACTTTGGCTGCCAGGTCCAAGATGTAGACACTGCCATTGGTCACCACTGGAGAATCCCAACAAGGATGCATAGTAAAACAGTAAATGTTTTGAATAATTGTTTGAATATTCAGTTATAGTATAATGGGAGAAATAAGATATCATTGTTTTTGTGATTATCACTATCAACATCATTGAGGCTGGGGCGTCCGATTGTCTTAGCTAAGCCTGGTCTCAACAATGGCAGCATTCTATTTCTGTATTTTGTGCTCTGGTGGATTTTGCCTGTGTGTTGTTTTTTATTGTATCTTACAATTTTAAACATTTTAATTTCACACACAATCTATATTTTATAGTGCATTAGAAGTCTCAAAATTGTGAAGTATACATTAAACATTGTGATATTCCCATTTCTTTTTGGAATTTGAGTTGGGATGCTAAATCTGAAGTAAATGTATTCATAGTTTGGCCAGCCAGCCAAAGTATGTGTACAATTAGTTCACAATGCCAGGCAGGCTTTGAATATAGAGTGAACTCTTTTTGACATTACCCTGGCAGCAGCCTCTACAAAATAAGCAAAACTTTAAGGTAGACCTTCACCCCCATCCTCCCCAAAACAGCTACATCCCCAAGTAACAAAGGATATCAATAGACTTGGCAGCAAACAGTAAAAAATCTAGATAAGCCTGCTGTCTGACTGATATGGAAATTCACTATGACAGGGAAATAACGTATCTGGATCAGCACAATTTTCCTAATCCTAATATTCAATTTGTGCTAAGCCAGGTAAGAGTTATTATTCTTATAAAACTGATATATATATACATGTATCTTACCTAGAGGATTGATTTCCAGGTATGTGAAGTAGAGATCTGTGTACACAGTGTACAGGGCTAGTACAAACTTGGTCAGTACCCTGAAATGCATCAGACTTGTATCATAATCAAATGGTGGTACCCAGACAAAAAATCTCTCGGACAAAAAATCTCCCTGACATATACCTGATCATGTTTTGTCTACTCAAACAATAAAATATCAAAAAGGATAAACAATTAAAGGAGATGAGAATTATAACAAAACATTTCGTAAAAGGAAAATACTAAGTACTTAAGGAACATTACAAACTGTGAATATCAATATTAAATGGCCTTCAAATAAAATATAAAATAAAACAATAGTTGTTGATAATTGAAATTTACTTAAGGTAAAAAGTCAAACAGTAGACTGATTATAATTAATTTAACAAATCATATTTAGAGTCACACTGCAAAATTTTTGCAAATTCTAAATAAATTCTTATAATTAAAGGATAATTATAGCATATTAAACAGTAAGCATGCAAACACAGCACATGCCATGAAAAGCAATTTGATTGACAATTACCTTTATTGATGTGAACAAACTGCGAATAGAATGAAATATTTATTTAAAATCCTTGAACTAGAATCTAAAGTAATAACATCAAATGCGGTGTAAAAACAAAAGACTGGTACATGTCCGGTGGCTTTTTGTTCACCTTTAAAAGTTGAATGGGAGGTGTTTTTTTTATTCACACTGTACTTTGAATGGGAGGTTTTTTGAACATGTGTATAAAAAAACCTGTGAGGCTTTTTGTCCTGGAGGTTTTTGTCCAACATTCTCAAATGGCTAAATATGACCACAGTGGTCCCAGACAATTGTAACACAAACATGTATGCTTTGAAGTTTAAACGAAAGCAGAATTTAAGTGCATCTACAAGCTCATATAATAAGTAACTGTTGCCAGGTAATGGGAGAGGGTGTATATGTTTGCTGAAGTCAGTAAAGCAGTCACTGTCATAACATAGCCCCTGGGCCCCGGTTCAAGCTCTGGAATGGCAGCACATATTTCTCCCCATAACTTATGTTAAACTTGCCCTAGAAGTGCTACATTGTCTACAAAAAGACTTCCTTCTGATAACCAGTAATCAACAATGAATATGGCTGGAAATACTTACTGAATGTCACCTTGAGGTACCTTCATCAACAACTTCTGTACCACATCTGATTCCTTCAACTCACTGCCAACTGGAACATCAAGCTTAACAGCCTGATAAGCAACAGACAAGTATAAATTACTTTTTCATTTGCTTAATACAAATATGTTTCATATAATCAGATTTTACAAAGCTTACTGCCGATTAAGGTACATCGAGCTAATATCAACATGAGGAAAACTTACAATTCTTTTTTAATTGTAGATTTTTTTAATTGTAATTTTAGATAATAAAATTGTTGTCTTTGTTTGATAATTTACAAGATAAAAAGCTAGGGGGCAGTAAATATAAACACTAAAAAACAAAAATATTCAAATATCTTGACTACTGTAAAACAGTCTTTGATAGAGCAAAGAATACTTACAATACTTATTAATGCCGGCTAGTTATACTGGGCACCAAGGTAACATAAGTAATTACGTAATCAGATATTAGAATAAGAAAATGAGCCCAAAAGTCAGACTATGTGTACACTTGGTGATAATCAATTTCCAAAACTCGATTATAAATGTGAATGAACATGAATTTCACAAAACACCAGTACTCATCAGGGTCATGAATTGTCACATGTATTATACACAATACTTTGGAAGAGTTATTATCAGTATAGTAATTTCTCATTATCTTGTGAACAGACTGGTAGATTATCTTAAATGAAAGTAGACATCGACATCTACTAAATGTGTACGGTATTTGAAATCATCTCTTGCACAGATAATGCATTATTCTTTATCCATTTTCTGTGACCAATAAACGCCGATGATTTCTTACATGTGATTATCCACTTAGTAGCTGTATTTGACAGTATATTATGTAGTTATTCTATACTATTGGACAGTAATCACAATAATATCTAGGGAACAAGACAACGCTGTGCATTATAATGTGGTATATTACTGTTAAACTTTTTACAATTAACGTCCCTTGACTTCATGATGTCATCAAACTACAGATGGGGTTATTTGTCTCATTTTCTTAGTATAGTTATTAAAGCTAGCTATACTGTGAAAGATATAACGCAGTAATTTCAGTCTTAATATGTCAGCATAAAATATATTAGGTTGAAATGTTTGATAATTTGATTTAACAACTTGGGAGTAAGTTACTGGTTTTACCAAGCATATAGTGGATAAAATAGCACAAGGAATACTAATGTAATAATTGTATCTAATAATGTATTTTGATGAATGCATTTGATTAATCATTTGTTTTATTGTTGTTAATTATTATGTGCAAATATTTTACCTACATTGAAAAAATATGTGTGGTGTTTATAAATCCAGATAAGTTATAGTAGTAAAATCAATTTAAGCCTACAAAAAGGCATGCATGGCACCGTTATGTAATTCTTCCTGGGAAGGTACTATTGATGGCCCCATGCTGTTCTATAAACTAGTGAAATGCAGCTTTTTCATACATTGAATTTCAGTTATTATTAAACTTTAGTGAATACCAAAATCAATTTAGATTGTAGTTTAAAATGTTGCTACGTCACTACCCATGGCTTGAAATTGTTAATGTTCCATACGTGTATGATGTTTAATTTAAATTACATTTGTTATGATGCTGTACTGTGCACAAGTCAAATGTTATGCTCTATTCAATTATTTGTATCTTGTATCGAACCTTTTTCCATGTGTCCAAAGACAGCTACATGTACTTATTGCATAAAAGTTTAAAACATGAGAACTTCACAACATTGTTAATCTTTCAATAACTACAAGGTTTTGATTGGTTGGTTTGTAGTTAGGCAGAAATATACCATTTTTTAATAGGAACTTGATGCCAAACATTGATACTTTGCATCAATGGTCTCTTGTCCAATATTGTTTTGAAATGTGGGCACTACAAATATATATCTGAATTGGACATGTAGCCAACAGCTCAACACTACTCAGTCAGTTCTGGGCAAGTGTAAGGGATTTGCCCTATTATGTATTGACCTGTCCTGTCTATATATACAATTATTCTATTACACCTGGCAATATATCATACCTTGGCGTCAACGTCGCCGATATCAACCCCACCTTCATGATGGAACAGAATGGTGTCTACATGACGGCTGGAGTGAATACAGATGTAGAACTCCTCATTCTGAAAACAAATAAAACAACATAACCTTCATTAAGACCTCTTAGAACAACCAAAATCCATTTATTTTGATTAAAAAAAATGATGAAGATGTTATGAGTAGAATAATCAATGACATAAAAAAAAAACATGAGAAAAAAATAATAAGTCCAATAAGACATTTCTAAAAACAAATTATATTGTTAATATTTTTAATGAAAATAAATTTCCTATTGATTTGACAAAAGCGCTCTTTCTAACAGGCATGAATAAAGTATAAGATTTTCATTTCTTTTACTGTTCTGTTTATAACTTGTATAAGCCACAGTCACGTATGTGTTTGACTTGAGTTACCTGTTGGTGGGCCACAAAAGGTTCTATTAGGAAATTCTTCAAGCGTCCACTGGCCACACCAATCTGAAACATGAAAACATGAATGACATCAATAATATGCTATCTGTTATTCGTCAATCGATTACGTTATATATGTTCAGGTACTAATGATTTTCTGGGAAACAAATACATTTTTTTATCCTCTTTGAGAATCTACAAAATTGAGTCATGGTGTATCATTGTACACATCAGATTGGCACATGTGATCCCTTTATAAAGTATCTACAAACAAATGCTACAGTATCAAATAAAGAAGTATTTGACCTCCCAGAACAAGTACCTTCAGATCACATAAAATATGTAAGATGTTAGCAAATGATGAAATAAATAGTATGGGTCATTCCCAAATGCAGCAGACTAAAAAGTAAGTGTCACTGTACATAGGCTGGGCATAGAGAAAAGTTTGGCTACTCTGACCCCACTTGCTGAATCAGTTGTCAGCTGAGATTCTGCTCAAGTCCAAATTTTTAATGCTCATAACTTGCTCTTACATGTATAATGTTATTAATAAACTTTTGTAACATGTCAATACCATAACCGTGCCAGGTTAAAGGTGCATAACATATTGAAACTGTAACAGTTTGTCCCACGAGGAGGTAGTCAACATAGGAGCTTGAGCAATACTGGTATCGCAAATGAGAAATGTTTTTACAAGTAGGGCCAGACCATGATCCTAGCCTATATACATATATAAGACTTCTTTAACTCAAATCAGCCTCCCTGAAATTCTATTACCAGCCATAATGAAGCCAATAAAATGATTCGACTGACAATCAATGGACACAATCAGTGCCACAAATTGCACTTGGGGACTTTTATGGTCGTGTAACAGACATGAAATATCAAGATCAATAACATGTTTGGCTTAAACAGCAAGTAAATACTTCAGGGGTTCTTTTTCAATGTTTTGATACACAGTTTCCTATCTAATATTATTTTATGACCTAAATATTAGTTTATAAATGAATAAAATATTATCTTTTTTACTATATAACACATCACACTACACCTTAATGTGTTCTCTGAGATAAATCAAGCAAACATTGTACAAGTTAAAATTACTTTTAACATTTTATACAACTTTCTCTATATAACAGAAGCCAATATCAAGCCAAAAATTATTTATTCCAAGACATGCAATTAATACTTACACATAATAAAAACAACTTCTTATGTCTGATTTAATACAATAAATATAACCAAACCTTGAATCTTCTTTTACATGTTAACATTTGCTGTATTCAAATATATCTGTGACACAACATACAAAAACATGCTGCACATGACATCAACAACTTCAACAACATCAGAAAAACACTTCTCACATGATGTCTTATATTTAATGGATTTCAAACTCACTGTGAGTTTAAGAATTGTGATGCAGTAACCTATGAGATAACAAGTGTTAGTTTTAAAACAGCAACATCATTTTAAATGAATCATAATTTGAAAATCCAGGCTTTATATTTTGCATGCAAAATATAATTTGCCAATGACAATCTATGCCAAGTTGTTAACCATGGTTCAGTTATTATAATAACTTCTGTTATTAATCATGTTTGCACTAAAATAGTTTGTTGTTCTTTTGGTCAGGACGTACACTCATAATTAAAATGCAAAATAAACAGAAATAAAAATAAACAAACATTCATAATGACCAAAAATCAAAATAAACAAAACTCAAATATGGGGTCAGTAAGGCACATTTCCTCATGGCTAGACAGACATGATTTATTGTGTTTCTACTTATGGTCTTCATTAGAGCATTACTTGCAATGTTCAATGGACATTTGGTACATATACTGTACTAAATATAACTGTATAAATGATAATTCTTACTTTAAGTAACAGCGTTATCTATGGTGTACAGGTATCTATTAATGGTTTAATAGAAAATTTTAAAATTTATTTCCTAAGGTCACAACAGTACACCATTATCTTTTAGCCCGTTATGCACACCATTGACAATCTGAACTGGATCTGCAACATTTGTTGCATAGCCTTGAAAAAATATGTCTAGTTTATTGTACTATCGTAATTCAGTAACCAGGAATCTGTATGCTGGGCAGGGTTAATCAGCTCTAAGTTGCTTATATTGCTGTTTATTTAAATACGGACACTGAAGCCTAAATATTATTCTGTTAAACAGTGGCTGTTGTTGGACAAAGTCTGAACTAGGCACACAGACTTGATGTTTCAACATAACAAAATGTTTTAAGCAGGCATTGGTGAAAGGAGGATAATAACTGTTATACACATAACTGCATGCAATAGTGTGCCAAATAAAAATCTATAAATCATAGCGACTAAGACAAAACAGGTCTGTTTTATGAGAAAATGGACTGGTATTCTACTTCTCTACTTAGTTCTATAGTTTTGTTTTATGCATAACTTTGAGCATTTAAAAAAAGATGCATGCTACAATTTATACATGGAACATATTCATATAATATAGAATTTCTATGTAAAAAATAACCACACAAACAAAAGGGCTTTCTGACTAGGTCAACATTTAAACTTAATATTCTACCTTTACAATCTATATACTATATTTGTTTCTAACATTTAGATACCTGAAACTGTTTGGGCAAGAAAATGTAAAAAAGATACAAGCAACATCATTATAACTATAATTGTCATCATTCCCATCCAGTATTTGAGATATTTATTGATATATGCACATAGGTTCATGTCGGATATATGAAACTAATAACATCTGTCAAGATAATAGATGAAGTAGTATTTAACAGCCTTTTTTAGGAGCAATCATTAGTCAGCTTCATTAATACAGTACATGTACTTGAATTTTATTCTGATTAGTTGTGCAGAAACTTCATTTTATCCATTTATCCGATATGGACAACAGGCCATTCTCCTATTAACATGTATCCTTGATGCAGACTGATGACCAATGACATCTGACCAATTCATCCAGTCTTCGGGGACATGATATAATTAACTGCCATTGGTAGAATCTAACCGTAGCCATCAAGCTGTAAGCAAAGCCTTATGAGATGACACAGCAGGAGTAAGAAGAACTTTACCAGCTGATGCAGCAGGCATACATCAGACCTTTACAATCAGATACAGCAGGCATACATAACAGACCTCTATAAACTGATGTAGCAGGCATATATCAGAACTTTACCAGCTGATTCAGCAGGCATACATCAGAATTTTACCAGCTGATGCAGTGGGTATATATCAGACCTTTACAAGCTGATGCAGCAGGCATACAACTGAACTTTTACCAGCTGAATGCAGCAGGCAAATTACAGAACTTTTCCAGCTGAATGCAGCAGGCAAACATCAGAACTTTACCAGCTGAATGCAGCAGGCATACATCAAAACTTTACCAACTGATGCAGCAGGCAAACATCAGAACTTTACCAGCTGAATGCAGCAGGCAAACATCAGAACTTTACGAGCTGAATGCAGCAGGCAAACATCAGAACTTTATCAATTGAATGTAGCAGGCAAACATCAGAACTTTACCAGCTGAATGCAGCAGGCAAACATCAGAACTTTACCAGCTGAATGCAGCAGGCAAACATCAGAACTTTACCAGCTGAATGCAGCAGGCAAACATCAGAACTTCACCAGCTGAATGCAGCAGGCAAACATCAGAACTTTACCAGCTGAATGCAGCAGGCAAACATCAGACCTTTACCAGCTGATACGGCAGGAATTAAGCAAAATATTATCAGCTGATGCAGTGGGAACAGCAGGAAAATAGCACTCATGGTGCTAGAATGTAAAGTTGATGGTTCAGTTTTATATCTTAGGTGTCCAAATCAGTGGGTTAACCTTCCCCAAGTAGTGTGGAGTGATAAACTTAAGTTTTGAGACATGTTGCTGATATATCCCGACACTTCCTCCTTCAGCATGTATGCATCTTAAAAGTGGGTGATAAGGTAGATAAGCTATTAAGTGTTCTCTTGTTGTATAAGGACAGTGCACAATATATATTTTGTCCATGGTAACAATAGAAAATTAAGTTTAAGCTTAAGGCAACTGAAGCAAAACACGGATTATCTTAATATGAAACTGCTTGTTTGGTAGTGAATATTAAACACCAACATTAACCCCATCATAACCTCTCTGCCTGTGCTAGATATTGATTTCGAACTATTTACTGGCACTCCTTACAAAATCAGTAAATTAATGTTTTCAAGTAGAAAAGAAGTGCGTTGAAATGAAATCTCATTGATATAAGTTGCATTTTAGACTTCATAACTAATAACTTTTTTTACCCACATGATTTGATTTAGCAGTAAAAAATCTCAAATTTCATGAATTGAGCAGACTTTTAAAAAATATTTTGTATTTTGGGACTTTATCTGAAGAAAACCTATTACCCTGATGAAGGTGTATATAAAGCAAAGACTCCAAAAACAGAGGATCATACCTGAAAAGGCTTGCCGAGTCTAGGTTCTAACCACTCCTGTACTCCTGCCAGGTCTGTGCCGGCCTTGATGAGTCCAAGCTTGCCTCGACGTTTGATCAGCTGGTCAGGCTTCACCACCAACTTCTGTAACATACAAGGAACATGACAATATGAAACTTAAATTGTCATTATTTTTCAGGTTTGCATCATCATCAACAACAGCAGCAGAAGCATCATCATCATCATCTGTTTAAAAATCTTCATCACCGTCATCAAAACAACAGCAGTTCTCCTCTTCTGGATCATCATCATACAAGCATTGTGGATTTTAACATTGCATTTGACATAGTTAACAAGACATGTTACTGAACATATTTTATTTGATGCATATTTTTTAGATGCAAATATTTTGTTAAGACAGATAAGAGAGTCATAACATTTGCTCCAATTTTTATTAAAAAGAGTGCTTAAATCATAAGATAATGCAGAAAGCGATATATGTTCAACAGTATATAACTCAAATCACTGAATGTGCCCAATTCAAAATTTGAACATATTATAACAATATTAATAATACATCTGAATATTGTAACATTGTATGAAATTTAAAAAAAAATCAACATATTCTGCATGAATACTCCATTTCCTATCCAGCCATAAAGATCTGGTGATTATTACCACAGACTTCTGGAGACAGGATCAATATGGTGTAGCCAGGCCTATAATTTGGAACGTCTCTACTATTGATCATTCAAATGTAGGGTTATCAATTAAAGGTGTTAAGGAAACCAATGTTTCTGATGTCAGTTTCAATAACACAATGCTAACTTGCTTGAATTGATTAGGCTTTGGCAAAAAGTGTTGATTCAGATCAGTCTGTTTTGGATGGGAGCTGCTTTCTGATCAAGGTCTACAGTTTGTTTTAGGTTTCTCTCAAACATCTATAAATAAACTTGTGAGAAAATAAATGAGAACTTAATATTATGTGCTAATAGCCAATAAAGCATTGTGGGTGTTAAGGAAATGATACAGATGTCAGTTTCTGTACATCTATCTTAAAACGCTCATCCCAGCTTGTCAGGTGTAAATATCTCAAAACAGGTAACCTTGCATTTGGTTTGTTTGTTGGATTTAACATTCCGCTAACAATCTGTATCTGGAGCTGTGTTCACTTGAGGCAGATACAAGCTGCTGTTTTCATTAGCCTGCCATACATCAGGCATGATACCACCTGGTCACATTACCACCGAACTACCTGCAGATACAAGCTGCTGTTTTCATTAGCCTGCCATACATCTCACATGATACCACCTGGTCACATTACCACCATACTACCTGCAGATACAAGCTGCTGTTTTCATTAGCCTGCCAAACATCTTGCATGATACCACCTGGTCACATTACCACCACACTACCTGCAGATACAAGCTGCTGTTTTCATTAGCCTGCCAAACATCTTGCATGATACCACCTGGTCACATTACCACCACACTACCTGCAGATACAAGCTGCTGTTTTCATTAGCCTGCCATACATGTCACATGATACCACTCCCAGTAACATTACCACCACACTACCTGCAGATACAAGCTGCTGTTTTCATTAGCCTGCCATACATCAGGCATGATACCACCCCAGTAACATTACCACCACACTACCTGCAGATACAAGCTGCTGTTTTCATTAGCCTGCCATACATGTCACATGATACCACCTGGTCCCATTACCACCACACTACCTGCAGATACAAGCTGCTGTTTTCCTTAGCCTGCCATACATCTCACATGATACCACCTGGTCACATTACCACCACACTACCTGCAGATACAAGCTGCTGTTTTCATTAGCCTGCCATACATGTCACATGATACCACCTGGTCACATTACCACCACACTACCTGCAGATACAAGCTGCTGTTTTCCTTAGCCTCATATCATCTCATATGATACCACCAGTCCTGGTCACATAACCACCACACTACCTGCAGATACAAGCTGCTGTTTTCATAGCCTGCCATACATCACACATGATACCACCTGGTCACATTACCACCACACTACCTGCAGATACAAGCTGCTGTTTTCATTAGCCTGCCATACATCACATATGATACCACCCCAGTAACATTACCACCACACTACCTGCAGATACAAGCTGCTGTTTTCATTAGCCTGCCATACATGTCACATGATACCACCTGGTCCCATTACCACCACACTACCTGCAGATACAAGCTGCTGTTTTCATTAGCCTGCCATACATGTCACATGATACCACCTGGTCACATTACCACCACACTACCTGCAGATACAAGCTGCTGTTTTCCTTAGCCTCATATCATCTCATATGATACCACCAGTCCTGGTCACATAACCACCACACTACCTGCAGATACAAGCTGCTGTTTTCATAGCCTGCCATACATCACACATGATACCACCTGGTCACATTACCACCACACTACCTGCAGATACAAGCTGCTGTTTTCATTAGCCTGCCATACATCACATATGATACCACGCCCAGTAACATTACCACCACACTACCTGCAGATATAAGCTGCTGTTTTCATAGCCTGCCATACATCACACATGATACCACCTGGTCACATTACCACCACACTACCTGCAGATACAAGCTGCTGTTTTCATTAGCCTGCCATACATCACACATGATACCACGCCCAGTAACATTACCACCACACTACCTGCAGAAATAAGCTGCTGTTTTCATAGCCTGCCATACATCACACATGATACCACCTGGTCACATTACCACCACACTACCTGCAGATACAAGCTGCTGTTTTCATTAGCCTGCCATACATCACACATGATACCACGCCCAGTAACATTACCACCACACTACCTGCAGATATAAGCTGCTGTTTTCATAGCCTGCCATACATCACACATGATACCACCTGGTCACATTACCACCACACTACCTGCAGATACAAGCTGCTGTTTTCATTAGCCTGCCATACATCACACATGATACCACGCCCAATAACATTACCACCACACTACCTGCAGATACAAGTTGCTGTTTTCATTAGACTGCCATACATGTCACATGATACCACCTGGTCACATTACCACCACACTACCTGCAGATACAAGTTGCTGTTTTCATTAGCTTGCCATACATGTCACATGATACCACTCCCAGTAACATTACCACCACACTACCTGCAGATACAAGCTGCTGTTTTCATTAGCTTGCCATACATGTCACATGATACCACTCCCAGTAACATTACCACCACACTACCTGCAGATACAAGCTGCTGTTTTCATTAGATTGCCATACATGTCACATGATACCACTCCCAGTAACATTACCACCACACTACCTGCAGATACAAGTTGCTGTTTTTATAGCCTGCCATACATGTCACATGATACCACCTGGTCACATTACCACCACACTACCTGCAGATACAAGCTGCTGTTTTCATTAGCCTGCCATACATGTCACATTACCACCACACTACCTGCAGATACAAGCTGTTGGTTTCATTAGCCTGCAATACATCTCACATGATACCACCCCTGGTCACATTACCACTCACTACCTGCAGATACAAGTTGCTGTTTTATTAGAATGCGTTTCATTTCACATGATACCACCCCTGGTCACAATACCACCACCATTCCCCAGGATCAAATGTGCGGCCTTGCTGAGTTGCGGAGATTGATACCTACATTGTTTCCAGGGCTGGTTTCCAGTGTTAATAGCTTGCAACTTACATTCATACCACACCTTTGTCAGCACACAGGAATAATTGATTAACTTGGAATAGGTGCTAATAATTAACTACTCCTTTATTGCATATTGTTTGTTTTTCATCATTATACATGCTGTATTTATTTACTTTATATCTCGGAAATGCGAATAGAGTTTATTAAAAGAATTTAAACAAGAGGGCCATAATGGCCCTTAATCGCTCACCTGATGACACAGGCTTTACGTAGGCTCAAATCTGGCATTAAGTAATTGAGAGTCATTTACTTTAGAAATCTTTGGTGAAGATTGGACCATTAGTGTGGCCACTGGGTTGATAACATTTTCTAGAATTTTACCAAGTAACCTACTGAATCCACATGACTCACTTCAAAACATATGTAAAATTTCATACTGGCAAACATGATGGTCAAGTTTGGTAAAGACTGGGCCATCAATGTAGCCTCTTAAGTGTTTTCACAAGCTTTTTCTAAAATTTGACCTAGTGACCTACTTTATGACCCCACGAGACCCAATAACGAACTCATCCAAGATATTATGTAGACAAACATTCTGACCAAGTTTGATGAAGATTGGCCTATAAATAGGGCCTCTAGTGTGTTCACAAGCTTTTTCTAAGATTTGACCTTGTGACCTACTTTTTGACCCAACGTGACCCAGTTACGAACTCATCTGAAATTTCATGCAGACAAACATTCTGACCAAGTTTGGTGAAGATTGGGCTATAAATGTGGCCTCTAGTGTGTTCACAAGCTTTTTCTAAGATTTGACCTAGTGACCTACTTTTTTGACCCCACGTGACCCAGTTACGAACTCATCCAAGATTTCATGCAGACAAACATTCTGACCAAGTTTGATGAAGATTGGCCTATAAATAGGGCCTCTAGTGTGTTCACAAGCTTTTTTTAAGATTTGACCTTGTGACCTACTTTTTGACCCCACGTGACCCAGTTACGAACTCATCCAAGATTTCATGCAGACAAACATTCTGACCAAGTTTGGTGAAGATTGGGCTATAAATGTGGCCTCTAGTGTGTTCACAAGCTTTTTCTAAGATTTGACCTAGTGACCTACTTTTTGACCCCACGTGACCCAGTTACGAACTCATCCAAGATTTCATGCAGACAAACATTCTGACCAAGTTTGGTGAAGATTGGGCTATAAATGTGGCCTCTAGTGTGTTCACAAGCTTTTTCTAAGATTTGACCTAGTGACCTACTTTTTGACCCCACGTGACCCAGTTATGAACTCATCCAAGATTTCATGCAGACAAACATTCTGACCAAGTTTGGTGAAGATTGGGCTATAAATGTGGCCTCTAGTGTGTTCACAAGCTTTTTCTAAGATTTGACCTAGTGACCTACTTTTTGACCCCACGTGTCCCAGTTACGAACTCATCCAAGATTTCATGCAGACAAACATTCTGACCAAGTTTGGTGAAGATTGGGCTATAAATGTGACCTCTAGTGTGTTCACAAGCTTTTTCTAAGATTTGACCTAGTGACCTACTTTTTGACCCCACGTGACCCAGTTACGAACTCATCCAAGATTTCATGCAGACAAACATTCTGACCAAGTTTGGTGAAGATTGGGCAATAAATGTGGTCTCTAGTGTGTTCACAAGTTTTTCCTAAAATTTGACCTCGTGACCTACTTTTTGACCCCAGGTGACCCAATAATGAACTCATCCAAGATTTCATGCAGACAAACATTCTGACCAAGTTTGATGAAGATTGGATAAAAATTGTGGCCTCTAGTGTGTTCACAAGGTAAATGTTGACGACGGACGACGAACGACGAACGACGAACGACGGACGCCGGACGACGGACGAAGCGGTATCACAAAAGCTCCCCTTGAGCACGTTGTGCTCAGGTGAGCTAAAAATAAACAGGAGAATCTATTTTAAAGATATCATATAATACACTACGTCTTTTTTATATGACTAGCTCTTAACCTGGTTAATATGTTTTAAAAGGCCTTAGGAAAATAGTGTAGATCCTAATCTAACAGCTCCCAGTTAATTGCTGCTGAGTCAATGTACATTTGCATGTAAATGTTAGACAATGACTAATAATAAGTGTGATTAATAACAAAATGTAGCGAGAAAAGGGTTTAAGTTATAGGTCAGCCTTCTAAAATAATAATAAATTTATAAATTCCTATCACTTTCAGTACATGTGATTGTTATATTATAAACTTATATGCCAGATCCAGTTATCCATGGACATCCATTGAGTCATTAATTGAAACTAGCACCCTAACCATGTACACTTGCATTCTTTAATTGGACTGCAGATGACCATTGTTTATAAAGAAGACCATTCATGTCTCAATACTCCTGTTTACATAGGAACATCAGAGACGACAGAATCATGATCAAAAACTGCTCTTCCTGAAGCTTCTTGTACAAACATTAGGAACATGTGTCCTTTTATTGAACTGAACTCTGAGGCTGATATGGAAATGAACACTGCATAGATAATAGAACCATTATTAGGAGTTGTAGCCATATTGAATATAATGTATACACAATGTGTACAAGTTAGGCCAGCTGATACAGGTGTGACAGATGCTTCAGGTGTCTTGCTACTAGCTTCATAGTCATGGGATGGGTGGTGGGCTGCAATCAGCCTCAATGATCATGGTCATGGGATGGGTGGTGGGCTGCAATCAGTCTCAATGATCATGGTCATGGGATGGGTGGTGGGCTACAATCAGCCTTAGTGATCATGGTCATATGATTGGGTGGTGGGCAGGTGGTGGGCTGCAATCAGCCTAAATGATCATGGTCATGGGATGGATGGTGGGCTGCAATCAGCCTAAATGATCATAGTCATAGGAAGGATGGTGGGCTACAATCAGCCTAAATGATCAGTCATGGGATGGGTGGTGGGCTGCAATCAGCCTGAATGATCATGGTCATGGGATGGATGGTGGGCTGCAATCAGTCTAAATGATCATGGTCATGGGATGGGTGGTGGGCTGCAATCAGCCTAAATGATCATGGTCATGGGATGGATGGTGGGCTGCAATCAGCCTCAATGATCATGGTCATAAGATGGGTGGTGGGGTACAATCAGCCTTAATGATCATGGTCATGGGATGGATGGTGGACTGCAATCAGCCTCAATGATCATGATCATGGGATGGGTGGTGGACTGCAATCAGCCTCAATGATCATAGTCATGGGATGGGTGGTGGACTGCAATCAGCCTCAATGATCATGGTCATGGGATGGATGGTGGGCTGCAATCAGCCTCAATGATCATGGTCATGGGATGGATGGTGGACTACAATCAGTCTCAATGATCATGGTCATGGGATGGGTGGAGGGCTGCAATCAGCCTCAATGATCATAGTCATGGGATGGATGGTGGACTGCAATCAGCCTCAATGATCATGGTCATGGGATGGATGGTGGGCTACAATCAGTCTCAATGATCATGGTCATGGGATGGGTGGAGGGCTGCAATCAGCCTAAATGATCATGGTCATGGGATGGGTGGTGGGCTGCAATCAGCCTCAATGATCATAGCCATGGGATGGGTGGTGGACTGCAATCAGTCTCAATGATCATAGTCATGGGATGGGTGGTGGACTGCAATCAGCCTCAATGATCATAGTCATGAGATGGGTGGTGGGCTACAATCAGCCTCAATGATCATGGTCATGGGAAAGTTGATGGGCTTCTGATGAAGTTATCAATGTAACATGTACAAAAGATAGCCACAAACCATGTTTTGGCAATGGGGAAATGGTCCTTTAAGATTAAAAAAAAAATCAGGATTTGTTAATTTATCATCACAGTAGTAATAATAGATTCCAACTCAGAAAGCTAAATCATACTTAAAAATATATGTATTTGACATTATTGGTTTTGGTTGTTAGTTATGCCCAGTCTGTGGTCCCTAGACACTGGCAATTAGCCTCGGCTCCTGTTTCAGGTATATTGTTACTGAAAACGTAATGAGAAAGTCCTTAGGTAAAACATCTGAGTAGAACCATCGAAGTTGTCCGTTTATGAAATTTCTCACAAAAAACCCATCCTGTCTTAATTGTCAATGACATATTTCACCCACCTCAGTTGAGAGCCATGGTTGGTCTTGTACCAGCTGACTCCAGTTGACGTCCTCCCTAACAACTGCATATCTGTTTTGTATTGCTGTCCCTCCAAGGTATTTGTTCAGGAGTTCTTTCCCTTTCGCCTCATAGATGGCCTTAGCAGACATGGCAACGTGTTATACTTGGGTACCCAGCCACTATCTGTAAATAGGTCAAACATCCTAACTAAAACATAATGGAGCAGCATTTATTTAGGCAATGGATTTGTGTGATGTACTCAAGATGTTTTCTCAAGAGCATGTTTCTTGCATTAATTTGATGTTGATATAAAGGAATTTCAAATGTGTGCCATTATAGATGCAACATAAATCTAAGCATAACTATCCATCTTGCTATTATCATATAAATACTGTCTACTCTAGCAATTTGACTTAATATAGACCTAATGCAGTGCCTATTCAGTCATTATTAATAGATGCATGCACCTGATTGTGGAGCTTTAAAATCTACACAGGGTCAATTTACAACTTATTATATCTTTGATAATTCAGAACATGAAAGTAAAATTATTTTGCAAGTATAAACTCACAAAATTATCAAAGTTTAAGAAATGGAATATAAAAAAAATGTTTACTTGTGCTATACATGTATTAACCTTTTCTGTGATTGGTATTCAGAAAGGTACTGCTTTGCATGACCCTTTTTGACTGTGTGCAATCTTTACATTCAGTATGATCAAGCATAGACATTTATAAGTACTGGAAGTATGCAGGTAATAAATTCATAGATAATAATTAGAAATTGTGGCCACAAAAAGACCTATGCATTGGTACCCCATTTTATACTGTTTGAAAAAGCATTTGATTAAAAAATAAGGTTGTGTCTGTTGAAAATATAAATGTCACTCATAGACTAACTTTCTGAGATATGACATCAAAGGAAACAAACATGTCAACATAATAATTTCTCACATATATAAAATAATAGAAGAGTGCCACATGTCTTGATACAACAAAAAAGAAACTCAAGTGTCAGCTGACAAAGTGACGACACAATGTCACACATGTATGGTAATTAACAATTTTTTATTCTATTTAATGTAAGGATTGTACAGAGAATGTACACATCATATATAGAGGTTTATAACATGCTATTTTCTAATAATGTTTTATGTCAGATTATTTACATATTTTGATGATACTTGAGTGTAACCAGTATTCACTGTGTACTTTTGCACTTACTCATGGGATTTTTAAACAACATAAGAACTATGACATAACTGAGGAGATGCCAGCATCATTTGAAAGGAAAAGA
Source organism: Sinonovacula constricta (assembly GCA_007844125.1). NCBI lineage: Eukaryota > Metazoa > Mollusca > Bivalvia > Cardiida > Solecurtidae > Sinonovacula > Sinonovacula constricta. Next base: position 359,924 of record RXXH01000343.1, on the reverse strand, counting down.
GAATAGATGGGGTCTGGGAGGGGTGGGGTGGGGGGTTTCTACTGGTGTTTGGATTGAGGATTTAGTTCAGCTCAACAAACACATCTATTTGAAAAGGACTACCTTGATAAGTATTATTTTATCTACAAGTAATGCATTTTTACCTAGGATAGACACTAGGTATTTTTTCTCCGAACTCATCGTTTCTTTAAAAGGCTGCTTTATTCATTAATTAATTATTTATTTATTAATTAAATATGATTCCCTTCATTTTTGAATGACCCCCAGTTTTTCAATTATGGGGGCATGAACAACCCCTCAAAACTTTGCTCTTGAAAGAACACTGTTTAATCACAGCATTGATTTTAGACATCTTAACATTTTCTCACTTGGTGAATAAAAAATGATAGAGCTGAATAAAAAACAGTGATAGACAATGCAAACCTATTTCTATTCTAACAACAGTGACAAGACCATGCAAACCTATTTCTATTCTAACAACAGTGACAAGACCATGCAAACCTATTTCTATTCTAACAACAGTGACAAGACCATGCAAACCTATTTCTATTCTAACAACAGTGACAAGACCATGCAAACCTATTTCTATTCTTACAACAGTGACAAGACCATGCAAACCTATTTCTATTCTAACAACAGTGACAAGACCATGCAAACCTATTTCTATTCTAACAACAGTGACAAGTCCATGCAAACCTATTTCTATTCTAACAACAGTGACAAGACCATGCAAACCTATTTCTATTCTAACAACAGTGACAAGTCCATGCAAACCTATTTCTATTCTAACAACAGTGACAAGATCATGCAAACCTATTTCTATTCTAACAACAGTGACAAGATCATGCAAACCTATTTCTATTCTAACAACAGTGACAAGTCCATGCAAACCTATTTCTATTCTAACAACAGTGACAAGACCATGCAAACCTATTTCTATTCTAACAACAGTTACATGTCCATGCAAACCTATTTCTATTCTAACAACAGTGACAAGACCATGCAAACCTATTTCTATTCTAACAACAGTGACAAGACCATGCAAACCTATTTCTATTCTAACAACAGTGACAAGACAATGCAAACCTATTTCTATTCTAACAACAGTGACAAGACCATGCAAACCTATTTCTATTCGAACAAAGTTCAATAGTAAAAATTGACATATAAATGAAAACATACATGTACAACATAGACTTAAACATGTGACTTGAATATAAGATCAAAATAGTTGACATAAATGTGAAATATGGACAATTTCACTTACAAGTTGAAGCAGTATCCTATTGGTGCATTGAATTAAAAAGGGGCGCCGGTGGCTTAGTGGTAGAGTCGCAGATTTGTAACTCCTCTGACTGCTTAGCCTCTCACTGCATTGGTTCAAGTCCCATTCGGGGGAAGTGAGAAGGTCTCTGAGCTGACTTGCAGTGCGCCTGTGGTTCTACTCAGACATGTGTCTGGGGTCTTCCTCCACCAAAAAAGCTTGACGTTGCTAAAATGATCATAAATAGTCGCTGCAATGCATTTCAAAAACAAAACAAAAACAAAACGAATTAAACAACTCTACAATTGTAAAGTGTGAAGTAAAAAGAACAATCAATTGAAAATAAAAAGGTCACAACATATTGTTAGTTTTATCATAGCAAAATGGTACTTTCTTTAGAGGCATTGAAAACTAAACTTGAACAATCCCAAATTCATTTCAAAAAATGGTGTTGCTCAGATTCTAATATATACACATGTGTGTGTGAAGTGATGTCAATTCTGTCTAGTCTTTGATGTCACAGTCCGGTGATGTATTTCAAGGACACATGCCAAGGTTTCAATTTACAAAGTTTACCCCGAGAGCTGGGATCTCCCATCCAATTTTATGGACAAGATTGCTAATTACCTTTCATTACTTCAGCAATTAGTAACATTTTCATTCATAGTCATGAAGTCTATGTTATAGAATAAACATAGAAATTAAGTTATTGTCAAAGGTGTGTATATACACCTAATAAAATTAGCCTAATGATGCATCTTATTAACCTGAACAGTGAACTAACCATTTAATTTTTCCGTTATTGGAAAGTGTTATATTGAACTTTTCTTACCTACCAGGCATTCCGTGATGTTCTTGTGCTTGAAAATACACCTTAATACAGTTCATTTATTTCGAAATACATGTACATGTATTAACATACACCTATAAGGTCAGTGTTTAATCATAATGAAATAAACAAGATTTGCATTTTACTTTAACTGTTTTGGTAAATTTGTTGACAGAAATTAATAAATAACAAGCATGTTTAAATCCAAATAGATTAGCAGGTTATTATTTAGAGTTTAAAAGTCTTGTTATTTTTCAGCACTGTGATAAAAGACTAACAGGACACAGATCACACAAATAAATCAATGAATTAGATATCAACTTAAGTTTAAACAGAACCAGGAAGTTTCTATTCACTGTGTCTATAAATATATTGTAATACCCTCAGTAAAAAGAAACTCCCACATTCCACTCCTGTTACAGTACTTCCTTAAACTAAATGCACATATCTGTGTGTGACGTATGACATCCTTAAATGTACACTATATGCTTGTCTCTGGCTTTAACACCCTCATTACAGTCTGTCAGTTTTACAGATTATATGTTGTTGCTTAATGTACAGTCCACCAAGCACTAACCTGAAGTAAAGACAATGTTTATTTGAAGATAAGGTGCTGCTCTCACTGTGAAAGCATGACATTTACACCTGACATGATACCAACGTCACACTGTTTATACTGACACCAGGCCAACTTGTCCTGGAAATGGCCTTATCTGTAACTATTTGGTTTGGATAATCAAAGACTTGTATACTTCTGCTATGAATTAAGCATATAACAATAACATACTTAATGACTTCAGCACTATCAATACAAATATTGATTTAATTTGTATGTAACATACATAACATTTTTATAACAGAATCCTCAGTTACTCTATGGAGAAGAGCCCTAAAACTGGGTTGTAATATGAATCAGTAAAACTCCTTGAAAACTGTTAATCATTATGGTGACCCTTATCATGCTACATTTGTTGATAAGCTTTACAAACTCTTAGCTTGTATAGAGACTGTATAGAGACTGTGTAGAGACTGTGTAGAGACTGTGTATTTGGCTCTTTTTCAGATAACAAGAAAAAATAATGATCATTACATTTTTGTGCTTAGTTTCAAATCTGTTTGCATATAATGTATTATTAAGGTATTTTTGTTTCATATTAACTGCAAAGATATTATTTAAAAAAGTACATTGCTTTCTGTTGCTTGTCATGACTTGGTCATTCATACTTTTTTCTCAAAAATGTCAAAACTTTCAAGTTTGACATCTTTGACAAAAAAATAAATATTAAGTCAAAGAACACATGGTAATATAAATTATACTTCATTATAAGATATTTTTATATAACATGAAATAAATATAACCAAATCAATGAGTTTATGCAACCAGATTTGAAACTATGCAAAAAAAAAGGAATTGCCATTATTTTTTCCATTTATCTGAAAAAAAAAAGCCATCTAACAGTATGGATGCTGATTATGTGGCTCCTAGCTGGAGAAATATGACCTGGTTCTACAATATTTGTTAAGCTTGATCAATTCCTGCTTAGCAAATAGAGAGTTGAGTATGGTGACATGTAGATCGATGCTCCCTTCATTCAGGACAGTGTGAGATACTAACAGATGGCTCAAGTGTATCCTGTTCATTAGTTAAGTCTACATAGTATGAAACAAAGAGACACTGAAAGCAGTATTTAATCTGTCTTTACTGTTAATTACTGTGTCATTGATTAATTTACAGATATTGCATACTGTTAATTGATTTCCGTTTCAGGAAGCTATTAACCTCTCAACCATTAAAGGATGCTGATACTCATTTATTTACTGTTAAAGAAAAATGTCAATTATTTCTTGACAGCTAAACAATACGTTTAATGATTTCTTCACCATTATAGGATACTGCTAGTGATTTCTTCACCATTATAGGATACTGCTAACGATTTCTTCACCATTATAGGATACTGCAAATGATTTCTTTACCATTACAGGGGACAGTTAATAGAGCTGGGTATCTCCAGAAAAAAATATATCACCAAACTATTATGATATCTGTCATCCAGATCTCTTCATTTTACAATATTTAGTTACCATAATTTAGATTTTTATAACTTACAAAACACTTCCAAAATTTGTTTATTTGTACAAGAAATTTAACTTTCTTTATAAACCTAACTGTTAACAAACATAAATAATTATACAATAAACAAGAAACAGGTTTCAAAGTGTCATGATAATGAAAGTAGGGCCTGATGGTGATGTCAAGTTTTGAATGCAACCACATAATTTGTTGTGTTGCCTGCATACTTCATTGATGCTTTGCAGTAAGGTGAACAAGCTTCTCCCTACTGCTATTTTCTAATCTGAAAAGTGTTATGAAAATGTCTTGGGGACCCTCTCTACATCTCCTACCAAATCCATTAAGAAACATGTATACAAATCATAGGATGCTTATGTAAACAATCATTTAGATGTGGTTTTTAATCTTTACTTGATTACTGTTATCATAGATGACAGTTTGTTTACAAGCTGCATGGTAGATTATCTACTGCACTTTACTATCCTATTGACAATAGATTGTGGGTAAGTTTTGGATTCATGTCATTGCATGGAGCTATCAATTTATTTTCTTTGTAACCATATTGCAATGTATCAATACTTTCACATGGTATTACGATACTGTATTGTAGTGGCAAAAATCAGGATACATTGATGCATTGATGATATGGCTCCGCTCCAGCTGTTAATGATTTCTTTACCATTATAGGATGTAGTTATTGATTGTTTTTACCATTACAGGATGTTGTAATTGTTTTTACCATTGTAGGATGTTGTTATTGTTTTTATCATTACAGGATGTTGTTATTGTTTTTACCATTGTAGGATATTGTTATTGTTTTTATCATTACAGGATGTTGTTATTGATTGTTGTTACCATTATAGGATTCTTTTAATGATTTCTTGACCATTGATGGTATTTATGATTTTGTGTCCATGAGTTTTTTTTAACTTTATAGAGTGTTGTTAATGGTATTGTCATATAAGACCTGTATTATGGGTGTTCATTTAAAGTCATACTGAGATGGTTTTAATGAGCAATTAAGTAGTATGAGTGTTTTAGTGTTTTTGAAATATATGCAGTGACCATTAATGATCACTAGCAACGTCCAGCTTTCTGGTGGAGAAAGATCCCAGACACATGTCTGGGTAGACCCACTGGCACAGCGCAAGTCAGCTGTAAGACCGTCTCACATTAAGCCCTTCATCTTGAACAGGACTCAAACCCACGCGGTGAGAGGCTAAGCAGTCAGAGGAGTTACAAATCGGTTACTCTACCACTACGCCCCGGGTGCCCCAAATGTAATATAATAAATTCTTCTTTGATCTTCTAGTACTTAGATCAACATTTCATAATGTTAGAAGATTTATGGTTTCATAAATTAAGCTCTATATTTCCCATAAAAGGCTTAAATAAACAACTTTTACAAAATAAATGTCAGATGCAGTTTAAGCCTGGCATTAACTTGATAATTAAACAAGACTAACCTTTCTTTCCCAAGAAAACAATATTCCCAGCTAAAACGATGAAAATCACAATCTGACAGTTTATTATGGACAAAACCACACACTTGGAGTCACTTTCTGCCAGATTCAGTGGAGGTTTTGTATCTCTGAGATCAATATTGAACTTCTATAGACTGCAGGGGGTTCTTGGATAATTTTGGGGGAAGGTCTAGTGATTGGCGATGGGATAGAGGCAAATAGTTTGTCAGAAATCAATATCATATAGAGCCTATAAACATAGATTGACCTTCAAATGTCTCTTCTAGTCCTTTTGTAAATATATAGTAAGTTGATGATTTTACTTTTAAGAACTTTTAGGGCAAATAAATCTGTTAGCATTTAGAAATTTGATTCCTTACACTTTAACAATATTTTATGTCCTTGCTATTGTATAATATGTCTATTATTCAGAACACATTTGATGAAAGTGTGACGACAACTATGGCCATTCCCAGGTGGTGTTTTCTTACTGTGAACTTAAAGGATAAAAAAGCCAATAAATATGTTTATTAGGATTAATTCCAGGAAATAAATCAGTGGGGACACAGGGCTCACTGGTGGAAAAGTGTGGACACAACCAAAAAACAAGGGACAATAGAAGTTCATATGAAATCACCTAAAACCAATAAAATCATATTCAATAAATATAACTACCGTACTTAATGGTCAATGTTTCTTATATTCTATTACCTGTGATGAATATGGCTGTTTAGTAATGATTAAATCTAAACAGTATTTTAAGTTTAAAGATTTCCCAAGTTGTGTCATGAAGCAAAATGTTGAAAATAATTGTATAGCAATGCCTGAACAGTGCACATAATGATAAACTCATTGTATTCCACAGAATACGGTGTTGCTAAGAGTTGTTGTGACCTTATGTTGTTATGCTTGGAAAACATTTAATATATGCAATATAAACTTGGAAGAGAGCTTTTAAAATGTTAGATATATTTTAAGTACGCTTGCGGTAACTAACTAACTGGGTATCCATAGATATCACCAAATCAACTGTCAAAGCAAAGCAGATATTTCTCATATATATCCATCCATTATTGCAAAAGTAATTATAAAACAAGAGGGCCATGATGGCCCTTAATCGCTCACCTGATGACACAGGCTTTTAGTAGGCTCAAATCTGGCATCAAGTAATTAAGAGTTATTTACTTTAGAAATCTTTTGTGAAGATTGGACCATTAGTGTGGCCACAAGGTTGATAGCATTTTCTAGAATTTTACCAAGTAACCTACTGAATCCACCTGACCCACTTCAAAACATATGTAAGATTTCATACTGGCAAACATTCTGGCCAAGTCTGGTGAACATTGGGCCATCAATGTGGCCTCTAAGTGTTTTCACAAGGTTTTTCTAAAATGTGACCTAGTGACCTACTATTTGACCCCACGTGACCCAATAATGAACTCGTCCAAGATTTCATGCAGACAAACAATCTGACCAAGTTTGGTGAAGACTGCGCTATAAATGTGGTCTCTAGTGTGTTTAGAAGCTTTTTCTAAGAGTTGACCTAAATATTATTGACCCCACGTGACCCAGTTATGAACTCCTCCAAGATTTCATGAAGGCAAACATTCTGACCAGTTATGAACTCCTGCAAGATTTCAAGAAGGCAATTATTCTGATCAAGTTTGGTGAACATTGGTCAAAAATGGGCCTAGTATTTTCACAGGCTTTTGCTAAAATTTGACCTAGTGACCTAGTTTTTGACCCAATTTGATCCAATAATAAACGTATCCAAGAATTCATGCAGACAAACATTCTGACCAAGTTTGGTGAAAATTGGGCTACACATGTGGTCTCTAGTGTGTTCACAAGCTTTTTCTAAGATTTGACCTAGTGACCTACTTATTGACTCCATGTGACCCAGTTATGAAATCATCCAAGATTTCATGCAGGCAAATATTCTGATCATGTTTTATGACGATTGGGCCATAAATGGGGCATCTAGTGTGTTCACAAGCTTTTTCTAAAATTTTACATAGTGACCTACTTTTGAACCCATGTGACCCAATCACAAACTCATCCAAGATGTCATACAGACAAACATTCTGACCAAGTTTGAGGAAGATTGGACAATAAATGTGGCCTTTAGTGCGTTCACAAGCTTTTTCTAAGATTTGAACTGGTGACCTACTTTTTGATCCCACGTGACCCAATTACGAACTTGTCCAAGATTTCATGCAGACAAACATTCTGACCAAGTTTGGTGAAGATAACTGTGGCCTCTAGCATGTTCACAAGCTAAAATGTTGATGACGGATGCCACAGGCCGGACGAAGCTGTATCACAAAAGCTCCCCTTGAGCACACTGCCAAAATATTGCAGCAAAGTCTTAAATGATTCGACAGTATTCAACTAGGCCTAACCTTTTATTGGTAAGCAGTACATAGCTAATTTAAGCACTCCTCACACCCATGTTGACAGCATCTTTTACCCAGAATTATTTATTTTATTTTTATATATATGTCAAGCTTGAAAAAAAAATTCCCCCATTGCCTAATAATTAAAGTCAGTAGCTTTGCAAGAAGTAAGTCATTATTTTATTATTTATACAAAAGGGCCATGGTGGCCCTTAATCACTCACCTGAGGACACGGGCTTTTAGTAGGCTCATATCTGATTAAGAGTTATTTACTTTAGAAATCTTTGGTGAAGATTGGACCAGTAGTGTGGCCACTGGTCTGATAACATTTTCTAGAATTTTACCAAGTGACCTTCTGAACCCACATGGCCCACTTTAAAAAAATATCTAAGATTTCATACTGACAAACATTCTGGCCAAGTTATGTGAAGATTGTGCCATCAATGTGGCCCCTAAGTGTTTTCACAAGGATTTTTCTACAATTTGACCTAGTGACCTAGTTTTTGACCCCACGTGACCTTGTTACAAATTCACCCAAGATTTCTTGCAGGCACACATTCTGGCCATGTTAATCGAATATTGGGTGGTCTCTAGTGTAGGTTTTTCTAAGAGTTGACCTATCGACCTACTTTTTTGACACCACTTGACCTAATAATGAACTCACCTAAGATTTTATGCAGACAAACATTGTGACCAAGTTTAGTGAAGTTTGGACCCTAAATGTGTCATCTAGTGTGTTAACAAGCTTTTTTTAAGATTTCACCTGGTGACCTACTTTCTGATCACACGTGACCCAGTTATGAACTCATCCAAGATTTCATGCAGGCAATTATTCTGATCAAGTTTGGTGACGATTGGGCCATAAATGGGGTCTCTAGTATGTCACAAACTTTTTTTAAGATTTGACCTAGTGACCTACTTTTTAACCCACGTGACCCAGTTATGAAATCTTTCAAGATTTCATGCAGGCAAACATTCTTACCAAGTTTGGTGAAGATTGGGCTATAAATAAGGATTCTAGTGTGTTCACAATTTTTTCTCTATTATTTGACCTGGTAAACCTACTTTATGACCCCACGTGACCCAGTTATGAACTCATCCAAGATTTCATGCAGAGATACATTTTGACCAAGTTTAGTGAAGATTGGGCTATAAATGTGGTCTCTAGTGTGTTCACAAGCTTTTTCTAAGATTTCACCTGGTGACCTACTTTCTGACCACACGTGGCCCAGTTATGAACTCATCCAAGATTTCATGCAGGCAATTATTCTGATCAAGTTTGGTGAAGATTGGGCTATAAATGGGGCCTCTAGTGTGTTTCCAAAAATTTGACCTTTTGTCCTATTTTTTGATCCCAGGAGACCCAATAATGAACTCATCCAAAATTTCATGCAGGCAAACATTCTGACCAAGTGTGATGAAGATTAGATAAAAACTGTGGCCTCTTGTGTGTTCACAAGCTAAATTGTGTTGTCGCCGCACAAAGGACGATGGATGCCAGACAATGGACGACAGGGTATCAAAAAAGCTCACCTTGAGCACGTTGAATAGCTCAGTTTGTTTTACCTATTTAATTTATCACTTTTAACCATGCTGATTTTAAACTGATCGGCACAATACCAGTAATTCTTTTGACATAATCCACAGTTTATTATCAAATAAAGCTCTGATGCACACAGACATCGTGACGGACTTGACTGACAGATACAAAGTGAAAGACTTGACTGACAGTTACAAGGTGACAGACATGACCAACAGACACAAGGTGACATACTTGACTAACAGACACAAGGTAACAGACAGGACTATCAGACACAAAGTAACAGATGTGACTGACAGATGCAAAGTGACAGACATGACAGACAGACACAAGGTGACATACTTGACTGACAGACACAAGATAAAAGACATTACTTTCAGACACAAAGTAACAGATATGACTGACAGATACAAAGTGACATACTTGACAAACATAAAATGACACACTTGACTGATACACACAAAGTGACAGACATGAGTGACAAAGTGTTACACCTGACAGGCTGACACAATGACTGACCTGCCAGGCTGACTGACAGACCTGACAGGCTGACTGACAGACCTGACAGGCCGACACAATGACAGGCCCAACAGGCTGACATGGCAGACCTGACAGGCTGACACTATGACAGAGCTGACAGGCTGACACAATGACAGAGCTGACAAGCAGACACAATGACAGACTTGACTGACAGACACAATGACAAACTTGACTGACAGACACAAATGAAAGACTTGAATGACGGGCACAAAGTCAGACATGACTGACAGGCAGAAATGACATACTTGATTAACAGACACAAAGACAGACTTGACTGACAGACACAAATGAAAGACTTTACTGACAAGCACAATGGCAGACTTGACTGACGGATATAATGACATGCTTGACTGACAGACACAGTGACATACTTGACTTACAGGCACTGTGATAGACTTGACTTAGAAACAATGACATACTGACAGACACAAATGACCGACTTGAATGACAGACACAAAGACATTACTGACAGGCAAAAATGATATACTTGACTAAAAGACACACAGACTTGACTGACAGACATAATGACATAATTGACTGACAGACACAGTGACATACTTGACTGGCAGACATGACATGCTTGACAGACAGACACAGTGACATACATGACTGACAGACATAATGACATGCTTGACAGACAAACACAGTGACAAACTTGACTGAATGACATGCTTGACAGACACAGTGACATACTTGACTGACAAACACATATGACAGTCTTGACTGGCAGACATAATGACATACTTGACTGACAGACACAGTGACATACTTGACTGACAAACACATATGACATACTTGACTGACAGACATAATGACATACTTGACTGACAGACACAGTGACATACTTGACTGACAGACACAGTGACATACTTGACTGACAGACATAATGACATACTTGACTGACAGACACAGTGACAAACTTGACTGACAAACATAATGACATACTTGACTGACAAACACAGTGACATACTTGACTGACAGACACAGTGACGTACTTGACTGACAGACATAATGACATACTTGACTGACAGACACAGTGACATACTTGACTGACAGACATAATGACATACTTGACTGACAGACATAATGACATACTTGACTGACAGACACAGTGACATACTTGACTGACAAACACATATGACATACTTGACTGACAGACACAGTGACATACTTGACTGTCAGACACATTGACATACTTGACTGACAGACAAAGTGACATACTTGACTTACAGACACAATGACATACTTGACTGACAGACACAGTGACATACTTGACTGAAAGACAAAGTGACATACTTGACTTACAGACACAATGACATACTTGACTGACAGACAAAGTGACATACTTGACTGACAGACACAGTGACATACTTGACTGACAGACACAATGACATACTTGACTTACAGACACAATGACATACTTGACTGACAGACACAATGACATACTTGACTTACAGGCACTGTGATAGACTTGACTTAGAAACAATGACATACTGACAGACACAAATGACCGACTTGAATGACAGACACAAAGACATTACTGACAGGCAAAAATGATATACTTGACTAAAAGACACACAGACTTGACTGACAGACATAATGACATAATTGACTGACAGACACAGTGACATACTTGACTGGCAGACATGACATGCTTGACAGACAGACACAGTGACATACATGACTGACAGACATAATGACATGCTTGACAGACAAACACAGTGACATACTTGACTGAATGACATGCTTGACAGACACAGTGACATACTTGACTGACAAACACATATGACAGTCTTGACTGGCAGACATAATGACATACTTGACTGACAGACACAGTGACATACTTGACTGACAAACACATATGACATACTTGACTGACAGACATAATGACATACTTGACTGACAGACACAGTGACATACTTGACTGACAGACACAGTGACATACTTGACTGACAGACATAATGACATACTTGACTGACAGACACAGTGACAAACTTGACTGACAAACATAATGACATACTTGACTGACAAACACAGTGACATACTTGACTGACAGACACAGTGACGTACTTGACTGACAGACATAATGACATACTTGACTGACAGACACAGTGACATACTTGACTGACAGACACAATGACATACTTGACTGACAGACATAATGACATACTTGACAGACAGACACAGTGACATACTTGACTGACAAACACATATGACATACTTGACTGACAGACACAGTGACATACTTGACTGTCAGACACATTGACATACTTGACTGACAGACAAAGTGACATACTTGACTTACAGACACAATGACATACTTGACTGACAGACACAGTGACATACTTGACTGAAAGACAAAGTGACATACTTGACTTACAGACACAATGACATACTTGACTGACAGACAAAGTGACATACTTGACTGACAGACACAGTGACATACTTGACTGACAGACACAATGACATACTTGACTTACAGACACAATGACATACTTGACTGACAAACACATATGACATACTTGACTGACAGACATAATGACATACTTGACTGACAGACACAGTGACATACTTGACTGACAGACACAGTGACATACTTGACTGACAGACATAATGACATACTTGACTGACAGACACAGTGACAAACTTGACTGACAAACATAATGACATACTTGACTGACAAACACAGTGACATACTTGACTGACAGACACAGTGACGTACTTGACTGACAGACATAATGACATACTTGACTGACAGACACAGTGACATACTTGACTGACAGACATAATGACATACTTGACTGACAGACATAATGACATACTTGACAGACAGACACAGTGACATACTTGACTGACAAACACATATGACATACTTGACTGACAGACACAGTGACATACTTGACTGTCAGACACATTGACATACTTGACTGACAGACAAAGTGACATACTTGACTTACAGACACAATGACATACTTGACTGACAGACACAGTGACATACTTGACTGAAAGACAAAGTGACATACTTGACTTACAGACACAATGACATACTTGACTGACAGACAAAGTGACATACTTGACTGACAGACACAGTGACATACTTGACTGACAGACACAATGACATACTTGACTTACAGACACAATGACATACTTGACTGACAGACACAATGACATACTTAACTTACAGACACAGTGACATACTTGACTTACAGACACAGTGACATACTTGACTGACAGACACAGTGACATACTTGACTTACAGACACAATGACATACTTGACTTACAGACACAGTGACATACTTGACAGACAGACACAATGACATACTTGACTTACAGACACAATGACATACTTGACTGACAGACACAGTGACATACTTGACTTACAGACACAATGACATACTTGACTTACAGACACAGTGACATACTTGACAGACAGACACAATGACATACTTGACTTACAGACACAATGACATACTTGACTTACAGACACAGTGACATACTTGACTTACAGACACAGTGACATACTTGACAGACAGACACAATGACATACTTGACTTACAGACACAATGACATACTTGACTTACAGACACAATGACATACTTGACTTACAGACACAGTGACATACTTGACAGACAGACACAGTGACATACTTGACAGACAGACACAATGACATACTTGACTTACAGACACAATGACATACTTGACTTACAGACATAATGACATACTTGACTTACAGACACAGTGACATACTTGACTTACAGACACAATGACATACTTGACTTACAGACACAGTGACATACTTGACAGACAGACACAATGACATACTTGACTTACAGACACAGTGACATACTTGACAGACAGACACAATGACATACTTGACTTACAGACACAATGACATACTTGACTTACAGACATAATGACATACTTGACTTACAGACACAGTGACATACTTGACTTACAGACACAATGACATACTTGACTTACAGACACAGTGACATACTTGACAGACAGACACAATGACATACTTGACTTACAGACACAATGACATACTTGACTTACAGACACAGTGACATACTTGACTTACAGACACAGTGACATACTTGACTGACAGACATAATGACATACTTGACTTACAGACACAATGACATACTTGACTTACAGACACAGTGACATACTTGACTTACAGACACAATGACATACTTGACTTACAGACACAGTGACATACTTGACAGACAGACACAATGACATACTTGACTTACAGACACAATGACATACTTGACTTACAGACATAATGACATACTTGACAGACAGACACAATGACATACTTGACTTACAGACACAGTGACATACTTGACAGACAGACACAATGACATACTTGACTTACAGACACAATGACATACTTGACTTACAGACACAGTGACATACTTGACTTACAGACACAGTGACATACTTGACTGACAGACATAATGACATACTTGACTTACAGACACAATGACATACTTGACTGACAGACACAATGACATACTTGACTGACAGACACAATGACATACTTGACTTACAGACACAATGACATACTTGACTTACAGACACAATGACATACTTGACTTACAGACATAATGACATACTTGACTTACAGACATAATGACATACTTGACTGACAGACACAGTGACATACTTGACTTACAGACACAATGACATACTTGACTTACAGACACAATGACATACTTGACTGACATACATAATGTCATACTTGACTGACAGACATAATGACATACTTGACTGACAGACATAATGACATACTTGACTGACAGACACAGTGACATACTTGACTGACAGAAATAATGACATGCTTGACTGACAGACAGTGACGTACTTGACTGTCAGACACAAATGACACTTGACTTAGGCACGACATACTGACAGACACAAATGAATGACTTAAATGACAGACACAAAGACAGACATGACAGGCTTTACCAACACGCACAATGATAGATTTGGTTTAGACAGAAATGACAGACTTGACTTAAAAGCACAGGGATATACTTGACTTAGGCATGACAGACCTGACTGACAGACAGAAATGATAGACTCGACTGACAGACACAAATGACAGACTTGGCTTAGGCACAATGACTGGACTTGACTGGCATTGATAGGTCATTTCGGAAACTGGACAGGCTAGCGCTAGCATTCAGTGATGCAATTACATGAAATAATTATATGCTATGACTATGAGTACGAATAAATGCTAGGACGCGTTACATGCCGGTAAAATAAAAATACAAAGCAAAAAACAAATAAATTTAACTAGGTAAATACACAATAAATATGATAACTTTCTCTGTAATAAATAAAATAAACATACCTTGGACAACAGTCTGACAGTTTCGACAAAGTGAGTCTCTAATGAACTGTATCGTATGACTTGACAGGTAAAATCATGCGTGGATCATCCGATGGGCACCCGATAAGGTTACACTACACTAAATTAAGTTTTTGTCTCTTGGTAGCGCTATACTAAATGACGATTTAGTAGGCTAAACTACAATGTAAAATGTAAGCTTATTTTTAAGCATATGGTACTTGATATTTCATTTTGTAATGTAGCTGGGTATTTTGGGAGCTATTTGTAACTGGAGTTTATTAACCATTTTAACCAGGGGTTGCTATTTTGTAAATCAAGACAAGTGGGTTTTCCTTTTCTTTAATATTCATCAACATACTTTCAGTAAAGTAATTCATAGTGACAAACACACTCTAAAACATACAAAATAATACAAGAATTCATGGTAAAACAAGACAAGTCAATAAAAATACACAACTCTGTATTTAGAATATAATAATAATATATTTACCCGGTTCCTGACTGTTAGTAGTTTACTTAACAACAGTGTAATTACTACTGAACATGTTGAAGGCCAGACGGAAAGTGAGGTTAGTAGAGGGTTGGGATAAATGGGTACAGTTAGAAGGCTATGTCTACATAAACATGCCCTTGCATTCACTTCCTTTCAGACAAAATACTATTGTTTGATCTGCCATCTCTTAACCCTTTAATAGTTATTATAAACACAGCCTCTTCGATGCCAGATGCTATTAAGGCAGATCCAAGAGTGCCCTGGTCTGTATATGACATACCGGTAGATAACATCTAATTGATGGTTGCGCCAACACTGACCAGATGCAGACACTGTGAAGTCTTGTGAGGCAGATCATCTTAAGCTGGTCTATAGTAACATACAAAATTTTTACTTTAAATTATGTAATTTTTAAGTTAGTGCCATATTTTTTCTTTTATACAACCGTTATTTATAATTTTAATTTTTTAAAATACATACTTTAATGTCTGTGCAAGAGCAATATAATTTCCAATAATCTCATAGCACATACCTGGGGTACCTGGAGGGGGGGGGGGGATGGGGGATGTACTTAGATATCTTATGAGAACAAGAAAATTGATGTGTTTGCCGATTATGGTTAACCTGGGTATCACAAGAATGGCATAAAATTCAACAAACACTCCAAAAAGTACAAGCATTAAAACCAAGTAATCCACACAAAATGACCTTCTTGCATTTTGGGAGTGTTCAGGGGAGACTATCCAATAATGCCTGGAGTTATTAAAGTTATGTTTACAAGTTTAAAGATTTACTTTATAACATGTGAATAGTGTACTTATTTTTATACATTTCTAGCTTAAAAAATGTGTCCCTTTTAGTGCATGAAGGTTTTTACACTCTTTCTGCCATAACCCCAGACATAACTTCTTATATACAAAATGTATAAGAGGAATGGTTCAGGTTGGGTCTTTGGCGTCCAGACATGGTTAAGGAAAAAAAAGGCATAGGACCTCTCCCCTTTAAAAACTACCATTACCTCACTATTAAAAAGGACATGGTCATAGGCAGACTCCTTCCAACACACCTTTTATTTCTAGATATGGAAGAAGTCACCTTAACATCCATACCTTTTAAAAAAACATTGAGTTAAATACCCCATATAAGGGGTAAAATAGGGGTCTAATGCTTTATAACAGGTTGATTCTAGGGTTAATTATAGGCAGTGAAATTCACATTCATATTCACCTTATCTTCGGACAAAACAATCACTAAATCTGTCATCTAGCTCTTTAGTTTAAATAGGTACCCGAAATGTGATACCTGATAATAGCCCACTTTCCGCACTTTAAGTAAAAACCATTAGGTTATGCCTAGGCAACGTGATGGGGTCATGATAAAATACGGATGTGGTTACCCTTAAATAAACTACTGGTTGAAAACAGATTTACTTAACCATGGCAGTCATGACCAAGAGGTTTAAAGCACAGACTTGTTAACCTTGATGTGAGGGTTTGAGTTATCTCAATTATTAAAATATTTAGCAGTCAAAGGTCTTCCAGTGGCGAAGTGGAGCGCAGGTGGTTTCTCATGTTTGGTAGTGGACTTTTCCCACCAATAATGGTTAGACATCGCAATATAAGCAATAATAATAATTTTAGGCAATGCGAGCGTGAAACCTTAATGATAAATATGGTGTATAATTTCATGTTTTGATGAATTTAATAAAAACATTTCACCATTTACACTCATTGCATGATTTCAGGTTTTTTTAAAACAAAACAAAGCTTATATGACAATTTTTTTTTGTCTTGTTTTTATAACGTTTCGACATGCCGTCATTTTAAAAGGCAATGCAAGAGGTGTATATGCTCTGTTGTAGAAACAGGTTTATTGTAAAGAAATGTCATGCATGAAACATTGTTAAAACTTTTTAATTGCAAACCTAACGAATTATGATACGCTTAAATTTGGAATAAGGACACATACAACATACCAGTAAACCTACTAATTATATATACCTCAATACTGCACATGAAGAAGTGCAATCTTTATTGACAGTTAAATAAAAATAGCTATAGCATTCCTATGCCATTCATAATTTGGATTTTGACATGTTATTAAAATATATAAAGTTGCTATGTATTTGATTATAGGTAAGCAATGAAATCTGCACAACAGTCCCAAAGAAAAAATACCTATCTTATGATTAGGTCAAAATGCCTCGAACTACACTTTCATATTTTTTAAGGTCTTAAAACAATTTTTTGGCTATCAGCACAAACTTATCTTTATTTTTATATCTGAAGATTGGGTTCTTACTCCTACAACTAAAAGTAATGTTTGTGAAAGTGTTTTATTTTACTGTGGTATGTACAATGTTTTCTTATTAAGCCTATGACTATTTTCCTGAAATCAATCATTTACTCCATAAACACTTTACTGCAACTTCGTATTTGTCTTCCTTTCATTACGGTTTTTCAGTAACTTAATAATTGTAACTGTGAGAATAATTGCGAAGTAACTTGTTATAATGCTGTGGACACTTAATATTTTAATGACCATGGTACCACTAACATCAACCTTCTAGAAAACTGTTCTCTGGGGAAATTGGTGTAAATTAAAGATTATAAACCAATGTTGGCACATTTTAAGTTTAAATTGAAATTGGGTGCAATCAGATTTTATCCATGCTATCACTTGGTAGGTCCGACAAATTTGGTACTTCAAAGGTAATTATATCTAAAAACCATTTTTATCAGAGGTTCATCAACAAAACCTTACTCAAGGAATTGTAAGCAGATAATACCGGTACTTCTTCTACAAGGATTATGCTGGAACATTTTCCTTTTTTTTTTTTTAATTGAGAAGAAAAAAAAGAAGAAAAATTGCCATGTGACGAAACCAGCTTTTCATTTTAAGCATTAATAGACAATGTCTGTAGAAACTGACACTTACGAAAACGGCTATTTTTAGTAACAGTTTATATTAAAAATAAAAAAATGCTCATATTGGGTTACAATAATCAACCCAGACCCATCTCACCCTTGATAAAATGTTTGTCAGTTTGAAAGCAGAAAGGAAAGAAATAAAATTTTCTGTTTGAGTTTAGGAATTAAAGAAATAAAAATGTATTTTTTATTTCATTGGATAGGGGTTACTACCATCCACCCTGACCCACCCCACCCCTGAAAACATTTTTGTTGGGGCACAGTTCTTACACTTGTTACGTTAACTTTCACAATTCTTTGAAATGTGGATGAAATCCCTTCATTAGTTGCAAACATATTGCCGGAAACTATAAATTTGCACAAATTTTGACCTTTGAACTTATAAGTTTGACCTAAACAGTTGAGGTAGGGCCATGGTTCGTGAATGCAAAGTTCTGTTCCATCAAGGGGAACATTCTTGTATGCATCTTAGCTGAAGTACCTTTTTTAAGTACTGAACTAAACTCCAGAAACTACATTTTGGCATTTTTTGATACCTTAAACCGTAGGTGTTACCTTGACCTTTGAGGCAGGGCAATGGTTCTTAAAACAAGACACTCTGTCATATTCAATGAACACTTGTGTGAAGATATGCTAACTTTCTAAACTCTTTCATGAATGGTTACTAGGAAAAAGACAAATGAAACAAAAACGTAATGAAAATGCTGAGTGAAAAAGGAGCATAACTATGACAAAAAACAGTCAAGAGTTATGATAATTGGTACTGTAATGTCAGACAACTGTTTTATGTATCACACACAGTTCTACCTTGAATGGATACTAAGAAAAAGACAACTTTCACAAAAAACTTAATGAAAATTTTAAGTGAAAAAAGGGGCATAATATTTGCAAAATAGAGTCAGGGGTTATGAAACTTGTCTTGATAATTGCTACTGTGAATTCAGACAACTGTGTTAAGTTTTAAAGATTAACCTTGAACTGTTACTGAGAAAAAGACAACTATGACATAAAACTAAATGAAATGTTGATGCCCGCCCGCATATTGACATACCCCAATCTAATAACCAGGATTTTCCTAAAGATACCTGGTTAAAATTAAGACTTCCAAGAAAACACTTTTTAATCATTTCAAAACAGTCCTAAAAATATTATGACCACACAAAAACAGTGTTGAAAACAAACTAATGACATTAATAATACATATTGACATTAATGAACATTAACACTATATATGCAAAATAAATACAACATATCTTTTTGATTTATGATCAATAATACACAAAGAAATGAACCAGTAACCAGTAGTGAGGTCATAATCATGTGTTCTTGAGGTAATTATTAAATAATAGTGTTTCCTAGTAACATGGAGCCATAATACAATATACCACTCATGGTAGTTCTGTCAAAGTTATAAGACAAATATGGAAAACATCCAGTATTGTTTTCAATTGTAACATATTTTCTTTTATATAATTTTTAGATAAATTTAGATTTTTGAAGGATTTTTCAAAAAACCACCTGACGCAACAAGTGTAGCTACTCTGTTTCAAAAACCATTCTAATCTGCAGCTTTTAAGAACATATTTGATTTATAGCTACTACTGGTATATTTCAAGGACAGATATGATCTGTAACTACTCTGTCTCCAGGTTCCCCATGATCTAATGCTTCTCTTTCTAAATGTCCCTATGATCTGAAGCTACTCTGTTTGAAGGTCGCCTATGATCTGCTTCATGTCATCCTCTAATGCCCTCATCTCGTGTAGAATCTTGTCCTCAATGCTGGACAGGCTCATTTCTGTTTCATCAGCCATCTGTGGCACCTCTTGCACACGTGAATCTGAGATAGAAGGAAACTGATCAGGCCAAGGCAATCAGTCCTAATCCAAATCAGCTAGCTCCTGCTGCAACCAGCATTAGCATCTACACTTCTTGCTGCTTAGTCTGTCAATATGATGCATTATACCTTTACATGAAGCCGCAAGCAAATACCGTAGAATTATTTCTTAATGAAATGTACTAGCACAAAAGACTACTTTTCAAGATTTCTGATACTTGGGTAACTTATTATAAACATTAAAGGTGGTATCTGACAGTTTGCCAATGTTAAATACATCTAACCACATCTCTTACCAATGCTTTGTGCAATTTGGACATAATTTCTGCATAAACTCATACTTTAGTCAACGTTAAGGTGTTTTTGAACACTATCTATATAATATAGGTAGACTGTACAAATCCATAAAAAAATCACTCTAAATGATCATTTCTTTCCAAATTTATAAATAAGCAGGATTGTGATCTCTGCAAAATATAGCAATTGACGTCAGAGTGGATTGCCTGGATGACAATATATGACGTGATTTCAAAAGTAAGTTGTCATGTGGCTTTCTTTGTTTAAAAACAGATAACTCAGCAGCATGGCTGGGATAAGAAATACCAGTTTGCAATGACTAGTGTGGATGAATGCATCGCTGTTCACACAGATATAGAGCCTTAATGAAAAGCATTTTGCAGGACCTTTTAAGGTAACAATGAACTGTTTGGTTATTTGAGAAAAAACGTTTGATCCAAATTATGCAGAATGATACATTTGTACTATTTGTCAATGTTTATATACAAAATTGATGTCTTTTATACAGGATGCTGAATCAGCATTGATGTTTAGGAAAAATGATTTCTTAAACAAGCCTCTACCTGTGGAGGGACAGTTGTTGTTAAACTCTGATCCAAGACTGCTAAATTGAAGGCTTGGTGAGCCTGTGGTTTCATCATGGAACTTGAGGGCCACACCAGTTGTCTTACACTGGGCCAATGCTACAGCGACATCAAGCTCTGCTACACAGAAATACTGCATGGGAATGTGCTACATATGTTTATGTTATACAGTAAAACCTTGCTAAGAGGGACACCTTTAGTTCTTTTTTTTTTAAAGTGTCCCACTTAGCGAGGTGGCCCTCTTAGTGAGTTCATACAAATCAATACATTATTATGTATAGTTGGAAAATAATCAAATGATTCTAGATTAAAATCAATTGATTGATTCTACAAGCGAGTTAAGAGAATGGAAGACACAAATTGGTGAAGAAGTCCTGGGAGCAGTGGAACGTGTCCAGCCACCGTAATCTTGAGTGACCAAAAAAATAGGAAAAAAAAGTGACTCTTTTAAGACACCATAAAAGAAGACCTCCAAGTTCATATAAGTAGAGAGATGGGCGAAGGACTGCATTAAGACATGAAGCAACGCACAAAGCTGGTTTTTTCCTGTAACACACATAAAAAAAATAAAAATAACAGTGACTGTATTGTTCTGAAAATCAAAGCCAGTTTTCCTCTTCCCAGAGGAATATAAGGTATATAGTTGTATAAATTCATAATGAAGGTCAAACTTCAAAGGTAAACTTAAGGTATACAAACATTCTAAATTTTAACTTATTGTACGTCGATCCTAAAGGAACTTATTAAGACAGAAAAATAAATCTATCTTTTTTTAGTAATGGTGACCATTTAACACACTATTAGAGTTTCTATCTGAAGAAATTTGATGCCCAGCCAAAAGAGTAGGGAAATATCATTTTTGAGTCTTTATATGAAATTTAAAGCAATGAATCCTGTATTTTATTGAAAGAAAAAAGAGTGTACCAGTTAGTTTGATCTGTCCAATTGTCTCTTCCACACCGTTGTCATATTCTTCATCTAGATGTTCTAAGATAGCCTCTATGTCTTTGGTGTAGGATTCTGAATCTGTAAAATACCAACAATTACATATAAATTGTTTTAGCTCTCTTAACTTATGATGTGTCCGTGTAATATAAAACGAAGTCAATATGTAGCTTTAAACATATTTATGTTACCTGGACCAAGTTTAAAACAATGGTTTGACATTCTTCATAAAACTCTTCATAGAAAGTGACAAGCAATGTTAATTCTTGAAATGTATTTGGAAATAAAAAAATTCTATCATTCCATCACTATGTCAAAAGGAGAGAAAGTACAACATATAAACAATCTTTCTGCACAAAGATTCTTGCATGCTTTGCTGTTACACAATAAGTGCTGATGCAAAGTCTATAGTCTGAGTGAATACTGAAATTTTTAGACAGTTTTACTATCACTCCTTAATAATTGCAGTTAACATACACTAGCATCTTCATGCACAGATTTACCAAGGTGCAGCCTTCTGGACCATTTCTTTACAGGGTCTTTCAGTTGTTTGATTTACAGTCACTTCATATTGACATATATAACATAAGAAATGGCCATCTCCTTTGTTAAGTGACATAAGCTGTACACAAAAATTGCCAACATATTTTTTTCATCATGAGCTAGTCCACCTGCACTGTATGCATGTTCTGGTTTACAATGTTTTCTGAGCTATTAATGCAGCAAGAGTATAAAAAAATATCAAGTTCTGGCATAGCACATACCATATCATGCTCAACAAGCAGTCATACATGTGAATTTTTTTTCTGAGGCCAAAGTCGGAGACTTTCACTTGCAAAGTGGGAGATTTGTTATTTTCATATCAACAAAGAAGAAAGTTATCCTTCCAAATAGGGAGATTTCTTATTTTTTAGTAATTTTGAACCTTAAAAGTGGGAGTCTCCCTCCCATATTGGAAGAGTACACCTGTATGCAAGCTCTGGCAACATTGGTATAAGAAAACATTTTTAGGGCCATTTATTGAATTGTCCAGGTGAATAGTTTTCACTACAGTATATTAAGTAGATAAAAAGCTGAATGTGTACTAAAGCATGTTGTTTTAGTGGAAGCAACAATCCAGGTATTGTATTTGATTTCGTCTTGTGTTAGCAAAGGCAATCCTTTTTCCTGGAAGTTGGATGGAAGTTGGTATGATCGGTGGCTTTACACGAAGCACAATAACGACTGCAGCCCCAATAATTTGGCAAGCTATGGTGAGATTTATTATTTAAATGCTCCTTCAAATAGCATTTCTAAGTTTGATAAATCTCTACTTCTTTTTGGGCAGCAAAAGAGGCAAACAGACAGCCTAGTTTACTAGGCAACAATAACCTTTTCATGTGATGTATCTAGTTAAATGTGATGGTTTATCGATAAAAAAAGTATTGCAAACTGAAAACATTGACCAACTAATCGATGCTTATCAAGGGGTTTGATAGTTTGTAAAACTATGCTTTCTTTATTAAGAAAAGGCAGCAATATTTTCAGAAATAAGGTTAAAGAGTTGCAATAAAATAACTGTATTTATTAAAAATAAATAACTAAAAAAATGTTTTTGTTAGTTCATTACTTAGAATATCTTGCAAATGTAACTGGCCGAACTTACCGAACTTAATGATTTTTTTATATTCCTAAGCTTTTCCTTTCAGAAAAGGTTGCCTGAACTGCGCTCATTAAAACCCCTTTGGTAAAGGACTTTTCCAGGTTTCACTATGATGAGGTTCGTATATATATATATTACATATGCTTATCTATGCCATAATTTTAAACCAATAAAAAAAAACATTGGGGCATAGCCATTACCTTGCAAGAGACATTAGGATCTAGTATTGGTCATTGATTTGTAAATTGTGATTTGTTAGTTGATGCAGCTATATAGACATACCAAAGTGTTTACAAATAGTAGAGGTATAGCTTAATTAATTGCTTACGCTCATGCAAAATAAAGGTAGTTCCACGACTGGTCAGCCCTGTGTAAGGATAGTGTGACTGTGCGATCATGCTAGGGTTCCACAGCATGCTAGATACAGTGAAGGCAGCACCATATTGGCCTTTGATGGGAACCGTCTCCTGATAATAGAAAGATTGTTGGTGGGATGGTAAACCAATCAACATACTGTATCCATATTTACCATGGTCACTGAGAGTTTGAAAGCTGCTTGGTTCTGGCTCAGTTTTAACTTGGACAACTTTGTGTTTGGTCTCAGAACGCTTCCTCTTCATGGGCAGTTGTGTGAGCTCCTGGCCAGAGATGTACAGCTCGTAGGGATAGAGGTTCCTGGCATACATACAACAGGTAACATCAGACGGCATCATAACAGATCAAGACATGTGATGCAAAAGTTAAAGCATGTGTTTGAACAAAGATCCTGTTTATACCAAAACACCATATACTAAATAATAGCAAAAAGAAACAATAAATTATTTGCCAGCAACATTATGCAAGTTTTACTAAACATGCTTGATACTTAGCAGCAAATAGTGCAGATTTACACAGTTTGCCTAAACCTGATCATTTCATGCATATCAGAAATTCATCAAAATTGACATTTTTTATGCATCAATATATCTGCTTCAAACTAAAACTATCTTCTTATGCTGGACAGATAAGTTAGTGTTATTTTCTACTTCACTGATTATCTTTTATTCCATTTATTTCCTAAATGGTGATTAACTTCCTATAAACTGTTCAATGGGATAAATATGTAACACTTATTTGTTCTACCTTTCGTAATATTTCTTGGCTTGAACTCCATTTGTTGCCTGGTGTTGTTCAGTCAACTCCTTATAAACAGCAGTCCATTGTTTCTTTTTAGTTACCTATAAATAATAGTAGTACCCATCATCATAGTGAATCTTCAATTTCAACTAGACTTTGATGATCAAATAAAAAAAAAATCATATGCTCACATAAAAAACATGGAAGTACATATCTTAATATTAATAAACATCTGTAAATATAAATAAACTGAACAGATAACTATTGGAACAGTAGAAAAATTAAACTGCAGCTGGGATTTTAACCACAGACCTCCCAACTACTAGCAGCTTGCTCTACTTAATGAGCTAAAGAGACTGAATAAAAATCACTGAAACCGACTTACTCCTCTATCCTTACTCTATGAATCTTATCATTTGTTCTTCTATATAGCACCACTATGTATCAAAACACCAAGACTAATGCAGTAGGCCACGGCACCAATGTGCCTGGAGCAGAAAAAGTGAGCTAAAAAGAATCAGCATTAGTTAAAAACCAAAGAAGCTCATAAAGGGTTAAAACAAACAAACATACCTGGACAAAGCCCCCTCTCTCATGTACGGATAGGAAGAGCTGAAACAGTCGGATCGGGACGTTATTCCACACTGGTGTCGATCGGATCCTCTCACCGAGACGTGACATATATCGTCGAACATCATGCTCAAATGCTTTCTCATTCTTACTGTACATCTACAAGCAACAAAAAAAAAGAGGTGGTTCTGTTCACATTACAACTAGAACTAGCAAGCTTGTTCAAACAAGAGACAAATTTTAAGAAAATATATATTATTTTTGACAAAAAAAGAAGTCACAAATAATATTTGTTTGTGTGAATGCAACCTTTTTTCCTTTTCATCTTTACAATGACAATATCCTTCCATTTATGCCTCTATAACCTGTCTATCTATAAACTGAATTTAAAACATTAAAATATTGGAAAAGATTAAGACAAAAGTAATTTAAAAAATGTAACTTAACAGTTTCTTTTTTCCTTACCTATGATATTCATTGTCAAAGAACCTACCCCAATATCAATGGTAAACTTTTCCTCTTTGCTTTTGCCCACCATGGAGTTCTGGATCCTGAGTTGAGATTGGGAAAACTGGTCTGGGGAGTCAAACCCCACACTGGATACCTCAGTTTTAACTGACGCTACTGGGAATAGAAGTTTAAATTTTTTACTTATTTTTAATATATTTAGTTTTGGTTTTTTGAGTGTACATGCTATTTCTTACCAAATTGTCAACAATTCTATGGAGATTTCAAATCACACACCATCATGATCCACCTAAGGCCAATCATAAGTATGCTTGGAAGCAACAAGCATACAAGTTCCATTTTGTAATATAAAGTCAGGGAGATAGAATGTGAGATGTCTCAAGCCAACACTTTACCTGCTGACAATTAGGGCTAGATTTAATGACCATGCTCAAATTGAATTTAAGCTTAATATGAGCTATTATTGAATGACGAATATATATCAGATACTGCTTTGCCACACATATTCCATCAAATATAACTAAGGGTCTTTTTTTAAATCAAGCCGATCTTGCTAAGAGGATGAAAAAAATATCATAACTAGTTTGATAAAAGTCTTTCTATAGTGGGCACTAGATATTGAGCAATTGATTAAATAGCTATATTGTATAACATATTATAACCATGTATTTTCTTTTCCAGTGCAAGAAAAAAATCGCATCTATAGTATAACTAAAAAGATTTTGCTTATCCGCCTTATATATTACTTTAAATACAAGAACGTACTTCTCTTAAACCATAGTAAGTGATTTTTCTCCTGTCACATGTTGTGTACCAAAAGGCAGTGGTGCAATATTTAAGGATCAAACAAGTAGAAATAAGTGCTGATATAGTAGTCACCTGAGATCCCTTCATCAACAGAATAGCTGCTGCGAACTCTGGCATGGATGGACCGATTAGATCTCGGGGTTGACACATCAGTTGATGAGAAAACTTTTGAGGCCAAGTTCAACTTTTTTCCTCTGGCCCATTTCTGCATGTTCTGTTTGGTACGTGCTGGTCTGGGGCCATCTGACTGCCTGTTGTGATTGTCATTGGCAAAGGTATCTGTGTGCCGCCTCTGCAGCTGATTCTTAGGATCCCTATGATTCACATCACTGGTCTGAGAATACAGCCTGGGCAACTGGTGCTGGTATTTTTCCTTAGCCCCACATTCACAGGATGTTGCTCTTTTCTTCTGTTTACTGATAGGTTCAGCCACTGCTTAAACAGAAAACAATCAATTTTACGTACCTGTACTGTCATATATGAGCCTCTGGGCAAGACAATCATCTCTTCACTGCTCTTTATTGTAGTCCTTACAAGTTATAACTTTACCAATGGAAATAGGAACCCTATATGTGATGGAAAACTCTCATGTATCAGACTGACATATTTTTCTGTCAGTTTTTACTTAACAAGTAAAAAAATAATTACATCCTTACAAAGTGTAATGACTCCTAGAACACTTTACACCTTCAGTATGTTGCAGTGTTTTTGTCATACAAACAGAAGTCGCCTTTGTTCTGTTTATTATTGAGATACATTGCAGTAACACAATTATGATCATTTATGAAATGTCCAGCTATTGATGTAGTAAGACCTCAGACAAATGTTTTGGTTAGAATCACTGCCTAGAAGGTATTTCCAGATGACAGACCTTCTCCCATTTGGGACTTGAACCCATGCAATGCTGGACCATAGTAAGAGAGTTACAAATTGTGACTAGCCTCAAGGCCATGAAGCCCCTAACTATTCACATATAACTAGTTACACACAAATAGGAACTACTCTGGGTAATTCAGCTGTAATACGACCATCCATCAATATATCTGCTGCAATGATTTGTATAGAAATGTGACTGTTTGTCATCTGACACACAAATTCTTTAAAAGTGTAATTAGTGTAGTTCATAGGTTTATTTTGTCCTATAAATTTTACTTTATCAATTTACATTTCATGCTTGTTTTTCTTTTAATATACAGCAGTTAATGAATTTTCAATAGAGATAACAAAAACATTATCTTTGTTGTTTAGATGAAGTCGTAGGCATTGTCATATTTTTTTTGCAGGTTTTCCCATTATACATCCTAGTTATATGAGGCATTCTGACTGGAAATACACCTGACAAATGTTTGTTTAGGAGATGATTTAGTCAAACATCTTAGTACTTGTTTGTTATGCAGGTGTTTTATCATTTAGCTTACACAAGCAATTTTATTAAATAAAAGTAAAAGAGTGCTTTGCTAAAACATAATAGTGATTTTCTATAGAATGCTTGAGTTATAATTAGGATAATTGAATGTCATACAAAAGCTCATCCCTGACAATTTAGCTCCTACTCTGCCAAGCACAAACTGATTATGAAAAATGAGAGCTGTCTGATCAGGGTATATTCTATTAGATGCTAATTTCGATCAATTAGATTTGCTACTGTTGTGTCAAGTTGTTAGCAAACATGAAAGATTAGGTATGGTGTTAATAAAATGGAGAATAGTAGATGTAAAACATTTCGTCACTGCATGTACCTGCACCCTGTTTATATTGTTCAGCTGGAGGTTTGTAGTGGAACTGTATATACTTCAGTCTGTCCTCAGGTATGAGCTTGAGGAGGAAGTCAGCCTCACTGATAAGGTCCTCTATAGAAGTATGTTTGTATTTCGTCCTTTGGTTCTTTCCCTGAGATCCCAGCACTGGAGCAAGTCTAGGTTTTCTTCCACGTTTGTGCTTCTAAATGAATAAATTGCCAAATTATCTTCTTTAGTTAGTTCTCTTGTTCAGAAAGCAAATATTAACAAAACTTAAGTATAAAATATTAGATTTTGTTATACATTTGCTGAGTTACTGTTTAAATACTATGCAAAAAGATTTTTACACAGATTAGATTGTGTATATTTGTGGAAAAAAAAATCATAAAAAGGCTTCAATTCTTAATATCTCAATAACCATTTGTTCATAGTTTATATTTATAAATTTTCCTAATAACTTCACTTAAAATTTGTTTAGTCTTCATTCTTCAATTATAATTATGTGTTTTCCCGCAAAATTGGAACATTTTCTACTAGTGATATGACCCAATATCAGCTGAAATTAATTTTAACTAAAACAAATGAAAAAAATTCGTACTGTTACAATAATGAGAACTTTTAAAGGACATTTACTAAGGTTATCTGCGAAACATCATTTGAATCACATCCGAACGCTAAATGATACTAAACACCTCAATCCAGATACCTACTGTAGAGTGGCATCCTCTTGTTGTGTGTTGAGACTGGTACATGGACTGGGTTTCCTTGTGACCATACACCTGGACACGTTGAGAGGATGCCCAGCAGTGGGAGTGTGGTCGTCCCAGGAACTCCACGTGGTAGCTGGTGGGATCCCCGTCAATGTCCACCCACACATGCACACCGGTGTCAGGACATCGTGACACAATCCCAGGCCATCTAGCAGAGGGAAAGCCAGATGATGCAAGAATAACAAGAGAAAACTATATTAAAGGCAAAGAATTAAAAATAGGAAGCATGTTTTCATTGTAAAAAAATCATTCTGTAAATATACACCCTTGCTTATGCTCAAATATAAAGGTATCAAATCACCACTGCCCTAGTGTCAGGATCATAAGATGGATGTTTTAAAAGTGGTATCCGACAGTTTGACCATATCTAATATATGAAACAATACTAGACCTCTATTTGGGGTATTTATGCATAGTTTCTATAGAAAAGCATCTTATACTTTGGTCTCACCTTTGACGATTGTCAACAATACTTTAATTTTGGGGCAGTAAAACTCATTAATCAACATTCAAAATGTTCATTTTTTTCAAATCTATAAATAAGAACGATTGGGATTTTTGCTAAAAACAGACATCGATGTCACAGTGGAGGACGTGTTTGAGCTAAAATGTAATTGGTTGTCCTTGTTTAAATATAGCTAACTATGCTGTGTGGCTCAGATAGGAAATACATGTTTGCAATGACGATTATGGCACAATGATACACTCTTCAGACGGGTGCAGGACATCATAAACAGAATTTTGCGAGATCTAATAGTTTATGAAGATGTTAAGTGAAAATATTTTTGGTCCAAACTGTCATATACCACCTTTAATGCCAGGTATTCACTACATGCTATTTTGTGATAGCAACTATCTGCTTCATGCTAAAAAAATATGAATGACCGCAAGATTGTTGGCAAAAGAATAAACCTCAACATCCATACTTACCTTCATCAATAGAAGCTGGAAGTGATAATAATAACCATACAAGTGTCACTGTGGTAAATATTAAAGAAGGCTTTGACCAACCTGCAGTATCCAGGCACCTTAGCCCAGACAAGTGCGCCTACTTCAAGGGTTGACATGACATATTTGATGCCTGCCTTCTTGGCTATTCTGTCATACAGTGCTGTATCTTCCTCTGGGGCACTACACATGTTCCTATCTGCGTCTTGGTTCATACTGCAGTACCAGGACTTCTCCCCAAGACCTTCAGCGTGATTGTTCGGGACCCTCCGCCACTTCTGGCAATCAGCATTGTCACACTGCACCCACACAAACTCATTCAGCTGAGGAATAAATGAATGAAAAATTCAAGACTGAATGATAAGATGAAATACTGTTTTCTGAAAATAAAGATATTGGTACCAGTCTTTGAGAAGACCTGGTGGACTGTGGCCTGAGTCCACCAAAAGTTTAAGCCACATCATTTTGAATTACTATGAAAATATAACAAACAACTAACTAAACAACGCTTTACAGCCTTTAACTGTATCCAACCACTGGTAACACCTCTGTTAGCTTCCCAACCTTTGCCAAAATGCCAAAAACATGCTGGTCCAGTAAAATTTAGTCTGGTCCAGTTGTTAATGCCAGCATGGTGAACCGAAGGTCCAGTTTTTGTAAATTTCTTTTGTTACACACTTGTAACATGCTTTAAACTTCTGGCTTAACTGGCTGGAAACTTTATGGTTGGGCATGTTTTATCAAAATTGGTTGAATGGTACTTCCAGCATGTAAAGGGTTAAATGCATCAGCTTAATCTTTAGAATGAACAGCTAGAATAGAATAAAAATGGTTCAAAAATGTGTGGGTAGGGGGCTCCATCTGCATTAGTCAATCTCCAATGACTTGGCAGGAGGTCCTGGGTTCAAACCCTATGGTTGGTAAATGCTTCTTTCAAGCACAGCTAGGTCTTGTTACGATCTAGCTACATTGGGTAAATAAAATGACGGGAGCACAAAATATATATTAAAACACAAAAAGATCTAGTCAAACATTTATTGAAATGTTTTAAAATATAATTTAATTTTAAGAGACATCACTGACAAAGCTTTGTGCAACAGAGAAAGGTGCAAATTTGTTTTTTATATCAAAGTAAATAGTAATGCCTTAATAGGTTAGACGCATTACAACAACTGGGAATTAAACCATGAATTATCGACTCACCTGTAAAGTTATGTCCAGCTCTTCTCGGAAAATTGATTGATTAGACGACAGGCTGCTGAAAAGGTCTTCGCTGCCATTGTCGATAATACTTTCGTTCATTATTTGTAAGAGGTGCAAGTTTTATTTATCTTTGAAAAGAGTTGAACATCTGGAAAATTGCCGCCAAAAAGACTGATAGCAAATAACCTCTAAACCGGAAATTATAAATAATTAGCAATCATTTGCCTTCGCAGAGTTATCTTAACTTAAATGTAATTATGAGCGTAATGAGAGTAACATTTTTTTCGAAAAGCGCTCCACGCTCATTTTCACTACCAAGGCCAATTTTAGAAAACTGTCATTCCACTACACAAAAAAGGTGCCCATTACCATGACAATAAGCTAATATGTCAAAAAGGGTTGAGATTCGCACACCTTGGCTTTCCAGGAAAACGGAATTGTATTTGGTTGGTCTATATTCCTGAAAACTGCTGTATTTAATTAAACTAGACTTAAAAATAAAACGTACGTTACTGTCCTTAATTAATATTATTAATCCTAGGGCATGACACTCCTAAGATAAAGTCAGAATACCAAATGTCTTGTATTTAATAACGGTATAACTAATCTTTTGTCAATACCCAAATGGTAGAAATAAGTTTGAAATACCGAAAAATCACAAACAAGTAATTTACAAATAAGTGTTTTCCACTAAGATCACAAAGAATTTATTGTGGTCAGAAATATAAGTTACTGAAACGTACGTTACTGTTTCAAAAACATCTGTTTAAAGTATATGAACTTTAGGCACTTTGATACAAGTTATTTCTTCTTGTCCAGACACATGTCTTTAGGCACAAGTTAAATTGCTCCTTCTAATCCCAGACCCTGCTTTACCAACCAAAAAAATGTTAAGTGCTGAGAGCGGGACAATGAGGATTCTGGAACTTTTGCTTTGGGGGCAATTCGCCCCTGACCATCGTGGAATAAACGACGAAACTAGTTAAAGACTTACTTTAGTTAAATACTTACTTTAGAATTACCCCGAACGAAACAAAAACTATCCCTTACTACGGTAAGAGAGTTTTTGCGCCTCTTGTCTGAAGATTGTTTTACAGTAACAAATTGTTTGAAAAGTTGGTAAAAATATACAATCATCTTGTGGCAGTTGTCCATCAAAAAGTAAGTAGGAACTGACATTTATTGTGCATTTTGCTAATAGTCGTAGTGAAGTAGGTACATATGTAGACATCAGGGAAAGGGGGATGGATACTAGACGTCCTTCAATTTGTCATAAGATTTCCTGATATTCAAAATCAGTGACAGAGGATAGGTTCTTGTTCAAGGAAATGCTTCTGAAGCCCACGTTCTCAAAAGGTAACGTGCGTTTCACATCTTCATAACTTTTAAAATTTTGCTATAAATTTAATTTTTAATTTATGTTTAATTTTAATGACAATTTTAAGATACTAAATAAAAGTTAAACCCCTTTTAGGGCACACACAACACATTACATTTGCATGAATAAACAGAGATGCGGCTTTGTTAATAAAATGCGATTAGATCAGATGCATATACAAAAAGCACTTTATATATGCATGCTTTTATACTAGAAACATTTATTTATAAATTAATTGAATTGCATTTACTGCAACATTACATTGTGATTTAAAATTCTGGTGTTTAATAAGTGTGGTTGTAGAAAAGTATACATGGTAATTAATGTACGTTTCAAAATAAGTATTATACCTTTCAGATGGCAAAGTCGAGGGCCGAAATACAAAAGGCATACCAGGAACGAAAGAAAACAACCTCACAACTTGTTAATAACCATTGTAGTCGAGTGTAAATCCCCATTTCCACGTGGCGAATGGGTTTTCATATTATTTTGCAAGCTGTTATATAATAGTGTTACGTTTCGTGTTCAAAACTAATACCTCGTGCACATCATTGAAAGTTTCTTTTACACTAAATCAAGTGTTACCTGACTGCTCGATAACATTAAACTGGCAGTAATTAGTTTCTCTCAATGATCCCGTATCTCTTTGCCGACATAGGATTTTTTCACATTGTCTTACTTAGAAGTGATTTGTATTTAGCTGCAGTGTATATTTGGGTTGAAGGTTCACCCTCTTATAATATACTAGAGGAAGGAACCGATTTGTATAGCATTTTACAAAATGATATAAATCAGTTACAAGATAAAGGCACAATAACACTGTCAGGTGACTTCAATGCACGTACAGCGTGCAATTCAGATTATATCGTATGTGACCGTTACAATGTATTCACTGACCATAACGAATACGTGCCAGATATACATTTGTCACGCTTTTCCTTTGATAAACATAGTAATTCGCACGAGACGAAACTGTTGGAACTGTGTAAAGCTAATTCCTTACGCATTTGCAACGGTCGACTGGGGCGAGACCAAGGCAAGGGAAATTTTACTTTTGCAAATCAGTTCGGATGTAGTGCGATTGACTATGTGATTACACGTCATGATAATTTTAAGATTATAAATAACTTTACAGTTTTACCTTTTAGTGAGTGGTCCGACCACGCCCCAGTCGCATTTAATATCGACTGTGTGTGTTTACCGTCCGTGAATATGACGGGAGGTGCACACACTCGCATCACGTGGGATAGCAGCAAAACTGACCAGTTTCGGTCACGGTTAACGGGTCGTGAAAGCGGTGAAATGATAAAATGCCCCAAATTTTGAATGCTCATAACTATGAAGTCTTTTGTCCGACTCTTCTAAAACTTTCCAAAATTATGTATACATTCTATAAGAACAGAATGGCAAAATATAAACGTGAAAAATTACCTAGAAATACGTTTTCTTTTCTTAGAATTTTTTTTTTCAGTCATTTTGTGGGGGCAAAAGTTCATCTTCACAGCAAAGCTTATATAAAACAACATTTAGCAGAATTATTAAATACACCCTAATGGAGGTAGTATGGAGCTTAAAATTTTGATTACCTTAACCGTGTTTGATAAATCTATCACCATAGTTTTCAATGTCAAAAAAGTAGTCCCTCTTTGAAACAGAAAGTACATGTGTTTTCACTTGATTTTTAAAGTGTGTTTTTATGCATGTTCTAAACACTCACTATGAAAATTAAGTGAGCTTCTACGTTGAAAATTGTTTGAACAAACTTATGTTACAATAAAATTGTGTCTATAAACATATTTCCTGGGCTAAACTGCTCATAACAAAAAATGGTAGTTTTATCAATATTCATCAAATTTCACTTTTTTGTGAAGTAATCTTAATAAATTATTATATAATATGTTATAACATTGGTTTTGATGTATGGCATGAATATTTATATGAAAAAATAATGAACTTTGAAAATTAAAATTTTATGAAATGTGCCGCTTAAGCGACCCCTTAATTGGGAAGCTACCTGATCTGAACCATATAGTCGAAAGTTTGTGCACTAGCAATACACAGAGTATTGATTTCAGTATAAAAGAGTTTTCGTCATTATTACGTGAGGCAGCAAGTACCCTCTTTTCTACAACAACGTCAATGCCTAAAAAGGTTTCCTCAGAAGCATATAAACAAAGACTTTGTAATAAATCTAAATGGTTTGATAGTGAATGCGCGGGTGCTAAATATAATTACTTACAGTCGGTATACGAATTTAATTGATGTAGAAATTATGAAAATAGATATAATATGTGTGACCTAAAGGCGGTGTTTAAACGGTTAGTTAGGAAAAAGAAAAGGGCATATGAACGGAGTAAAATTAGGGAAATAGAAAAAACGAGGCATTGTAAACCAAAAGATTTTTGGAGATTATTTACAAAAAGCAAGTTAAGTGCAAATACGATATCAGCTTGCGAGTGTTTTTATTGTTGTTTTTTTTTCGATGCAAATTAAGCCAAGTGAAGGAATTGATTAAGAAACAGAATTTTTTTGTGTTGAGCATGATTTTAAATCGAATGTTTATGACATACAGGAACTCAACTCACGAATTTCTTTGTCGGAAGTACAATCAGCTATTGAGCAGTAAAGCGTGACAAAGAGTGTGCTGGTGATGACCTTTAAAATGAGTATTTTATTGAGTCGTTTGATATTTTGGCGTCACATGATGTTGATCTCTTTAATGCTATTTTTGAATCTGGACATTTTCCGAATAAGTGGTCTGAAGGTATAATTATTCCTATACACAAGAAAAATGACGTAAATGACGTCAATAATTATCGCGGCGTCACTTTAGTAAGCTGTTTTTCTAAATTGTTTACATCTGTCATTAATAAACGGTTAAATACTTGGGTGGAAAAACACAGTGTTCTAGGGGACTCTCAATTTGGTTTCAGAAAAGGCAGGTCAATTTGTTGATGCTATTTTTGTTCGTAATTCTGTGATAAATAAAGTCCTAAGTAGAGGAAATCGGCTGTATTGCGCATTTGTAGACCTCAAAAAGGCTTTTGACAGTGTATATCTAAATGGTTTGTGGAATAAGTTATTCAAGTTAGGAGTTGATTCCAACATGTTAACCATAATTCACGATATGTATCAACAAGTAAGATGTTGTGTAAGAGGGCAATCCACATACTCTGAGTTTTTCGAATGTACGATAGGTCAAAAGCAGGGCAAAGTTATATCGCCTATTCTGTTTTCATTATTCATTAACGATCTTGAACAATAATTGAAAGAAGGGAGTTCAAGCTACTTAATATTGGAGGACATACCTCTAACTATCCTATTATTTGCGGATGATATGTGTACTTTAGCAGATACACCAGAAGACTTACAAACTCGTTTAAACATTATATTCGTACTGTAATAGGTGGCAGCTGCAGGTTAATACTAGCAAAACCAAGGTTGTAGTATTTAGGCGACGTGGTGGCATCAAGAAGGGAGGAACATGGAAATACGATGGAACTGACCTAGAAATTGTAAATGATTTTAACTATCTGGTCACTGTTTTCAATTATACAGGCTCGTTTACGCTAAATCAAACAACCCTCATTGGCAAAGGTAGTAGGGCACTAAATGTTCTTTTATACAAACTTCGTAACTATCCATTTTCTTCTAAAGTTTTATGTCAATTATTTGACGCTTTCGTTGGTTCCACCCTTAGTTATGCAAGTGGAGTCTGGGGATTTGGTAAATCGTAAGGTATAGAGGCAATACATTTGAAATTTTGCAAACGTATTCTTACAATAAAGGCATCGACACCTAATGCATGTGTCAACGGTGAACTTGGTCGATATCCACTATATGTTTTCAGATATGTACGTATTATAAAATATTGAACCAAGTTACTAACGACAGATAACGTGCTTCTACGAATGGTATATAGAAGCATAGTAAACGATTGCAATAATGGTATAAGCAATTGGGTTACCAGTGTAAAGACCCTACTAGGCAATTTTGGGTTTTCATATGTATGGCAGAATCAAAATGCCGGCAATTTAAAATCATTTCACTTAAAATTTAAAGTAAGAGTTATCGACGTATTTAGACAGCAGTGGATCAGTGATCTGCGTAACTGTTATTCTTTAAGTTTGTATAGAAGTTATAAGAATAGCTTCGGAATTGAGATTTATTTAAATACCCTGCCCAAAAATGTACAAGACTATTCTTTCGAAGTTTAGAATGTCCTCCCATAATCACCGGGTTGTAACAGGTAGATATCAAAACAATAGAGAAGAGAGAGCTTTACGACTGTGCACTTTCTGTAACTCTACAGATATTGAGGACGAATACCATTTTACTTGTTTGTCCTACATATAACGATATTCGTACAAAATATGTTTCTCATTACTACCATAAAAGACCTAGCGTGTATAAGTTTGCAGAGTTAATGCAAGCGAGCAGCAAGGGTAAACTAATAGATTTGTGCAAATGCATCAATGAATCTTTCCTGCGTCGGAAAGCACTGATTAATACACAACATAATCAGCCATAATTTGACAAAAAGTAAATATTGTCATAAAAAGGTCCTTGCCCATAAGGATACTTATTCCGACTCCGGCATTACATATATTTTTGTTCATGTATTTATACTCCTACGTGTGTTAGAGTTTAACAATTTGTCAACACTTTAAGTGTTTTGATTATTTACTAAAACGAAGATACGTTGGCATGTTCAAAACAATAATGCATGTATATTTTGGCATTACAAAATACGACCTTGTTAATTAATATTGAGTAGTTATACGTGTGAATTTTTGTTACTTCAAAAATAACTATCATATAAATGATACATATGACTAGATAGCTGTACCATACATGGTTTTATGATTGTATTCTTTTCTATGTGGACGCATAAGTCGTTTTGTTTTATTAAAAGTCCACGTTGTAATACGACAAAAGGAGGTCTAATACTAGTTCAGTCTCCTATTAATCATCATTTTTTGTACAAGTAAAAATTGATTCTTTATAAGAGCACGTAAGGAAGACACATAATTAAAAGAAAAAAATATAAATATTCAAAAATTATGTCTGTTGCAATGATGTTATTACTGTTTGTGATTAAGCGTTTATGAAACATGTAATTCTCACATGATTTTACATTGTATACACATTGTTTTACCATGTTTGTTGACGAGAAACTATTGTAGTTTAAGTCAATAAAGTTCTGTTCTGTTCTAAAGAACATGTGTACGGCTAGTTATATGATGTTGAAGCGCGACGCCTATCTATGGAATGCTAACTGAAATTTGCACATGGGAAAAGTCTGTTTAGCGGACTTTCTCCTCTTATAAAATACGCATAAAATCCTAATTCGGTAAACGGCGATCTATTTTATTTATTTATTTATTTTTTAGTTATTTTTTGTGTGCCTGTAGCTTTTATGCAAACATGTCAGACATCGAGAAAACGGTAGATTTGGGTTTATTTCTTTCCGTTATAAAATTTCTAAACATTTAATGTAAATATACATGGAGACTCTGTACGACCTTACTTACGAAGAAAGAAATACATAGAAATGCTCTTCGGTACGTCCGTCGATGTTTGTACCGCATCTTAACAAATTGAGAAGGTCCGCGCAAATCTAAAAAAGTATTTCCTGTGCTGGCATCTCTGATATTTATGTGGTCAACAGATTATGTTTTTAGACTCAGAATCGGAAGTTTTTAAATTCTGTTTTTATGGTTTCTCTCAGTTTGTTTTTATCCATTACACTTTCAATATGTGAGGTAGGTTAAGTTTAGGAAATAATGTACATTGTTCTTTGTATGCATAACCCGTATATACAAATTCTGCATATGTGCATTTTCTGCTTGAACAATTTAGTTATATAGTTACAATTTGTATTAATAAATAAGTGATTTGATATTGACCCTGTTATTTGTCCGAGGGTAGTCGTATTGGCCCAAGGCCAACTACATATACTTACAACATTTCACATTAAGCCCCTAAGTCCCCCTAAGCACGTGGGTTAGAATAATATGGGAATGTCTGCTGTGGGGCGATGGTTCTTATCATGTTTGTATGAGATATCCCTCGACAATAATGATTGTGTCAGTGCGATGAGATATTCCTCGACAATAATGATTGTGTCAGTGCGATGAGCTATCCCTCGACAATAATGATTGTGTCGGTGCGATGAGATATCCCTCGACAATAATGATTGTGTCTGTGAGATGAGATATTCCTCGACAATAATGATTGTGTCAGTGCGATGAGTTATCCCTCGACAATAATGATTGTGTCTGTGAGATGAGATATTCCTCGACAATAATGATTGTGTCATTGCGATGAGATATCCCTCGACAATAATGATTGTGTCAGTGCGATGAGATATCCCTCGACAATAATAATTGTGTTAGTCCGATGAGATATCCATCAATAATAATGATTGTGTCAGTGCGATGAGATATCCCTCGACAATAATGATTGTGTCATTGCGATGAGATATCCCTCGACAATAATGATTGTGTCTGTGAGATGAGATATTCCTCGACAATAATGATTGTGTCATTGCGATGAGATATTCCTCGACAA
Organism: Sinonovacula constricta; assembly: GCA_007844125.1. NCBI lineage: Eukaryota > Metazoa > Mollusca > Bivalvia > Cardiida > Solecurtidae > Sinonovacula > Sinonovacula constricta. The sequence continues at coordinate 320,155 of RXXH01000343.1, read as the reverse complement.
TAATGATTGTGTCAGTGCGATGAGCTATCCCTCGACAATAATGATTGTGTCGGTGCGATGAGCTATCCCTCGACAATAATGATTGTGTCAGTGCAATGAGATATCCCTCGACAATAATGATTGTGTCAGTGCGATGAGATATCCCTCGACAATAATGATTGTGTCAGTGCTATGAGATATCCCTCGACAATAATGATTGTGTCTGTGAGATGAGATATTCCTCGACAATAATGATTGTGTCATTGCGATGAGATATCCCTCGACAATAATGATTGTGTCAGTGCGTTGAGATATCCCTCGACATCAATAATTGTGTTAGTCCGATGAGATATCCATCAATAATAATGATTGTGTCAGTGCGATGAGATATCCCTCGACAATAATGATTGTGTCATTGCGATGAGATATCCCTCGACAATAATGATTGTGTCTGTGAGATGAGATATTCCTCGACAATAATGATTGTGTCATTGCGATGAGATATCCCTCGACAATAATGATTGTGTCAGTGCGATGAGATATCCCTCGACAATAATGATTGTGTTAGTCCGATGAGATATCCATCAATAATAATGATTGTGTCAGTGCGATGAGATATCCCTCGACAATAATGATTGTGTTAGTGCGATGAGATATCCATCGATAAAAATGATTGTGTCAGTGCGATGAGATATCCCTCGACAATAATGATTGTGTTAGTGCGATGAGATATCTCTCGACAATAATGATTGTGTCAGTGCGATGAGATATCCCTCGACAATAATGATTGTGTCAGTGCGATGAGATATCTCTCGACAATAATGATTGTGTCAGTGCGATGAGATATCTCTCGACAATAATGATTGTGTTAGTGCGATGAGATATCTCTCGACAATAATGATTGTGTCAGTGCGATGAGCTATCCCTCGACAATAATGATTGTGTCAGTGCAATGAGATATCCCTCGACAATAATGATTGTGTCAGTGCAATGAGATATCCCTCGACAATAATGATTGTGTCAGTGCGATGAGATATCCCTCGACAATAATGATTGTGTTAGTCCGATGAGATATCCATCAATAATAATGATTGTGTCAGTGCGATGAGATATCCCGCGACAATAATGATTGTGTCAGTGCAATGAGATATCCCTCGACAATAATGATTGTGTCAGGGCGATGAGATATCCCTCGACAATAATGATTGTGTCAGTGCGATGAGATATCTCTCGACAATAATGATTGTGTTAGTGCGATGAGATATCTCTCGACAATAATGATTGTGTCAGTGCGATCAGATATCCCTCGATAATAATGATTGTGTCAGTACGATGAGATATCCCTCGACAATAATGATTGTGTCAGTGCGATGAGCTATCCCTCGACAATAATGATTGTGTCAGTGCAATGAGATATCCATTGACAATAATGATTGTGTCAGTGCAATGAGATATCCCTCAACAATAATGATTGTGTCTGTGAGATGAGATATTCCTCGACAATAATGATTGTGTCATTGCGATGAGATATCCCTCGACAATAATGATTGTGTTAGTCCGATGAGATATCCATCAATAATAATGATTGTGTCAGTGCGATGAGATATCCCGCGACAATAATGATTGTGTCAGTGCAATGAGATATCCCTCGACAATAATGATTGTGTCAGGGCGATGAGATATCCCTCGACAATAATGATTGTGTCGGTGCGATGAGCTATCCCTCGACGATAATGATTGTGTCATTGCGATGAGATATCCCTCGACAATAATGATTGTGTCTGTGCGATGAGATATCCCGCGACAATAATGATTGTGTCAGTGCGATGAGATATCCCTCGACAATAATGATTGTGTCAGTGCGATGAGATATCCCTCGACAATAATGATTGTGTCAGTGCGATAAGATATCCCTCGACAATAATGATTGTGTCGGTGCGATGAGCTATCCCTCGACAATAATGATTGTGTTAGTGCGATGAGCTATCCCTCGACAATAATGATTGTGTCAGTGCGATGAGCTATCCCTCGACAATAATGATTGTGTCAGTACGATGAGATATCCCTCGACAATAATGATTGTGTCAGTGCGATGAGATATCCCTCGACGATAATGATTGTGTTAGTGCGATGAGCTATCCCTCGACGATAATGATTGTGTCAGTGCGATGAGATATCCCTCGACAATAATTATTGTGTCAGGGCGATGAGATATCCCTCGACAATAATGATTGTGTCAGTGCGATGAGCTATCCCTCGACGATAATGATTGTGTCAGTGCGATGAGATATCCCTCGACAATAATGATTGTGTCAGTGCGATGAGATATCCCTCGACGATAATGATTGTGTCAGTGCGATGAGATATCCCTCGACAATAATGATTGTGTCAGTGCGATGAGATATCCCTCGATAATAATGATTGTGTCAATGCGATGAGATATCCCTCGACAATAATGATTGTGTCAGTGCGATGAGATATCCCTCGACAATAATGATTGTGTCAGTGCGATGAGATATCCCTCGACAATAATGATTGTGTCAGTGCGATGAGATATCCCTCGACAATAATGATTGTGTCAGGGCGATGAGATATCCCTCGACTATAATGATTGTGTCAGTGCGATGAGATATCCCTCGACAATAATGATTGTGTCAGTGCGATGAGATATCCCTCGACTATAATGATTGTGTCAGTGCGATGAGATATCCCTCGACAATAATGATTGTGTCAGTGCTATGAGATATCCCTCGACAATAATGATTGTGTCAGTGCGATGAGATATCCCTCGACAATAATGATTGTGTCAGTGCTATGAGCTATCCCTCGACAATAATGATTGTGTCAGTGCGATGAGATATCCATCGACAATAATGATTGTGTCAGTGCGATGAGATATCCATCGATAATAATGATTGTGTCAGTGCGATGAGATATCCCTCGACAATAATGATTGTGTCAGTGCGATGAGATATCCATCGATAATAATGATTGTGTCAGTGCGATGAGATATCCCTCGACAATAATGATTGTGTCAGTGCGATGAGATATCCATCGATAATAATGATTGTGTCAGTGCGATGAGATATCCCTCGACAATAATGATTGTGTCAGTGCGATGAGATATCCATCGATAATAATGATTGTGTCAGTGCGATGAGATATCCATCGATAATAATGATTGTGTCAGTGCGATGAGATATCCATCGATAATAATGATTGTGTCAGTGCGATGAGATATCCATCGTTAATAATGATTGTGTCAGTGCGATGAGATATCCATCGATAATAATGATTGTGTCAGTGCGATGAGATATCCCTCGACAATAATGATTGTGTCAGTGCGATGAGATATCCATCGACAATAATGATTATGTCAGTGCGATGAGATATCCATCGATAATAATGATTGTGTCAGTGCAATGTATCTCAAAAACAAAAGAGACTAAATTGTGTAAAGCAAATACCACTTTAAACATAATATGTCTTATAAATTAATCATTACAATTTTAAATCTTGGATAAGAATTTTAGATTATTACTTATAATAATAATAAATTAAGATATCCAATTAATATAAATAAATGCAAAAGCAGCTGGGCGAAGCATTGTGTGTAATCTTAAAAAAGTGTCTAATAACAATATGTTGTTTGAGTCTAGACTTTAGGTTTCGACATTTCGATTGCTCGCAAGGAAGAATCTAAACGAGATTGCGTCTTATAATAGACAAAATACACATTTGTCCACAGTTTAGTAATACAATATAGTTTTGTCAATTTTAATTATTCCGACAAAACGTATATTCTATTACTACAAATACGTGTGTTTTCAGGGAAAACGCTATATTATAAGGGTTATTGTTAATATAAAAAGGCGTGTATGTTCAAAAAGAATATTTCAGTGCATTTACTGAGGAAAACAGTCCGAAGACCAAGGCCAAATAATAGTTACTGCTAAAATGTCTATTCAAATGCCCGGGGAAGATATGTTTATGAGAGAAACACATTATAGCAAAACACATTGGTGCATAGTATTAAGATGTGTTACAATTTGTAGTTTTCTTCTTTCAAGTACATTTATCATAGTTTTCTGGCATGCTTTCTGTGATTTATATGTTACTACTTAGGTATTATGCTTACTTAGTATCCACTAAGGTCTGATTGCGTTATCAGTGGATTAACGGCCCCAGAAACGGGAGGCTTCAGCTTAAACCATACCGAAGACATACCAAAGGCGTTACAGTGTTGGAGGTATCCCTTGATAAGGCTCTAGAAATCTAAGGGGAGTTCCACGAATGATCGGCCCGATGTGAGACTAATGTTACAACCCTGTCTGGAAGTCAAAGCATAATGCACAGTGAAAGCAGCGGTATCTACTGCAAGTGGGCATCGCCTCTTACTGACAAATTACTGACAAATTACTGACAAATTGTTGATGGGATGATAAATCCCACAAACACGCATATTTTGTGGCATATTATTAAATTGTTGGGCCCTGAGCCTTATTTGGGCACATATTTTCTTTTTTATACTTTCTAAATGTAACTAATACTTATGTAAGGGGAACAACACAAACGAGTGGCTCCCTCTATGTAAGGGAACAACTACCAACTGACAAAAGTGATTTATTTTAGATAATTGCACCTGCTAGAACTACGGCTCTGACGACAATTACAATAATGATGTGTTCAATTATAGTCAAATTCATATGTTTGTAATATTTTATGTGACTTCATATTCATCAACTTGCCTATATCAACAATACATCATAATTTGATCATATTGTTTGAAAAATGCTCATTATGAATATTGCGTCGGGATGCAAACGAAACTAATTTTCAAAATATTTACAATTCTCCAACATGGCTCAGATAGGAAATATATGTTTGCAGTGACGAGTGGCAACTCATGTTTGAATGTTCACACAGATCTGGGGCATAAATTAAGGTAGAGCAACTGTAATGCTACGCTTTCAATTGAAGAGTATCAAAATTATGGTTGAAAAGCTTCAAAACTGGGTGATTGAGGGTTCGAATCCCGTTATGGGCACGAATGGTTAACTTTTTTTCTGTCTACCTTTTCATTTGACAGTTATTTCGGCATCACAATACCAGATAAAGAAGGAACATGTAAGTGTTTAATTTTATTTTTTGTAAAATTAATTTTAATTATATGATTTGTGATAAATTTTATTACCTTCGTTACCTTGTATATTCAATGTCTAAAAAAAAGAAAACCATGGGGTGAAATTATTGTTATTTTTTTATTATTTTGCAGCATCAACCAAAATACTTTATAAATCTTTTTGGCAAGTCTGAAAAAATCGTGTGGCTATCAAGAGCTTGTTGCTTTTTGCAATAAAGTACAGTAAGCAGAAAAAATGGGAAAATCAGTCTTAAACTTGTTGGGTTTGTAAACAATTAATTGCATAGTTGCGATAGTTTAAGTCAACTCAATCAAATATTTTGTGTGGTTTATCTAATGCTATATTTTGTTTCCGAATGATACTCAGTAGGAAAACACTTCTCCTAAAGAGGATATAGCATAATATTTGGTGTCTTCTTATTTTATTATAAAGCTTTTTTCGCTCGTTCATTAAAGTGGTAATATTAGTTTATAGTCAAAATGTACATATACGCGTAGTCCCACACTTTTATACAATAGTGTGGTACTTTTTTTACAGTACTCGCACGTTTATTATGCCCCATCGACGTAAGCAGTTCAGGAGCTAGTAATGCCTTTAACAAGACTGGGCATACAAGAAAAGCAAGTGGAAGAGGTAAACAGATTAAAGGAATATAAGAGCAAGTAACATTTGAAACGTTATGGTATTTGTTTGAAAGTTTTCTGAAAGTATACCATAAATCTCGACAAAAAGTATGTATAACTTACATTCCTGAAACCATAGAATGATTTAATACAAAAAGCAAAATCCGACAAAATGTCATAGGTTTTCTAAGATGTTACATATATAGATGTTATATATGTAGAACAAAGTTGCAAGGTTATTATAATTTTCGATAAAACTAATGTGTACACAAAGAAATTGCACATGTGCAGCGACCTCACATTACACAAATAAGTATTGTTCAGATAGTATTTTCTCGAACGTAGTATTTTCTTTCTTTCTCAGTATCTTATTGTTTATTTTCAAAGTTAATTTGAAAGTTACAGACACACAAAAATAAATATTAAAACAAAGAAATAAAATAGAACGACGTTTACCGAATCAGGACCCGTTTTTATCAAGTTTAGAAAGTCCGCAAAAACAAACTTTCCCCACGTGCAAATTTCATTGAGCATTCCATATATAGGTGTCGCCAATAACCGATACTGTTAAGTTGTTGGCTCCCATAAAGAAAGAAAAAAAAACGTTAAACAAATTAATAAAAAGAGCATATAAAACTGCATTAAAGAGAAAAAGGAAGACATAAAAGAAATGAATAGATGGAGACAGTAACAACCAGTTAAAGATTGGAATGAAATGAAAATACAGAATGAGAAATGGAAAATAATACGAAGCGGTTGAGTACATGTACACGGAAAATAATAAACGAGAGACACGAAGCAAGAATGGAAGGAAGAAAAAGACAAATACAACAAAGCAAAAACAACAAACGATAAAAACGATATAGAAAGAAGGTAAGACAGTAAGAAAGAAAAGTTATATCGCGTAGTCAAAGGCAATCACCAGCAGACCCATTCTATACATAGATGGTGGCATAACTCGATTTTAGTCACCACTATATTACATGTATCATACTTGGCGATTTTAAGATTTGTGGTTCCGCATTGTAAAAACGTCCGTGTATAAAGAGGTCTTTATTATATTTTTAATAATAAATGCTCATAGATTGCATGTTAAGTACAACACTAGTGTACACACCGTCTTTGTTTTCAGCAAAGTACTCCATGTCCATAATCCTTTGAGCGGTCACACACATACAAATCGTTCAGTCTGTTGTGGACACATTGGAGTTAAAAAAAAAACATGACGATACAGGTAAACTGCTTTTATTGATATACAGGGATTACAACAAAAAATGCCTTTAACTTATTTCAACAAATACTTAATACCATTGGCATGTTATGCCCTCGCAAATCTATTCATTAGAATAAAGATTTTGTATTTTTATTTAACAATTAGCAAAGTTTATTGTTAAATCGGCAATAAAGTCCTTGACCACAAACATTTGACAAACATACAATATTTACAAACTGTTCAAAGTAGATCAAAGTATACATACATTCAAACAATGATTATATTAAGTACAATATACAATGTCAATTTAACTCAACCAGGTACATTATTTACATACAGTTTGTTGATGGGCTAAGAAGCAGCTAAAATGTTAATCTTATCTTCACTTAAGATAAAAGCCTCATGAAAGAACTTAGCTATATTATTTATTGAAAGAGTACTATAATTAGACATAGTTTTGGTTAACACATTCAGATTTGAACAGGTGGAAGTAATATTATACTTGTTTCTGAGTTCTTTGTACAAAAGACAGCATAACAGAAAGTGAAATTCTGATTCACAAACATTTTGAGTACATTATACACATTTACGTTCATTTCTAATTATTCCATTATATCTACCAGTTTCAAAAGACAAAAATTGTGAACTCAATCTAAACCGAATAAGAGTTTTACGACGTTTATCATTATTTATACAATCTAAATACAATTCGTAATCAAAGACATTTTCAAACATTCTATAATAAAATTAATAATACAACTTTGGTTGTGTGGATAAAATATCTTTCCACACTTGTATATATTGATCTAAAGAGCGTTGTGAAATACATGGTAAACAGTAAAAGCTATTGTTGAAATTATGTAAAATATATTCTAATTCAAGATTATTTAATACAGTTAACAATGTAGCATACCGACTTTTCCAGTTTCCATTTACATTGGTCATATTATGCAAAGTACGTTGTTTATTAAACATTTCGTACATCAGAGAATCTGGTTTGTTCATATTTTTTATCCAATAGTACAGCGATCTTTGTTTACAAATAACGGCCAATGGAAACCGACCAAGTTCGCCAAACACTGAAGCAGTTGGTGTCTGTTGCTTAACGCCGAGTATTAATTTTTAAAAACGAAGATGTATTTATCAACTTCGGGCGTATTGTAAATACCCAAAACCTCTGAGCCATACAGAATTATATGTACAACAAGAGAATCGAATAATGCTAACTTTGTTTTAACATCACAACTAATACGGCTAAATACACGTAACAATTGATTATACGCTTTTAAGGCTTGGCCATTTAAACATTTGACAAATTTCTAGTATAATAAAATTTCATACCAAGATAACGAAATTCATCTACTTTTTCAACATTTTCATAATTGATATTCCATTTAAACAAACAAATGCTCTTTTTCTTTTCAAAAATACACATTTTAGTCTTTTTTACATTGATTTTCAAATCCCACTTGCATGAGTAGTCATAGATAGCATTTAACTGTAATTGTAAAGTTCCTGGGTTTGTGTTAAACAATGCAATATCATCTGCAAATAGTAACATATGAATGGATTACTTATTGTGTTATAATATGATATAACATAGCATTCGTTAATTTACCGCCGTATCTTTATTTGAAAAAATGCAAGGAACCATGAACATGAAACAATGGACGCCCAAACTATCGCGTTGGCGCTTACAAATTGCTAACAGATTAATTTTGCAATCGACCCTATTGTACAAATGTATAAGTGCACGTGCATCCATATTAGCTTGTTATCACGACCGTGTTTTTATTATTATTTATAGTAACACTGTGTATTATCAATATATAACCATAAACAACACAACTATTACTCTTTTCAATTACTATCACTCTCATCATCTTACTATTATTATTATTATTATCAGTATTAATATCATTATCATTATAAATTTTCAAACGATTGCCACAGTGGCAGAGAGCGTTTATTTCAACAGAAACATAAATGTATTACTTTTTATATCATGTTAAAAGCCATAATATATAAAAATCGCCACGAAAAAGCCAAGAATTAATTTTGAAAGTGGCGTGTCCATAAATAGTGTGTCATTACATCCGCTTGTTTCCATAACATAATCAGAGTCTTCTAAGCAAATGCGTACTTTGTTAACACCCTGTTCGTCCCGCACCACTTCGAACTCATTCCGGAAAAGTATGCGGTTGGCTGGCTTGTAAAAGAGAATAGCAGCGAATTCGTGCATATCGTATTCGGTTTTGTTCAGTTCGATCTGGTTGCAAAGAAACATCTTATTAAAGGTCTGAAAAATACTTATCGGAATGTTTGTGTCCATGTATGCCTTTTTGTATGTTTTTACTTCTGACTTTATAAACGTGCGAAAGTACGAGGCATTTTCTAGGCGTGTATACCACATCGGAAATATGGGCTTATTTAAAAAAGGTATGTTCAGTTCATATTTCATCAGCTTCTGGTCGCAACTAACACAGTGAAAGGAGGACAAACAAATCTGAAATGCTTTAGGTAATGTCTGGACCATTTCGTCCACGATCATTGCTGGAGTTACCTGTAAATTCACTCGATGCTTATACATGTACACGACAATTTCATTAACACTTGTGATGTTTGTCAACTCTGATGTTGTTTCATGTGTATACACGATAAACATTTTCCAATCTCTCGACCAAGGCGACTTTAGCCAGCTGTCAATTGGTGCGGTTTTTACAATGTCTGATACCTTAAATGACTCTCTTGGATAAAGTACCAGAGTAATAAATGGTTTCGCGACAGCCATCTCTGAAAATATGAAGAGGCATGTCCCATTTGGGGCACGTATTTTACCTGTTGGACATAAAACCTCATTGCATTCAGCAGTGAACTGAAAAAAAGAATATCAGTTAATATATTAGATACAAATAAAATAAATTGATCAATAAAAAGTAAATAAATCATCAGCACGTTTGTTTCTGTTATCTCATAAAATTGCAAAGTAATGAAATAAAGAACATATTATGAAATAATCGGTAAGAACAAAGTGTCATTTAAGGAGGGTGAAATGTTTGTCACAAGCACGTCGGTTTTATTAATCATGTTTCGATTATCACCTCTTTGAAATTTGAATACATGATAACCCGAACGTACAATGTTTGTACATTTCTTCATGAATACCTGCCATGTAAGATCAAAAAAGTGCATACATCCATGGCGATGCAATTCCCGGCAGGGATATGCTGTATTCAATCCCAGGCCGAAAGATACCAAGGTCTTAAAATAGAGGTGATATTAACACTCGTTCTCATTTTAAGCTTGTCAAAAGCCAGACATGCAAATAGTTAGACCAAAGTACGGACATAATGGGTCAGTGTCTGAGATTTAAAATGTCGACAAAATACTAGTTTATCATTTACTAGGGCTGGTTCAATGTCAATATCTGTTTCTAGTACGATTGTTGTTGGTTATAATGTATTTCCTGTTACAAACACGTTCGTTATGGGTTATATCTCACTACAAAAAATGTTATTTTATTGCATTACCTCTCTTATTTACAAAATTCACTTTTTAAAGGAAATTTTACAGATTATCAAAGAAATGTTTTCGGTTGGATTAATAAAGTAATGGAAAAAAGTATCACCTCTATGCTCTTGTTCTTCTTTCTCTTGCAAGCTAAAACGCGGTCTGTTGTCGGTTTCCCATGTGTGGCACTATCATTAAGAAATAGATCGGTGTTTAGAACCATGCTCATCGAATTCATATTAGGACCCATCAATGCAGAAGGAGCGTCACAATGTAGCTCAGATGTAGGCTTGAACGAATTCATATTGCAAAGATAACAAAATACGTTTGCGTATATTCTGCCGAAAATAAATGGCGAGTAAAACCCGCTTTCGCATGCAGTCTTAACTTGTTCTGCCGTCATGTTAACGAATGTATGTCCATACGAGTCATTATTACAAGAGCCGATTATGTCTAAGTAGCAGATTTCTTTCTTTACATCTTGAATGATGTCTTTTGGTGGTAAAAAGAAAATATTGCAGTCAGGTCCGATTTGGAAGCTTTCGTAAGCAAGTTGGGCTATCTGAGCAATTCGGTCGCTATCAATAACGGAATATGAGCAATAAATGTTGGGTATCCAATTCACTAGATCTGCGGCATTGTGTTCTTTGGCACAAACGTGATTTTTGTAAACACGACGAGTTTCACGGGAGTAGACAGGCAGCATGCTTCCCCAGGTCGCAACCTTAACATTTCCGCACGTTACCGATGATTTGTTACTGATATCGTTACCAATCAGTGCATTTGATGAAGTGAACATGAGAACTGACGGTGCCTCTGGATTAACACGGGGAGTTGATACGACGAGACACTCCTGGTGGAGTCTCTCATTTGATAGTTGTTTATTCATCTCTGGGAAACAGCAGGTGTCCCTATACCCACAGTCCTCGCTACAGGAACAATCTGTAAGTAAATTTGACAAAATTATTCAAGATTATTTGACGACTGCTGTAATCTGCTGTACCCCGAAACTGACCACGTGATGTTAGTCCTTCAGCAAGACTATTTACTGCACATTGCTCCAGGTATTCAGTACCTGAGTACTGGTTCTACCCAGGAAGTGGACAGTCGAGAGGGATTAATATAAGTTAAAAGAACTTGTTTCTCAATCGACTATAAATAAATAGGTTTAAACTAATCTGCTATAACCTTTGCCAATCATTTACACACGATTAGCAATTATGTACGCACATTTTTTTCTCTTGTATTTGTATTTGGCGTATTTAGTAACGATGTTTTAAAGACGCAAACAATCACTGTAAAATGTGGGGTTTTTTTTTTTCGTATTCAGTGCAGAGACGCCGTATCTAAGAGACTTGTCGATCTTTTGCAGATTTGGGTTTCAACGAAAACGATTTTATAACTTCCGAGAAATCACGCCAATTGTTTCATAATGTCAACATAATCGATTTCAGTTTCTTTCATACAGTGACGCTTAGTTATGCTTTACATAAATAAATCTATTTTTCAATTGCTATGATAGGAATAATAAATTATCTTTGTCGCTCATGGATGTATGAATCATAGACACCTGAGATAACACTGGACGTCACGACTACAAGAATCACAGCGCATTCTGCCGACTGTTGAATTTTAATACGGAACTTACAGCTTCTTAGGTAGCAATTGCAAAGTGATATCTTTCATCTAAGCATTTATAGTTTAAAGAATAAGTTTACAAATGTACACTAAAATTGAAACTTTGTTAAATTTAATTGTTATAAATGTATTAAAACGCTTTGCTCAATATTACACTCGTCAAAATTAACTCGTAGTAAACTTACAAATGCTCTGACAATCTAAACAATTCTGTCTGTGGCTAATGTCTGTTTTCTTGTACGTTGGACTTCCCAAGTCAAACGAACGCTGACATTCGGAACCCATGTTGCCATGATGGAACTCAAATCTTGCAGTACATGAATTTTAGGTGGGGTGGGGATGGTAACTGGCGACGCAAAGTTGTGAATATGTGAAATTGATAGGAATCGAGAAGGTCTGTTTTAAAAAGATTATTAAAGAAAATGTGTTTAATGAATGACTTAACGACGCCGAATATCCTTTTTCAAGTTTGCTTCATATTTTTATTTTTCTTATCCATTCTTGTGATTAAAGACGAAACGTCTTTATATTACTTTACTATACTCCATTGCCTTGAGGCGTGCATTAAATCTTTTTGAGTAAATTTCCGTCAACATTTTACTCAGTCATTGTTTCTTAAAAAGTAAACAAATATGTGTGTAAAAGTATGTAGCAGTCAAACCTTCTCCGGATGTTTGTCAACCGAATTACAGCGCAAGAATGCTATTGTAACGATTTGATGTTTTTAGTATGATTTAAAGACGTAAAATAAATTGGTGAAAGTCAGTTGTAATAATGACTCCGACCATGAACAGGAAACAGATACTTACAGACATTGACTTTTAAACGCTGAGCTTAATTTGTTAAAACACTGATTTGTCAGGGCTGGAAAAAATCTTTTAAATGACTAGTCCAGGGCTAGTAACGTGGACAAAAATGACTTGTCCAATTTTTTGTTGCTGTTTTAATTTAACGAACACAACATCACATTTGTCATATCTACAACTTTTTTTCTAGAAGCGTTTATGTATCGCATGTCGCGACTGGCTGTTTTGGACGAGTGCTTGCATTGTACATGTACCGCCTTTACGTACTGTTGATAAATGCTCCACACGTGAAATTGATTGTCTTCATTGTTAATTAGAAACCGATGTTGACTTGTCAATGTCAATTTATGACTTATCCGGGACTAATTTAATGATCAATGGCCAGAAGCCCAAAACTGCATTTTGACTTGTCCGGGACGTCGGGCTACCGTATTTCTCTCTCTCTCTCTCTCTCTCCCAAAAGTATTGTTATTTTTTGTTTGTTTCTGATAAAAAAAGCATTATGATGTTTTATAATGGTAATATAAAAGGTTAATGTCGATAAAGTAAATGAGTACAACTGCTTATTTTGATAAAGACACATAAATCTTTGTATTTGCCATTGTCTTTCTCATTCGAACTAATTTATATAAAAATATTCTGAAAAATGGCATTTTTCAATTTGTATGTTCAATCAGTTTGTAAATGAGAATGTAAAGCACGTGAAAAACAATGAACATACCTGTACAGCAGTCCAGAAAGTCAATAGTAGATGAAGGTATAATAAGCGAACTTTGTGCGGCCACATCCAATGTTGGTGCTTTGATATTTCTTTTGCAGACGTCTTTATTGTTACAAAACGGCGTCATGTCTTCAGGTATAAGTTAACACGTGATGTATGGAGGGTAGTGGCATGGATTGATTTCTCTCCGGGATAAATTGACAATATTGAGGTAAATAATTATTATTTGTTTAAATGAATGGTCACAATTGGAACATTAAACAACAAGGTTAATGTCGGGCTCACAGAAAGAACAAACCAAGAGACCTGCTAAGAAAACCAAAGCGGAGAAGCGAAAGGCCAGCCAGTCGCTATCGCTATCAGCGGGTAGCCATATTGGCAACAACGACAACACGAGCTCGTGCAGCCCATGTGGAGTAACCAATGTCCCCGGTGCTTACATTGTAGACGGAATAACCACAGATTTCGTGAATAATTCACAATCATACGTCACTAGCGTAATGAACCCACAACAGAATCACTCGCCAGTAATCAGTATGCAACAGCCATACAACTTTGCTTACCAGCCTCATTCACCTGCTGTTTTCACGACGTCCACACCGTATAGTAGCAATCCACCACCATGGGCTGTCGAAATCATGACTGATATTAAATCTTTGAAAACTGTGATCCCGAAAATAACACACATAGAAAATGAAATCAGTTTGATCACCAAAAAAATGACAGACTTTGAAACCAGAATGTCAAATGTAGAAACCAAAATAGATGACGTTGAAACCAGTTGTAGCTTTATAAGCGACGCATGTGACCAACAGAAAGAAGAGCAAAACAACATAAAATCTAAATTTTTAGAGCTGGAGAAAGAGAGACAACATATGAAGAATGATCTGAAACATCTAAATCATGAATCAACGAAACTACAAGATGAAATTCTAGACCTGAAAGCGAGATCTATGCGCGACAACCTATTATTTTACGGTGTAAATGAGATCGACTCAAACGAAAATGAAAACTGTGAACTTCGAGTGAAAGACATCCTTAAAAACCAGCTTGGCCTTACCGACACAGACAGCATAGTCATAGACCGCGCCCATAGAATACCAGCACGAAGGATCCCAAACAAAACTAGACCAATTGTAGTCAAATTCCATAATTATGGTACTAAAGAAAGAATCCGCACCACAGCAAGTGCACCGGAAGTGAAAGACGCACTAAAACGAACACAACTTGGGATCGGCATACAGCAACCCCAGGAATATCGTGATGCTAGACGTGCATTCTATCCATTAATCAAAGAGGCAGAAGGAAAGGGAGACAGAGCTTACACGATTGGGACCAGACTATACATAAACAAGAGACTGACAAAACAGTTTGTTAACGGAACCATGGAAGATATCAAGCATAGTGATTAAGATTGCCAGGAGAACTGTGATGTCAAAATATTATCCTGGAACGTGAATGGCTTAGCCAGAAAAATAAACGATTTAGACTTTATTGATTTACTAATCGAAAACGATATTGTCATTTTATATGAAACTTGGCTATCAAAACATACACATGTAAATTTAGAAATCCCAGGATATCTTAGTGAGCATATATTAGGCAATAAATCATACAATACCTCAAAAGGGCGCCACAGTGGTGGAATTTCTATGTATTATAAAGCGAGTTACAAAAAACACATATCAATTATTGACAAGTCGCAACAAGGAATTTTGTGGATAAAATTTGACAAATCATCCATTATATTGAATGAAGATCTATATTTAGGCGCCGTATATATACCACCACTTGGGTCAAAAGTACTGAACGATGAAGATTTTGATTTTTTCAGTAGAATAGAATCAGACATTGAAAATTACTCCAATATAGGGACATGTTTTATTATGGGTGATTTGAATAGCAGGACAGGAAATCATGAAGATTATATATTATTCGATAAATATCTTAATACTGATAACGAAGATCCGAATGAGTACAGGTGTACGCCACGAATATCAAAAGACCACGTGATAGATACACACGGTAAACGCCTGATTGAGCTATGTCAGTCTACGGGGCTAATTATAGGTAACGGTCGACTACACAGTGATCAAGGGGTGGGTGAATACACATTCCATTCCAAGAACGGATCTAGCGTCGTTGACTACTTGCTCCTAAAGCCAGAAGATATACAATATATAAATGATTTTCAAATAGCAGATCCTAATGAATTTTCAGATCATTCTGCTGTGAAAATACAATTAAAGCGAAGCATTATTACAACTAAGGACAAGACACACACATCAAACACCCAAAAACCAATACAATGGAGTACAGAAAATATAGATAAATTACATACATTTTTTCAATCTAAAGAGCCAATGATTACGACAATGGCATCAAGCTTAACAGGCGCAAACTCGAGTATTAATGAAATAGTCGACTCATTTATAACACTATTGCAAGAAGGAAAAGAACAATTACAAGAACAATACCCGGTATATCAAAATATTAACCATACACATAAGCGAATTAAACAAAGATGGTTTAATGAAGATTGCTACTTGGCACGTAAACGATTCAAAGTAACAAGAAATGCCTTTATGCGAGACAAATCGGATCAAAATAGACAAAATTATATCGATGCAAGAGCAGAATACAATCACATAAAAAGAAAAAGCAAATGCAGATTTAAACAAATGGAAAGAGACGAACTAACAGAACTAAGTAAAAACAATCCGAGATCATTTTGGAAAAAAATTAAAAAAGTAACAAAGACAAACAAACATTTATCAGACAGTCTTTCTGTGAATGATCTTTTTGAACATTTTAAGTCACTGTATACAAGTGAGAATGAGGTTAGTACAATACCAGATCTTAACGAACAGAACGCAGATGTTCACAATAATTGTCTTGACGCTGAAATATCCAGAGAAGAGATAAAAAAGGCGGTATTCTACCAAAATAATAACAAAAGTACAGGTAACGATAATATGGAAGCCGAAATATACAAGCATGGATACAGCCAAATAGAAGATCTCTTATATGCATTATATAATAGAATATTTAGCAAGGGAGAGTACCCAGTATTATTCGGAGAAGGGGTTATTGTACCGGTGTATAAAAGTGGAAGCATTGATGATCCAGTTAATTATAGAGGAATAACATTGATAAATATTCTATCGAAGATTTACTCACAAATTCTACTAAATAGATTAACAAAATGGAGCATAGATAACGATAAAATATCTGAAAATCAATTTGGATTCCAAAAAAATAAATCCACTATCGACTGTATTTTTATTTTACACGCTATAATAGCCAATACGTTAAGCAGAAAAAAGAAACTATATTGCTGCTTCATTGATTTTGAAAAATGTTATGATAACATTACCAGAAACCACCTTTATAGTAAGTTACTAAATGAAAACGTTAGTTCAAAGTTTGTTAACACTATAAAATGTATGTATAACTCAGTCAAAGCTGCAGTAAGATACAAGGGAAATACATCCGATTTCTTCGAATCAGACATTGGCCTGAAACAAGGTGATCCGAGCTCCAGCCTGATGTTTCTGTACTACGTTAATGATATAATACATAATGTCAATCAAAATATTGACGGATTAGTAACTATAGAAGATGTTAAGATATTTATGCTTCTATACGCAGATGACACGGTGTTGTTTGCAGAAACACCAGCAGCTTTACAATCAATGCTTAACGATATACAACACTATTGTAAAAAATGGAAATTAAAAATTAACATAAACAAAAGTAAAACTATGATATTTGAAAAGGGACGACATACAGAATACCAATTTACTTATAGTAATAACATACTTGAGACCGTAAAAACATTTAAATATCTCGGCATCATGCTACATAAGAATGGACACTGGAACAGAACACAGAAACACATCGCACAACACTCACTATATGCCTTGCACAAACTATTTATAGTATATAATCAACTAGACCCAGAAACAAAACAAAAATGTAAACTATTTGACACACTAGTTGCAACAATCCTTAATTATGGAGCAGAAATACATGGATACGCAAAAGCTCAAGATATAGAACGTATACATTGTAAATTCATGCGGAAAATACTTCATGTAAGAAAATCCACAAATATCAGTGCTCTGTATGGTGAATTGGGAAGGTTCCCATTAGAAATTCAACGTAAAATTATAATGATAAAATATTGGAGTAAAATATCAAAGACTAAAGATAACTCGATCATTAATAAGATATATCAAATATTAAGAAATGATGCAAACAATGGGAAAACATACGGAGGATTGAATTGGGCATATCATATAAAAACAATATTAGAAGAGATAGGCCTAGCGTATATATGGCAAAATACAGATACTATTAATGTACATCAGATAAGAGAAAGAATTTTAGATATATATAGACAAGAATGGACAATGACAATAAATAATTCAAATAGATTGGAATCATATTGTCTGTACAAGAAAGAGCTTATTACCGAAAGTTACCTTGACAATATAAATGTACCCAAATATAAAATTGCACTAACCAGATTTAGATTATCATCACATGACCTAATGATTGAAAAAGGAAGACATGTAAATATTCCAAAATCCAACAGAATGTGCACGCAATGTAACATGAATGTTATCGAAACAGAATATCATTTTCTTTTGGTCTGCCCCTACTATAGAAACTTGCGAAAACAATATTTTTCAACATATTATTGTCGCTGGCCAACCAAACAAAAGTTCATAAATCTAATGTCAACCAAATCGAGAAAGAGAATAATAAATATAAGCAAATATATATACTATGCTTTGAAAACTAGAGCAGAAATAAATGACACAAGTTAAAATCATGAAATAATTAATTAACACTTTGATATGTATAAATATGTATTTAGCAGAATTATTACCAATTAAGAATATAGGTGTATACATGTGTATGTGTATATATATATATGTGTGTGTGTGTGTGTATATATATATATATATATATATATGTAGATATATATATATATAGATAGATAGATAGATTCTTGTAATAACGCTTTACTATGCAAATATGTGGTGTACAACTTTTAACTTTTAACAAATATAAATTAAGAATATAAGGATTTAAAGAATTTATTTATGCAAGAAGCAATATGTACCACACAAGTATCATCAAATAGAATGAATAACGATATTTTAATATTAACTTAATATTTAATGAAATTTACGGACATATCCCAAATTAAAATATAAACATATTTTTTGTACAGATAGAAGCATCACAGTCTCGTTAACAAATTTACTAACCCGACATACATCACATCGTTGTTATAATGTACCTCTTGGCTATAAATGTAATATTTTATGCCGAAATAAACTTTGTATTGTATTGTATTGTATTGTATAAGTGTCCATGGTTGATTGAACTCAGCATTTATGGCAGAAAATAATAGCAGAGTGATCAAGCAGCGCATTATTGTGTTTAATCAATGTACAATCACGTTATCAGCGGGACTTGTTGAAGACTGTGATGGATGTTCAGTTGATTCAGTTACAGTTTAAGCTGCTCAACGACAAAGGACCCGTGTGAAAGCCTTCTCCGTTTTATACTTAGGTGCATTGGCCAGCTGCATGAACTGTTATTGGTTTTCTGATTTTAATCGTCGCTGCAGGGTTTCAAGTCAGTTTCCGAAAGTTCACATTTCACCCCAGTAAAAGTATGTTACATTAAAAAATAAAAATAGAAATAAAATAAAAATTTGTCACGTTGATATGATCACTTCTCTGTTCATATTGGGTCGTTACATAATACGTTTCATAACTTTTAATTCAGTCAATGTGAAAGTAAATTAAAATACATTAAATATTAGAGAGGATAGGTACTTAATGAATAGAAGGTGTTTCTCTCGTATAAGAGAGAAACACCTTCTATTCATTAAAGGCTGACCAAAAGAATCCTGTTAATTGACCATACCACTGTGATAGCGCGGCTATTGTGCGCGACTTTTGCTGTTAACACTTTTATTATTATGAGC
This sequence comes from Sinonovacula constricta, assembly GCA_007844125.1. Lineage (NCBI taxonomy): Eukaryota > Metazoa > Mollusca > Bivalvia > Cardiida > Solecurtidae > Sinonovacula > Sinonovacula constricta. The sequence goes on along the minus strand of RXXH01000343.1, from coordinate 300,511 downwards.
TAGGTAATCTAATATACCGCCCATTACATAAGATTTAAATGTGTATTGATAAAACGAGTAGCATCACGACTTTTCCCGAAACAATGAGAACACGATCTTTGACCACGGTCTCCGCCGCTGGCCAATCAGCGTTCAGGAAGTCAGCGTTTCTATAGTGTATAGGTTTTTATTCCGTGACCAAGCGAAGCGAGGCAAAACATAAATATTAAAGCTCGTGAAGTTTTAGGAAATATAGGTGAATATAGGAAGAATAGGAAAATAATTTACAGAAAAATTTTGATATTAAATTATAAGATCAAATTATTAACTACAATCAAATAACCACTAATATTTTTTTTTTAAATAAAACAGATCTGTAAAATGGTCGACATCACAATAAAAGAAATTGGGCAACTATTACATTGAAAGCTTTTGTTAGTCTGTGTAAACTGTAAACCCATCGCAGTAATTTTTGCACTCTCGTATAAGAGAGAAACACCTTCTATTGATTAAAGGCTGACCAAAAGGAATCCTGTTAATTGGCCATAGCACAGTGATACGATCGGCCATTGTGCGCGACTTTTGCTGTTAACACTTTTATTATTATGAGCTAGGTAATCTAATATACCATCCATTACATAAAAATTAAGTGTGTATTGATAAAACGAGTAGCATCACGACTTTTCCCGACACAATGAGAACACGATCTTTGACCACGGTCTCCGCCGCTGGCCAATCAGCGTTCAGGAAGTCAGCGTTTCTATAGTGTATAGGTTTTTATTCCGTGACCAGGCGAAGCGAGGCAAAACATAAATATTAAAGCTCGTGAAGTTTAGGAAATATAGGTGAATATAGGAAGAATATGAAAATAATTTACAGGAAAATTTTAATATTAAATTATAAGACCAAATTATTAACTACAATCAAAGAACCACTTATATTTAAAACTTTTCTTTTACATAAAACAGATCTGTAAAATGGTCGACATCACAATAAAAGAAATTGGGCAAACCAGGTAAATGTATATTACCAGACTATAGCCATATATATGTGGCATAACCAATCTAACATAGTTAATAATGTTACAACAACTGAATAACGTTTTTTAAATGTGCATTATCAAGAATTTCATGCAAGCATTAAAAATCAAGTCGCTTGTTAAAATGTTGTTTATGTAAGCACACAATCAAGTTCGACAAATATCTAGACTTCGTAGCGGAACTGAATTGCACTTACAAGATCAAGATTGTAATCACTTGATTTAGACATATTAAATGGAAGATAATAAGCCCAGGGAAAACCGTACATGCAACCATTGTAACTCTGGATAAATAGAGAATTGACTTTTTTCTTAAATGTTCAATATTTTCAAATTTTCGGGAGAAAAACTTAAGCGATATATTCAGTCATGGCCAACGCATCAAAATTCTTTAATTTAATGTAACATGATTCCACAGTATAATTAACCTACTAAAGAACATGTAATTTTCAAACCTAAATAGAAAAACTTACGGAGGTAAGTTTGTTACTATGATTATGTTCATCATTACATTATGTTAAAAACTATTACATTGAAAGCTTTTGTTAGTCTTTGTAAACTGTAAACCCATCGCAGTAATTGTTGCACTCTCGTATAAGAGAGAAACACCTTCTATTCATTAAAGGCTGACCAAAAGGAATCCTGTTAATTGGCCATAACACTGTGATACGCCCGGCCATTGTGCGCGACTTTTGCTGTTAACACTTTTATTATTATGAGCTACGTAATCTAATATACCATCCATTACATAAAATTTAAGTGTATATTGATAAAACGAGTAGCTTCACGATTTTTCACGACACAATGAGAACACGATCTTTGACCATGGTCTCCGCCGCTGGCCAATCAGCGGTCAGGAAGTCAGCGTTTCTATAGTGTATAGGTTTTTATTCCGTGACCAAGCGAAACGAGGCAAAACATAAATATTAAAGCTCGTGAAGTTTTAGGAAATATAGGTGAATATAGGAAGAATATGAAAATAATTTACAGGAAAATTTTGATATTAAACTAAAAGATCAAATTATTAACTACAATCAAAGAACCACTTATATTTAAAAAAATTCTTTTACATAAAACAGATCTATAAAATGGTCGACATCACAATAAAAGAAATTGGGCATACCAGGTAAATGTATATTACCAGACTATGGCCTTATATATGTGGCATAACCAATCTTACATAGTTACTAATGTTACAACAACTGAATAACGTTTTTTAAATGTGCATTATCAAGAATTTCATGCAAGCATTAAAAATCAAGTCGCTTGTTAAAATGTTGTTTATGTAAGCACACAATCAAGTTCGACAAATATCTAGACTTCGTAGCGGAACTGAATTGCACTAACAAGATCAAGATTTTTATCACTTGATTTAGACATATTAAATGGAAGATAATAAGCCCAGGGAAAACCGAATATGCAACCATTGTAACTCTGGATAAATAGAGAATTGACTTTTTTCTTAAATGTTCAATATTTTCAAATTTTCGGGAGAAAAACTTAAGCGATATATTCAGTCATGGCCAACGCATCAAAATTCTTTAATTTAATGTAACATGATTCCACAGTATAATTAACCTACCAAAGAACATGTAATTTTCAAACCTTAATAGAAAAACTTACGGAGGTAAGTTTGTTACTATGATTATGTTTATCATTACATTATGTTAAAAACTATTACATTGAAAGCTTTTGTTAGTCTTTGTAAACTGTAAACCCGTCGCAGTAATTGTTGCACGTGTTTTCTATAAGCATCGTATGTTTAATGCAATACGTCGATTTCCAAATATGGTTCTTACTAACCAGTTAATCTCGTGAAGTGAAGCGGTTAGACCACATTGTCTAACTAGGGCACTGATGTATGAATGAAAGAAAATTAGTAGTGGATAAGGAAAAACATAGAACACACAAAAGATATTAAAAATAACAAATAAAAAGAAAAGTTAAGGAGCATGATGAATGAGATTCGACAAAGATACAAAATATCAATAACAAGAAAGAAAATCGTCAAAAGAAAGACGGTTTGCAATTAGGGTACACGTGTATTTAATGGCGGTATGAGTAAAAAACACAATGGAATGAAAAATATTGAATGAAAAAGGAGATAAGAAAATGTAAAGATGGCAATGAGGAAGAAAACTTCATATTTATAAAATAAATTGAATTAAGAAGGGGGAACTGAATAAAGTAATGGAGAAAAAAAAGGATAGAGAAATAATAATGAGGAAAGAAAGGAGCAGAAACAAGTAAGAACTAAATTGGATTAAGTACATAAATGTGGGGAGGATGAAGAGAGGGATAGCACAAGAAATGACGACTGAAACAAAAAGTTAGAATAACGGAAATACGAATTGTAATAAAGAGATGAAAAAACAACAAAACAGAATATGATCATGGACGTAAATTGAAAGAAAGAATTGAAAAGAAATAGAAAGGAAGAAAAAAAAAGAAAGAAAAGAATACAAAAGATAAAATAAGGGCGAAGAAAATAATACATGCGGTAAAATAAATAAATAAAATACACCGGAAAATGACGGAAAGAGCAAAGAATGTAAGAAAAGTAAAAAAAAATTAAAGACTGGAATAACTGTGCCGAAAGAAATAAAATGAAATACAACAAAGAAACAAATAACGGAAAAACGTAAAAAGAAAATAAATAAGGAAAAATGGAAAAAGGAAGGAAGAGAAAGGGAACTACAGAAAGTACAAAAGAAAAGGAAACTGACCGTTATAAAGAAAGGAATGAGTGAACAAATTAAGGACGGAGAAAGAAGAAAAGAGAACAATTGCCATAATGAAGCAAAGAGAGGATGGGGAAAAGAGAACGATTTACTAAGTGAGGAAATGATAATAATAAATACAAAACAAAATGACGAAATAAAGAAAAAAAGAGAAAAGGGAGAGAACGATAAAATGGTGGAAAGAAAAAACAACACAAGCTTGAGAGAAGAAAAAATAAGAAGAAAGGGAAGAAATGAGACTTGGGACAAAGAAAATAAAAATAAATAATAGGCAGGAAGGCACTCCGACGACAATGAAAGCAATGTGATAAATGAATGGATAAAAATAATAAAGAAGGTATGGCGTAGTAAAGAGGAAACTATGTGAAGGAAAATCAGAAATGGCCAGGCATGAAGAAGAACATACAAAATAGAGAGAAAAAATTGAGATAAAATAGAGTGAAAATAGAAATAAAGAAAAGACTGGAAATAATATTAAAGATAGCCAGGTTAAAGCAATGCGATAGAAAAGAGAGATAAAACGAATATGGGAATGAGCGGAAAATTAATTAATAGGGATAAACTAAATTTCTCTTACGAAAGACCTCAGATGGACAGGAACTAACCCATTCTTTATAAATTGAGCTTTCATAAACGTTCAATTTCGCGGCTAGCATGAACTTTGTTAGATAATGTCTTGGTTGCATTTTATACTTTATTTTTTATGGCTCAAAATGTCAGTGTCATACACGACCTTAAATGGACTGTGGTGTGGATTAGAGCTATTAACTGTTTGGAATTGTCAATTAAATGACAGGGGTGTTTATGTCGTGCACAATTGTCGTCTTATTTCCTTTAAATGACGCACGTGTGTCACAGAGAGAACAATAGCAAGATTTTGAAATCCTTAAGAAAAATGATAAATCGTCAACAAGGCTAGTAAACTATCATTGGTTTTTAAATAAAGTAATTGTTCATTATATCCCTCTTATAAAACATATATTGCTTGGAAAATTGAATTGCCAGTTTCTAAGCAGTGGTAAATTAGTTTTTGTTTGTTTGTTTTTCGTTAAGCGAGGGGTCGGTAAGTAGGATAGGTAGGAAGGATAGGTAGGTAGGTTGGTAGGTAGGTAGGTAGGTAGGTTGGTAGGTAGGTAGGTTGGTAGGTAAGTAGATAGGTAGGTAGGTAGGAAGGTAGGTAGGTATGAAGATAGGTAGGAAGGTAGGTATGTAGGTAGGTGGGAAGGTAGGTAGGATAGGTAGGTAGGTAGAATAGGTAGGAAAGTAGGAAGGTAGGTAGGCAGGTAGGTAGGAAGGTAGGTAGGAAGGTAGGTAGGTAGGGGGTATGTAGGTAGGTAGGAATGTAGGTAGGTAGGTAGGTAGGTAGGTAGGATAGGTAGGTAGGTAAGTAGGATATGTAGGTAGGTAGGTAGTTAGGTAGGTAGGATATGTAGGTAGGTAGGTAGGTATGATAGGTAGGTAGGATAGGTAGGTAGGTAGGTAGGTAGGATAGGTAGGATAGGTAGGTAGGTAGGTAGGTAGTTAGGTAGGTAGGTAGGTAGGATATGTAGGTAGGATATGTAGGCAGGTAGGTAGGATATGTAGGTAGGTAGGTAGGTAGGTAGGTAGGTAGGTAGGATATGTAGGTAGGTAGGATATGTAGGATATGTAGGATATGTAGGTAGGTAGGTAGGTAGGTAGGTAGGTAGGTAGTTAAGTAGGATATGTAGGTAGGTAGGTAGGTAGGTAGGTAGGTAGTTAGTTAGTTAGTTAGTTAGTTAGGTAGGTAGGTAGGTAGGTAGGATATGTAGGTAGGTAGGTAGGTTGGTAGGTAGTTAGGTAGGTAGGTAGGTAGGTAGGTAGGTAGGATATGTAGGTAGGATATGTAGGCAGGTAGGTAGGATATGTAGGTAGGATATGTAGGTAGGTAGGATATGTAGGTAGGTAGGTAGGTAGGTAGGTAGGTAGGTAGGTAGGTAGGATATGTAGGTAGGATATGTAGGTAGGTAGGATATGTAGGATATGTAGGATATGTAGGATATGTAGGTAGGTAGGTAGGTAGGTAGGTAGGTAGGTAGGTAGGTAGGTAGGTAGGTAGGTAGAGGTTTATTCAATACCTTTAGGTTCCTGACCCATACATGTATTTACACATAACAGCAAATAAGTATATGATTCGTCAGTGACATGCAGTTGACATTATATGCAAAAATAATACAACATGATCCGGTCTAAATATCTATCATCAAGTTTCAAACTAAAATATTAATACATATATGAAAATTATAACACCAACAATAGTGTTTCTATTATTGTTATCATTACCATTCTCGCCGTTTCTTTTCTTTTTTTTATTTTAAGAGGTAATTCAGTATAAACAAGTAGGAAAAAGACACAGTTAATAATGTCAATAATAATTCAGTAGATAAGAAAGATTAAATATTGTAAGGCCCCAGAATTAGGTGTATTATAACAAATGTGTTTTCCCCCATAAATGTTCATTTCTACCCACCTTTGGAATTACACACCAAGTTTAACAGCTGATTATTAGCAATAACACAAGGATAAAGACTGTTGCTCTTGTTAACTGGACTGAATAATCAGTCCAATACATGAGATTTAGCTAAATTCTTATTGACAAACTTCATCTCATCCTACTTCGAATGCCATTAGTTTCTGCTAATTCCTTTGTTTACATCAATATTATTCCAAAATCCTTGGGATCCATGTAATAAATTGTATAGCCTCTTTGTTTATCTTAGAAATCACTTGTTGTTTTGTAAAGACATTCGTATATAGAATATTCCTTATTTAGTGTATGAGCAGACGAGCAACCCTGAGAGGGTGGCCATTTTCCTTATGCAATAAGTTTTACTAAAATCTGCTTAAATCCCACTGCTGTAGAGATGTGTAGTTCTATGAACCTGAAATGATAATTATCTGGTAGAAAATGAGTCAAAATATTATCTAATTTTCTTGTGCGTTCTATTTTGCACCCTATTTTCTTGTGCCTTCTATTTTGCACACTATTTTCTTGTGCGTTTTATTTGGGACATTATTTTCTTGTGCGTTCTATTTTGCACACTAATTTCTTGTGCATTCTATTTTGCACACATTTTTCTTGTGCCTTCTATTTTGCACAATATTTTCTTGTGCGTTCTATTTTGCACACTACTTTCTTGTGCGTTCTATTTTGCACACTATTTTCTTGTGCGTCCTATTTTGCACACTATTTTCTTGTGCGTTCAAATTTGCACACTAATTTCTTGTGCGTTCTATTTTGCACACTATTTTCTTGTGCGTTCAAATTTGCACACTAATTTCTTGTGCGTTCTATTTTGCACACTACATTCTTGTGCGTTCTATTTTGCACACTATTTTCTTGTGCGTCCTATTTTGCACACTATTTTCTTGTGCGTTCAAATTTGCACACTAATTTCTTGTGCGTTCTATTTTGCACACTTTTTTCTTGTGCCTTCTATTTTGCACACTACTTTCTTGTGCGTTCTATTTTGCACACTATTTTCTTGTGCGTCCTATTTTGCACACTATTTTCTTGTGCGTTCAAATTTGCACACTAATTTCTTGTGCGTTCTATTTTGCACACTAATTTTTTGTGCGTTCTATTTTACACACTATTTTCTTTTGCGTTCTATTTTGCACACTATTTTCTTGTGCGTTTAAATTTGCACACTAATATCTTGTGCGTTCTTTTTTACACACATTTTTCTTGTGCTTTCTGTTCTGCACACTACTTTCTTGTACGTTCTATTCTGCGCACTATTTTCTTTTTGATTTCTATTTTGCACACTATTTTCTTGCGCCTTCTATTTTGCACACTATTTTCTTGTGCGTTCTATTTTGCACACTATTTTCTTGTGCGTTCTATTTTGCACACTATTTTCTTGTACGTTCTATTTTGCACACTATTTTCTTGGGCATTCTATTCTGCACAGAAGATTGTCTACTGCATGCACAAGATTTTCTTGTGCACTAGGATCTGTATAAATAGCTGGGATTTTCCTTGGTCGAGGATTACAACACTTTGCAGACATAAATTTGATTCGATGTTTTTCATTTGTTTTTGTTTAATATCTAATTTTATTTAATTCCAGTGATAAGTAAATTCAGCTCATAATATATTTTAAAAGTGGGAAATGCAGAGTGATTGCATTGTTTAATTGCTGTTATTAGAGTGAATATCATTTATCTTTTGGGTCGAAGATTTTAGCAAATAAGACGACATAAACTCTTACAGTTGTTAACATAAGGTGAATTTATATCAAATATTTATTAGTGTTTGTATAAATGTTGGCCCCGTGATTTTATACCTGAGCGTTATACTTTTGCAGTACCTATATATTTGCATTCTGAGTAAAGAAACGTCCTGAAACTTATCGAATTTGTATACTTTAACTATTTTGCTTAGTTGTTTATTAATTAATACACCAGTTATTTAGTTACACTTATATATCGTCCGTAACACAAATTAAGCTAGAGTGCAACCGATAATACAACATCGCACTGGTGTCGTAACACTATTTTGGGACAGACGCCGGTTAAATAATGAATTGTTGTTATATAATAACTACTGAAATATTCTCTATACTTCCAATTGGAAATAGTTTGATCTAATTATTAATCATAAGTAAAATTAAGTAATGAAGTTAGATTACTAACACATTTCAGTTTGAGTCAGCAGTTATGTGCGTCAATGAGGTGAAAAAGAATCCTATAATACCAACTTCTTTCTAAGTTCAAAAACTTTACAACAAAAATGTGCCAATTTCTTTTGACTTTTTGTTTCTGATTGTAGCAATTCTATAAATGTTGGTATGTAAAATTTTTGCCAAAAGTAACGTTTTATGTACTGTTTTCTGAGTGTATCATACCAGTGGCACTCAAAATGAAACTCGTCTTCTAGGCGTGGCAGGCTGCACATTTCCGTTCCGCCAGTGGAACAGGATCAGGTTTGGGTCACCTCCCTTGTCTAGGTCTTTAATCCGTGAGATAAAAGTCTGAGCTTTGTAAGCACTTTCTAAATTTAACATTTTTGAAATGTGTTTTGAAATTTAAATTCACAAAATACTTTGTAGATGTTTTCTCTTGTCGACAAGTTAAATCTCGCCCACAAAATTTGCTGAAAATTGTCTTTAATTCTCTGTTTAAATAAAGACATAAAACCGTTTTCATTGCCAACTCCTTTGTTGTGCCAAACATCACAGAATCCATAATTAAGGGATTTGTTTTGTAAGTCTAGCCCACTTCGCTTAGTTTATAAACAGGTACGTATATGCCCATTATTCATAAGGTGTATGTTTGTTTAATATATTTAGAAGATTTGCTATTGACAATCTTTAACCACTACCCTATCATGTTTACAGCTCTCATTTCATTTTATGACGTTCTTTCCTATTTCTGCTTATATATGTGATGTAGTACATACTGTTGCCAGTACTATAGGAAACATTCCATAGATAAAATGGATTGAAGTCTTTGGTATTTAGTAATTAAAATTTTGCAACATTTGTTAGTGTATTTAGTATAAGATCATGCATGGCTTCCAAAATGGTAACTGCAGGTGTTTTGTGTGTGTGTGTGTTATGTCTCATCTCCGTGTTTTTGTTACCTTTACATTTAACCTGTTTGCTTTGGTAGTTTAGATTTAAATATCTGTGGTTATATTGATAGGACCTTTCCTTATTTACCTATACCAATGAATTTCCTTGTATTAATTTAGTGTTAAAACTTCCGTCAGCTTTACATTTATGTTTTTTAGTTGTCAAAGGTTATAGAAACTTGAAAATAATTGTTGTGTACATAATCTTATTTATGACATTTAATTTTCTACTGTATTGATTGTAATTATTTTTATCCATTCTTATGATGCAAGCTTCTGTTTCCTGAATAGAAAAGAAGTCTTAATGGAATATTTGCCAATACACTTTTACATCTAATTCACTGTGTTATTTTTTATACTTATCGCTTGATCTACCTAGAACAGTGGAGAGTCATATCATTACCTTACTTAAGAAAATTGACTCTAAGTTAGATTTTGTAGAGAGAAGGTTAAGCGCCTTAGAGGAAGTGAAAGAAAAGGTGGAGGGAATAGACAGAGATGTCAAGAAGTTATGGATAGTTTTAGAAGAACGAGAGAGAAAGTTGAATGGTAGGCTGCATGCATTGGAAGAAAAGGTAGAGACGTATGAGTTTGACAGCGGGAGATTGTGTAGCAAGATTGAGTACCTGGAGCAGCAAAAGGAAGAGTTACGAGATGAAGTTACTTACCTCCAGTCTCAGTCAATGAGGAACACTCTTGTGTTTGATAACATTCCAGAGGACATGAATGAGACTAATGAACAGACGGAAAAAAGTAAGAGACTTCATATATAGGATAAGCTGAAGGTATCACAAACTATTGTGGACGAAATGGATTTCGAGCGGGTTCATAGAATGGGATATAATCATGAAAGATTGTGGCCAAGTTTCACAGGTTCAAATACAAGGAAATGGCGAGGAGACAATGCAGGCATCTGAAGGGTACGAACTTTTTTGTGTCAGAGCATTACCCAAAGGAAGTCGCGAATACACGGCGCAAACTTTTTCCTCAGATGAGAGAGGAGGGAAAAAAGCATGCATTGCTTATGACACTCTCTATATTGATGGCAAGGCTGTAAATAAATAGGGGTATTACGAGAATGAACTGAAAGTGCTTTCTTGGAATGTCCAAGGACTAACTAGAGAAAAGCGTGGATGTAAAGATTTTACAAATATTATAAATGACAATGATATTGTTTTTATATATGAGACATGGGCTTCCTCTAAAACAGATCTTGGCTTAGATAATTATATCGTTCACAACTTTAATAGAGAGTTTCAGCACCGGCATGCCAAAAGGCATAGCGGTGGTGGTTTAGCTCTGTATTACAGAGATTGTTAAAAAGATGGCATAAAAATTGTTAAAAACGACTTCAATACAATAATGTGGATAAAATTAGATAAAAAACTTTTTTCATGTTGATAATGGTATTTATATTTGTGGCGTTTATCTTTGGGGAGAGGATTCCCCTGCATATCATATTATTAATGTTGATCTTTTTGATATTTTAGAAAATGATATGTAAGTATATTTGATATATTGGGAAATTTATATATCTGTGGTGATTTTAACAGTAGAGTCAGTTTGAAACATAATTGTATTGCATTTGGTTAAAAAAAATGTTTTTTAGATGATGTTTATTATATTCCAGACGTAACCATGGTCAGGGCCTCACTGGACAATAAGTGTAATTCATTTGGTCATAAACTATTAGACTTGTGTAAAGGTCATGTATGCGTATAGTAAACGGAAGGCTAGGGGGTGATTTCGGTGTGGGAAATTATACCTTTATATATAGTCAAGGAATGTCAATAATAGATTACCTTTTAGCTAGAGAATGTAATTTTGCACGGTTGTCACGATTCGCTATTCGCCCTATTAATGAATGGAATGACCATGGTCCAATGCAGTTTGCCCTGCTATGTAACATTAATTCTACTAATGAAACATATTATGATGATGTTTCTGTGAAATGGAATGATAATTGTAAATCGATATTTCGTTCATCACTTATTGCAAAACTACCTTTATTAAACAATGTAATAAACGACATAAATTTAGATAAACAATCGATATTTAGCGCGGTCAGGAATTTCACTGCAGTGATGCGTGAAGTAACTGACCCGTTATTTGTCAAGCATATAACACGGAAACCTTCCAACAGTTTTTCGGATTTACCGTTAGACAGTCGTAAAGTGGTTTGATAAAGACTGTAATGATGCGAGAAATCGTTATTTACATGCAAATAAAGTTTTCTACCATAATAAATCTGAGGAGAGCAGAATTTCTTTATGTAATCGTAAAAAAGAGTATAAATACCTTATTCGAAACAAAAAGCGTCTTTTTACGAGAAGAAAAATATGTAATATCGAAAAGCTTAAGTTCTGCAAGCCTAAACAATTTTGGATGCATTTTAAAAAGCCAAAAAGAAAAGTTGAAGGAGGTTTATCATTAAATCAGTTCTATAATTACTTTTCAAACTTAGAAAATGATATTTTCAAAAGTCAAAATGAAGATGCGGATGCTTTTTGTTACGAATATGATTTTAACAATTGTTCTGATATGGAAAGTTACAACAGAAAGATTACGATTTTAGCTATTAATAATTTAAACCGCTGTAAAGCCAATGGTATTGATGGGCTTATTAATGAATATTTTATTGAAAGCAAGGATATTATTGCTGGACATGTATGTGTTATTTTTATCGCGATATTTGATTCGGGATGTTTTCCGGAAGAATGGACGAAGGGTATTATTGTCCCCTTACATAAAAAAGGGGAGAATGGCCCTAACAATTACCGCGGTATAACCTTATTAAGTGTTTTTGCAAAATTGTTTACCTCAGTTTTAAACAATAGAATTAATACATACACTGAGACCTATTTAAAGATAGGCGATTATCAGAATGGTTTTAGAAAAAGTCAATCGACCGTTGATGCAATGTTTGCTTTACAATCTATTGTTCAACATTATATCTTTGATAATAAACGATTATTTGTAGGTATGATTGATCTGAAAAAAAATGTTTCGATGGTATTAATAGAAATTCACTGTGGTTTAAATTACATAAAATTGGTATTTAAGGTAAGATGTTACGTGTACTTAAGAATATGTACAGTGAAGTTAAGTCATGTGTGAGGCAATATTATAGCTTCTCTGATATTTTTACTTGTTATGTCGGACTGAGGCAAGGCGAGGTTATCTCCCCTGCCCTTGTGTCATTGTTCTTGGATGACCTTGAATTGTTTTTAAGATCCAACATAGCATCGAATATTTGCATTAATGATGTTTTATTTAGTGTCTTACTATTTGCTGACGACATGGTCATACTGGGAGATTCTCCTAAAGATTTACAAAATAAATTAGACTTACTACATAATTATTGTCAACAATGGAGCTTAGAAGTAAATGTGCTTAAGACTAAAATCATGGTTTTCCGAAACAGAGGGCGGCATTTATCTTCTTAACAATGGATATATAATGGAAATGAAATTGAAATTGTTGATACTTTTAATTATCTTGGAACAGTTTTTAACTATACAGGTTCTTTTAGTAATAATATTGAACATTTGGCCGGAAATGGAATCAAAGCACTGAATGTATTAAGTAATCACTGTCGAAAAATACCATTTACTCTTTAGTCCTTGTGTCAATTGTTCGATGCTTTTGTTGGTTCTATTCTTAACTACTCATGTGATTTGTGGGGGTTCTGTACAAGCAAAAGTCTGGAACGTCTGCACTTAAAGTTTTGTAAAAATATATTAAATGTCCGTTCTAGTACAAGTACTGTAGCTGTATATGCAGAACTTGGACGCTATCCTTTATATATTACTCGTTTTGTGAGAATTATTAAGTACTGGTGTAAAATAATACATTATGTAAATAAAATAACTGTTATTTGGTATGAACAAGGTTTGAACGATTGCTTAAATGGTTGCAAAAACTGGGTCTACAATGTAAAAACCTTATTAGACAGGTATGGTTTTTCAGAAGTGTTTCAGAATCAAAAGTCCATTAATAAGAAAACATTCCCTCTGATATTAAAACAACGTATTATTGACACTTTTACACAAGAATGGTATGGCTTGTTGAATAGTAATAATGTATAAGATTTTTATAAGAATATAAAGGACATGCCAAGCTACGAACCATACTTGGATATTTTACCAAATGATCTAAGACATTTTATTACAAAAATGAGAATTTCTGCATATTCTCTAAGAATTCACACTGAACGATTTTCAAGAAATCCTTTATCTAGAGAAAGCAGATATTGTTTGCTCTGTAATAACAGAGACATTGACGATGTTTTCCATTTTATTTGCATATGCCCAGTATAAACTGATTTAAGAAGAAAATACCTCAACTCAACTTTGTATAATAGACCGTCTGTATATAAAATGTGTTTGCTGTTTGATTCAAAAGACAAAAACATACTTATTAATCTCGCCCTTTTTATCAAGAAAGCAACCTTAGTAAGAAGGAACATAAGCGTTAATAATACATAAAGTTCATTCTGTAATGTTGTTTCTTTTATTCTTTTATAATGCAACTAACCCATAAAAAGCTTAATATATTATATATTTATAATACGATGATATACATGAGTACAAATCTGAATAAAAATATGTTCTGTTCTGTTCTTATTACTGTCTCCTTTAAGCGACGTGCTCGCTGTTAGTCAACGTTGCATTTTTAAAGCACGACTTTCTTGAAGTACAGTGACTAATGGATTCAAATAATAACTTCAATCATTAGATTGAATGTAAAACATATCATAAACAGTAAACCGATTGACATAATGACAGAGACCAAGTAGCTTTAAGCGAACATCACCATATGAAAGACAATAAACAAAAAGGTTAATGATAATATCTTTACATAACTGACAAAACATATTTAGCATTCATTAACAAATTAAATATAAAACAATAACAATAATAATATTTCAATGAAACATGCCTCCTGGAAGGTATCAATTAAGTGTTCTTAAACGATTGTTCTTTTAATAATAGTATAGACTTAATATTAAACATCAATTTTATGAATTACGTTTCAAAAAGAAAGTTAGGTCCAACGGAAGTGACACAAATATAAAAAAACTTGAGCTGACAAAAAAGCTAAAACTATGCTGCGCAGATGATTTTTCCGACAATTAAATTAACATACAATAGTTGTTTTAGAAAGGAGCATTGGAAATGAACTGGGTTGTTGCTTTTTCATCAGCCACTTAATTGAAATCAATCGAATTGAACAACTGATGCAGACAAATTTGATAAACAACATGCAACTGTAACAATCTTGTCTATGGTTGGAATGCTTTCCTCTTGTCTTAACTTGACAAAGTCTATCGGAACAACACCATCAAATATTTGAAACATTTGAAGAAAAAGTCCAATAACTATTCCCACGTGTCTTCTAACCGAAGCTATCGTCTGTGTCTTTTCCACATACAATGGCTGCAGCTGGTTCCTTGACCGAGATTGTCAAAGGTGTCAATATTTCGGCATAACCAGTCATTTACTCTGACATTACACTGTAAGACGGGAAAATTGAGGAACAGATTTTGAAAGAAAATGGACAATTAGAAATAATCGTTGGGAGGTTCCAAATGTTTTATTTAAAAAGCGGCACCTTAGTGATTATTGCAAACCAATCAATTAAGGTCATCAATTAAACCTGCAATTACGCGTCCCAGCTTGAATTCACCTTTCCGCGAGTCTAAAAATAGAGTTTAAGTTCCTCCCCCTTGCCCACAAACAATCTGGTTTAAAGTGACAGATCTTACAGATTATCTTACAGAAAATATTTTAATTTGATATCTCCCAAATGCAAAGAGCTTGTGATGGAGATGTTTAGATGAAGATTAAGACAGTTTCACCCAATGATGCATTCATGACACAAAATTATGAAAGAAAGTTGTTGCTGGCTACAGCTCGATTTTACCTTTCGATGCAGAAGTGGACAAGCCTCATCCAATAAACTAAATTAAAATGCAAACAGAGAAGCGATTACAGCAACGTACGATTAACAGATTTAAACTGATCGCTTGTCAAAATCATTGTTTGTGGGACAATGTGTAAGTGAGAATCAGCATAACGCAGGTAAAGTGTCAATCAGCGCGATGTGATTGGCTTATTCCATGCTAATACACATTGTGTAATATCTATTTTAAGATCTCGCGGAAAGGTGAATTGCATTAGCTATCGGCCTCAGAGTTTATAAACAAAGTCCTGTGTTAGTTTTTTGTGTGTGTTTAATTTCACGAGAATTAACTGAGTGAACCTAACAGCAATGTTGCAATTGCAAAACTAAACCCTTCGATAACCGGGCGAATGATCCACGGACTGAGGTAAATCTACGAACTGTGGTTCGTAGTTTTTAAGAAGATAAAAGTTTTATTTGTTCTGGTTTTATTGCTTCTAAGTATAATAGCAGTATGAAAACACTGATGCAGAAAGGCATAAGCCATCCTGCATTTTATGGAAATGTTTTATACAAGGTAAAGAAAATTAAGGGTCTCAATAACTTTTCTGACCACTTTACAAAACTTATCAGAAAATGTATTGCAGACGGTTACAACCCGGGAATTTTACGTTGTACTGCATTGCTTGCAATTGACCCTTTTACAGTCAAGAACTTGCATTGCTTTTAAATTACACGATGACCGGACAGGTCGTTGAGACTACATGAAAACAGTGACTTAAAGCCATAATTGGACAGTTACTGTTGGAATTCTTGTCTCTTCATCTCTCCAGTGGTGCCCTATATAGGTGAGACAACTTGAGCAGTCTCCATACCCTTTACGTGAGATTGCACAGTAGGTATAACATCGGGATTTTAGTACCTTTCTTACATATAATATGCCAACTGCGGATAAATCCTCGGCTTTTCATGAACTTTTTTTTTAACTTATTAGCTCTTAACAATACTGCGTTTTATTTTGTTGGTAGGTTGTTTTCTAAATTTCGTTGTTTTCTTTCGTATTTTTTACATTTCACTTTTGACACTTTAAGAACATGATGTCATGGCATTATATGCTATATTTAAATTGATCTTGTTATATATCAGCGCTTGGGCTGTTTTATTTATTTGTTCTTATTATATATCAGCGCTTGGGCTGTTTTATTTGTTCTTAAAATATCTTATAATATATCAGCGCTTGTGCTGTTTTATTTTTTTCTTATAATATCTTATAATATATCAGCGCATGAGCTGTTTTATTTCAAACTGGTCTCTCGTTTGGGATTTTTGTTTTTACGTTGCCGAGGATTTTATCTACTGTACATATGTTTATAGTTTATTTTGTTGCTAGTTGTAATGTGTGTATATAAGTTCATTGTATTTGTTTTAACTCTCGATGCAGGTGCTTACTGTTAGTTGTTTCACTTTGACGGGATGTTGTTACACTGTTTGTTTGCTAGAAAAACCTTCAGGAAGCGCGAGGTTGGAGCGCTCCACAAACCAGGTTTAAACACCCCAGTTGGCCCTTTTGCCGATTGACCGTTCCAAGGCGGTAACTGATGGTTTTTCTTTATGTGTGTTATGTCTCGTCTCTGTGTTTGTTTTTCACATTTGCATTTACCTTGTTTGCTTTTGTCTACTGATGGATAAAATTTAAATATCTGTTGGAGTTTTGATAGGACTTTTGATAGGACCTTTTCTTATTTACCTATTTATTTTCGTTCTAGGTGTCTGATCGTTTTTCGTCTGTTAACATGGAAATAGCTAAATAAATAGCAAAGCAAATTAATAGCATTTGTTTACTATTCCATGAACAAATTTGGAAATATGTCCAGCAAATAAATTGTAAATAATTCAAACATTTTAATCGACAGACTCCTTTTCCGATCAATACAGTTCTAGAAAAAAACGGTCAAACAAGAAAGGGGGTCCTATAATTTTTTGGTGAACGCTTGTTACAACAAACTAACAGTCATTACCACATTTCACAACCAGTCCGATTTATTGCCCTACACGTGCACCGGATTATGACACCCCAGCGTGAAGCAGATGTTAATTAAAGGCTTAACTGCCATGGTCAAAATGTATGCTGCTTTAAACACATTTAGTCGCAATGATAGTTTATTCAGTACAATACAGGCCAAGTGGATCGTCAGTACAGTTTATGCAGTAACAAAATACGGTATTTGACCAATGGCAAACATACAATTAAATGCATATATGTTCGAAACAGTACATGTTCGATATGTGTAGTAAAAACAACAACAGTGTAGCATATTAAGGACAGAAATGGTAGCTACTCAAAATATTTTAAATCTCTGATCTTCGATTAAGACATTTGTAAACAAAAATTTCTAGCTTTCTTATAAGACACACATTTTTTGGTTGCAACAGTTCTTTGAAGTTAATTATCTTAGGGTGTTTCCTATAATAAGGGGTATATACTTGATCGATAAACATAATACATAGAACATTAATTAATAGATTTTTCTTAAAGGATAAGCTCACATTCTTTCATTTGTATAATGCGACACATACTTATTTTCTTGAAGGCTTATATACACTTAAACATAATTAGTCCCCTACCGGTGTTCACACCGGAGGAGACTATAGGTTTACCCTCCGTCCGTCCGCCAGTCCGTCAGTCTGTCTGTCTGTCTGTCCGCTAAAAATCTGGATCCTTTGATAACTTAAAAACTATTAAAGCTATGCGCATGAAACTTGGTATGTTAGTATGTTGCAATGTGCACAATATGCACGCGCAACATTTGGGTCGCTACCTTGAAGGTCGAGTCACAGCATGACCTTGAAGCAAAATCGTGTCCGGCCCATAACTTCGTTATTTGAAGTAGGATTTTAAAACTATTTCCAAGAAATGATTACCATATTGAGATGACGTGTTGCGAGTAAGATTTGGGTCGCTACCTTGAAGGTCAAGGTCACACCATGACCTTGCAGCAAAATCGTGTCCGCCCCATAACTTTGTTATTTGAAGTCAGATTTTACATCTATTTCACAGAAATGATCACCATATTGAGATGACGTGTCGCGAACAACATTTGGGTCGATACCTTGAAGGTCAAGGTCACAGCATGACCTTGCAGCAAAATCGTGTCCGGCCCATAACTTTGTTATTTGAAGTCGGATTTTACAACTATCTCACAGAAATGATCACCATATTGAGATGACGTGTCGCGCACAACATTTGGGTCGCTACCTTGAAGGTCAAGGTCACAGCATGACCTTGCAGCAAAATCGGGAAGTTTTGGATAGCGCATTTCTCAATTTCACAAACAAAGAAATCTGTTATTTTCTTATGTTTTGTGGACGATATTTTCACGCCTTTATCTGACATTAATTGCAAATAATCAAATAATAGGGCTAAATTCACTCCTATTGACGTTGTTTTCAAAACATTGGAGACAAACAATAAGATCAGTTAACAATATAAAAACATGGCATATTGAAATGATGCTAGATAAGGTAAAACAACAGACAATCGGTCAAGTGTCCTTTGTTCAGGGTAAAAAGGTTGTCCGTTGTCCAAAGATGACAGGTGTCCTTTGTTTACAGGTCAATTATAGAACGATTTTCCTTTGGAGAATATTGATGGGTCCATTGAAAGCAGGTGTCTGCTGTTCTCATGTGTCCCTTAGCTCAGGCTGACTTGTATATGTATCTGTAGATTTCCTTGTTTATTACATCATTTTTAAGCCATAATTATACAAATACAGACTTTAACCTCAAATTAATTATAAATGGCAAGAAACAGGAGCGTATGATAATTAAAGAACTTTTTGAGGGACCGGTAGGGGACTACTGTATTGCCCGCAATACTATCAAATGCTTGTTTAATTGACTCCGTTATTTATATATGGATTATTTATAAGTTTCACAAAACTAATGATTCGTGAAAGAAAGGTTTCAATTCGATAGGCTTAGATAGAATGATATCCAGCGAAAATATCAAAGCTTTAACGTTCCAATCAGCGACTACTACTACTACTAATCATCATCATCATCAGCAGCATCATTCTTGTCATTACGACCACCATCCAAATTATCATCATCACCTTCATCATCATCATTATCAAAACAAACTATAAACGTTTTAATCAATGTCATGACAACAAATTCACTACTACAACTACTACTACTACAACAAGTACTACTGTAACTACTACTACCATTACTTCTACTACTACTACTACATGTACTAATCTACCACTACTACTGGTAGTACTACTTCTACTACTACTACTACTACTACTTCTACTACTACTTCTACTACTACTACAATTATTATATCAACATCGCCATCATCATCATCAAAACTATCAGTATTTTAATCAATGTCACAAGAACCAATTTACTACTACTTCTTCTACTACTATTACTACTCTATCATTTCTACAACTACTACTAATTTTTCTACTACTACTATTTCTTATTCTTTTTCTACTACTACTACTACTTCTACTACTACAGCTACAGCTAGGACTACTACTACTACAAAATGTTTCAAACGGTAGTATGACCACATGCAACCGAATTTCTGGACTCGACTCTACGGTACTATCGATCATAGTATTGTAGATGCGTGCTGTCGTTTACAGCATTATTTCACACGCGTATCTTTAGGAATTAATAATATGTTAGTTTATCATGCTTATTATGAAACTTATTAAAACCGGATAATGTTAAAAAAATCAATTCAAATTTATCAAAACGAAAATCACTAATAATTGACTTTAAACGTTAACTGACTACCACCAATCACAATTTATATTTTACTTATGGTAATATTTAGCGTTTACACACGCAAAATGCATTTAGTTGATAAAACAGGTTTAGACAAATAAAGCATTTCGAAATGCATATTATTGACATTAGCATGGGTCATTTTTTTCGCAAATATATTCATCCATACCCGAACCTTTAAAACCAGACTTGTCCAATGAAATTTCTAATTTAACTTTATTTACATTTTCGCCCATTACTAGCGTAACTAGACGCCATAGAAGCGAATGAGCATAAGCGTCCAAAATGCATACAACTTATCTCCGAACTACTGATGTCCTTGAGAGGTGTCAAAGTTTGACGGTCTGCACGCCCGTAGCTAGTTTACAGAGAGGACTTCTTGGTTATGAGTTTTTATATTAAATAGAATCATACAAAGAAAATATTTAAAGATAGTTAAAAGTCATATAAAACAGATAATTTGTTCTAGTGATCAGTTTTCGTGTATTTTATCATTACAACATTGACATCACACATTGCATAAACGATTCAAAACCACGATTTGCTAAAATGGGCATGATGCATTAAGCAAAACTATTCTAAGAATAACGGCGTCTTAGGTAATACTGATTGATTTTAAAACAAGTTAAATTATACACGCAATTACAGACATGTGAAAATTAGCATCTGACTAAGGTTTCGGCGATACTAACTTGGGGGGGGGGGGGGGGGGGGCGGGGGAAGGGGATGTATGTGTGTGGGAGAAATCGATGGGTCGAGCGGTAAATCACCGGCGTCGCGGCGACGAGTGGAAAATCATCACTGTCTGGGTAGTAAATCCGCGGCTTCTCGCTCTAAAAAAATCCGCGGTAATCGGGAGATTTCGACAAAATTGCGTGGCCGGATCTGTACCTAATTGAATTAACACAACATGTGCGTTAAATTTTAGGGGTGGCCGATATCCAGTAGGGTTCACGCGGTTATTTCAATGACTCCAAAACACACCAAAGGAACAAAGACTACAATAAAGGGACCGCCATATATTAATTCACTTAATAACATTTTATGTAATTCAGAGTAAGAGGGAATATTTGGTGAAATACCACATTGCATAAGGTCATGCATATATGTATAAATATTAGTGGCTACCTTTATATGTGGCTTTACACAGAAATATATATCTTACACATTTAAACATGTTTAAAGAAACATCATTATGAAGGGAAATAAAACTATATATATTGTCATTTGCCTTGTCATGATTTTGATTACATGAGGATTATTAAAGTTCATTTTTTCTAGTTTTTATGAATCCGAATACGATCTGGACGTAGTGGCTGATATTGTTTTATGCAAGGTTGTGAATCGCACACTGTTCCAGCATGTCTTCGAGGTGGTGCGAGACTTACAGTGGAGAAGACATAGTATGCATTAGTTTAGAAGACTCAACGCTGGTTATGGTCCTAAATGGAAGCAATGGTAAGCTAATCGTAAAATTGCTGCTAATTTAGCGGGGAAGGTTTCTTTTTCTTTTTCAAAATTTAAATATTTTTTACTCTTTTCGCAAAATATTTTATTCTTGAGATAATCGCACATGATAATGCCCATGAAAATACACTTGCCCAGAGACACTGCGTTGTAAAACATATTTTTTTAAAGAATGTACCTGGATTCTTGAACAGTTGTACAATCTAAGTATGCCAATTGGTTAGAAAGAATTTACATTATTTTAGTAATGTAGTAACGTATGATATGATTAGAGAATGTTCTTGAAAGATGATAAAAGGTTTCGATTATTTTTATATTTTTTACCCTAAAATGTCCATATCGGGCAGGACATATACGCAGTTGTTATCACATCGTGTCGTTATTGAGAATGAACAGTTTATTCGCAAAGACAGACATGCAAGAAAGAAAAGATTTAAGAACACTCCTTTTAAACAAACCCGACAGATGTGTCTGCATTTATAATTGTTTCTTTTACATGATATAGTAATGTATGTTTAAGGACAAGTAAAGATAATCACTATTATAGTGTCCAAACTGAAATGACAAACTGTCTGGAAGCGTACAGGTTTCAAATATAATTGTCAACTGGGACATTAATTAAAACTGGTTGACTTTCAATAGCTATTGTAAATAAAGTTTCAAGTGTCAATTAAAAGTAAAATTTAAACGATAACGATTTATATTATAAAATGTAAAAACAGAAATTTTATAGAAAAAATGCAAATGTTAAAGACAGCTTTGTATGTGAAATATCTGTAATATATTCAAGATTTATTTTTAAACGTTGTTTTCAACATTTACACCGATTCGTTTGGTTAATTCATGCGTGCAGAATAATATAAACAATTGCGAAAGGTCAATCTTATCACAGGGGCGGTGTGCACAATGTGTTTAGGCTAGAACTTCAAAGCAGTGGAACAATTTGACCCATCACTTCTGAAAACAGTAGGCCAATTTTATAATCAGTCATTTATAAGATAAAAAACTCTCATCAAAATAGGTGTTAGTAGCAGGCATCGCGAAAAACTAGGTTTCAGGTCACCAAAACGCCTTACTTATATACCGCATCATTAAACGTGAAGCGTCTATTAATCATGATCAACAGAGTTGTCGTTCGTACCGGAAGTCGCTAGTGCATATAAAGTCAGTTACAGCTGTTAAGGTTACAGGTTAACAGACAGACAGACAGAATGGTTTATTAGACATAAACTTACACAGTTTCTAGTCTAACAAAAAGAATAATAATAGAGAAAAAGGTGACATTATGGTATGAAAACGCACACGTACCACACACACACACCCTCTAACGTCTTTACACACGTACACATACACATAAACACACACACACACACACACACACACACACACACACACAAAGCAACACATGTATACCGAGGAGGCTGGTTCTCCTAGCATAACATTACAGAAAACGTATAAAAAATAACTAAAATATGCCGGTTTAAGTGAAAAAAATCGTACTTAAGAGTTAACAGACAGCCATTGTAAGGATTTCCTAAGTTTAAGAGATTCTTCTATAAATTTTGACATTTTAGTCAAAACATGTTTATTTGTAGACTGCAACAGCTCAGTAAATTTAAAAACACTAGGATTTTTGCAAAAGTATGAGTGAATGTATAGTTTACGAATATCTCTGTAAGCAGAGCATACTAACAAAAAGTGATATTCATCTTCTACATCATGCTTGTTACAAAGATTGCAAAATAGTGTAGACCTATTTTCTTGCGCATTACTACAAAAACGAGCAGTAACAATACGAAGCCTATGTGACCCAAGTCTAAATCTTGCTAACGTAATTCTTTGTGACTTTGGTAAGATATTTAAGTAGTTCTCTAAATGGTAACTTGTTTTAAGACATTTATACAGAGTTAGAGAACTACTACAATCCATATCGTTTATCCATTGCTGTTTAAAAACATCTATAACTTTATTATGAAAGACAATATGAAAATTACTCAGATTCACAGTAAGTGGATCATTCCATACGAAAGAGAATCCATAGCTATCGAGTAAAAATTTCACACTTGATGCCCAATTTTTTACTCCTTTGTTACAATCACGAACAAGTTGGCTATATACTAAGGCTAAAAGAGAGTTATTTGTATTGATAAGTTTGCACCAATATCGTATTATTTTAGTATATCTGGACACATACATAGGGAAGAGCCCAAGCTCACCATACACTGCGGTATTCGACGTACTCGTTTTGACATTTAGAATTCTCTTACAAAACTTTAAATGCACTCTCTCGATTGATTTAAATTTACTAAACCCCCATAGCTCACAAGCGTAACAAAGAATTGACCCAACAAAAGCATCAAATAGCTGACATTGTGTTTTAGTAGTTAATGGGTACGCCCCCAAATTGTAAATGAGCAAGTTTTGAGCTTTAATTGCCTTATCGGCTAAAGCAGCTTGGTTCAAAACAAAGGTACCAGTGTAATTAAAAATGGTTCCTAGATAGTTAAAATCATTCACTACCTCTAAAGGAGCGCTATCATAATACCATTTCTCCTCTACTAAAAGTTGACCTCGTTTTCTAAACACCATTATCTTTGTCTTGTCAGTATTTACTTGTAGATTCCATTTATAACAATAAAGAGAAAGCGCATTTAAGCTATTTTGCAAGTCAGCGGGACTTTTACCTAGAATACATATATCATCAGTAAAAAATAACATTTTCACATCTGACCCACCTATATTGACACCGTCGCCTTGCCTGCTTGCAACAAATGCGACTAAATCTTGAATAAATAGAGAGAACAAAATTGGAGATAAATCTTCACCTTGCTTAAGTCCTACTGAACATTCGAAAAAGTTCCCACTATTACCTTTTACACAGCATTTAACTAGATCATACATTTTTTTAATAATTCTTAACATTTTCGAATCTACTCCAAGTTTAAACAACTTTAACCATAGACCTTTTAAATACACGCTATCAAACGCCTTTCTAAAATCGACAAATTCATAATATAAGCGTTGTTTATTATTTAAAACTGATTGTACAACCGAATTAGGCGTAAAGATAGCATCAATAGAAGAGCGGCCTTTTTCTGAAGGCTAACTGAGCATCATCCAAAACATTGTTATACTCTGACCATATATTAATTCTGTTATTTAAAATAGTGGTAAAAAGCTTAGCAAAACAACTTACAAGAGTTATACCTCTATAGTTATTTACATTATTTACGTCATTTTTCTTATGGACTGGTATTATTATACCTTCTGACCACCTATCAGGGAAGTATCCTGAGTTAAAGATTGCATTGAAGATGTCAACAATGTGTCCGATAAAATATCAACAGATTCAATAAAATATTCATTTAATAATTGGTAAACTTTATTACGCTTTAAGGGTCTAACTGCCTGCTTAAGTTCATGTACAGGTATAGGTTTTTTGAGCTCATTATTACTGCTGCTAGTGTCATTGAAATTATGTTGACTACAAAAAAGTTCTCTATCTTCATCAGAGACAGATCCAGGGATTACTTGCAAAGATGAAAAATGTTTAAAAAAATCCTCAGTGGAGATATTACAGGAGGTAACAGGTAACGCCGAGTCGGTCTATTTTAAACAGAAACTAGCTTGTGTACAAGATAAGCTTAGAATTAGGATTGATAGACACAAAAATAGAAGTATTTCTTTCCATATTATTTGTTCTTTACTTTTACTAGCATGCGCCAAAACGACCCATTCAGTTAAAAAAATGTGCACCAACTCTAAGAATACTGCGCCAATCCCGAAAAAGGCGTGCTCTAGCCTAAATACTGTGTGCATTTGGATTGTAATGTTATCTAACAGATCAATTTCTTTAGCTGCTTTCAGGCAGCATTCCATGTAATAATTTATTAAATCATTTTATCTTGTATCTTCAAATCTTCAAATCTTCTTTTAATTTTGTGTCTTAGGTCATATTGCACCAGTTACATAATCATAAGTGCAGTGCTATAATTACCTTAATTAAACAGAGTTTTCTGCTAAAAGGATTTATTGACACTACACTTAAGATTAGTGCCTATAATTACATTTTGCATGGGGAAAAATGCAGCAGGCAATAAAAAGAAATCGCAGCTGTTTAGCTCGATCTGTTTTTTTAAAGAAAACAATCGAATTTACCGATGTTACCGATTCAAATTTCAATAATTGAGATATGTCAATAATGTTACAGGCCCTATTCGAATCGCAAGGAATATTCGACAAATATTCCTAGAAATTCATTAAAATAATGGTTCATTAGCTCTGTCTTCATGACATGTTAAGCAACTAAAATCACGTTTTCTACGTGATATAAGCATTTAATTGGACCTTAATAGAAAGGATTTATGCTAACATACTTTACTCCCATTTTGAGTATGACATAAATATTCACGACACTCTTATTAGGATACTGTATATTAGTATATTCGCAGCTGTTTGGAGTTGTCTAATTCCAAGAAAAGAGTCGAGAAAACAACAATTCAGCTTGTAACAATAAATCGTGTACAAGGAAAGTATAATGATTCACTTTAATAAGCACATTTCTAAGAAACGAGTGCGCATTATTACACTTTTTATTTCTTAAACGTCATATTTATGGTGCCAAAAAGGGGTTAGCCATTTTGGTTGAACGTCATTTACAAGAAAATATATTCACTTACTTTATAACCACAATAAACGGGCTCATTATAATGGACATTGTCTTTTAATGCTTTTTCATTTAATATGTAAATAATGCTATAAAATGAACCCTATGACCATACGTGAGGATCTCAACATCTGTGACATCAATAATGGGGATCCGGACTCGCCACTTGTCAATTATCTATAATATTGGTGTGTGCTCGATAGGCCAATATGAGGAAGGATGTGAAGTTTGTATTTAATCACCTATTAATATCACCAATTTTTCAATAATCTTTATGTATATTGCCATATCTTCAAGCTGCCCCAAGTCAGGTTTGCCTGAATCATGCGCAATCTTTTTTTTAAGTTAAACCCTAGCATGAAAACTTTCTAGATTCACGAAATGTCTGGGCATTTTGAAAAAAAAAAATCATATAACAAAAAATTCTTGTCAGAAACAAAACATGTCTCGTCAATATTAACGAACCTGTTCGTCCTAACGAACATATTGCATATAACCCACAAATAATATCTAGTTTCTCTGTTCTTCGCGAAGCTGATACAGTAATTGTGCAAATTTGTGATCAAACTCGTCGACTAATTACATGCAGTCAGTCAAGGAAAATGGTTTATTTCATTAACAGCTTATTTGTAGAACTAATTGGCTCAATCGTTTGCTAACCTGCCAATGTCGAGCACATGTGTTTGCACCAGTTTAAATTATACGGAATTAACACCTACCAAATTTCATAATGACTACAGAGAGTCGACAAACTAAAGAGAAGAAAGAAAAATCAACATTTAATGGAACAAAAATTTATTTTTAAAAATGTATTAACAATAAATATTTTTATTAGAAAAAAGTTGTAATTAAGAATACATAATTATTGTTTAAATTTACCTTAAGGTAACACAATTTGCACCTTTAGATGTTAATAATGTAAAATGTAAAAAATATATAGGTTGTAGTTACCTTAAGAATAAACAAACTAAATTCAAAGAAGAAAATATTTTCTATTTTGTTAATAATTAAATAGTTTTCGAAATAGCACAAACACAAACGAAACATTCGTATTTTAGATGTCCATACTCTTATATGCCGATCTTAAACAAGACTTTTGCAACTTTATTTGGCATCCTTCCTTTTACTGATGAATTGAGAAAATGGCATCTAAATTTCTTACGCTAAAATCAACTTTTGTTTTTATCACGGTATTGAAAGAAACAAAAACAAAATAAAGCCATTTTGGACCCCAACAAGTAATGACTTTCCGTGGCTACTCGCGGAGTTTTGACCCGACGAGTTCAGGGAACATTTTATTGCACTCCCCGCTGTGACCGCCTCGGGGGAATCGCGGGGGATAGCAACGGAAAAGCCGCCGCGTTTTCTGGTCTAACTTTTAAGATTTCTTTTTTCTAACTTTAAAATCCGTCCGCGGTGGACCAGCGGAAAAGGCAAAAATTGATAGGCCGTATCTGTACATAACGTTGCTTACCTCACAGGCAATACTATAATTCATTTGCATATCTACACTTCGACAACATTATTAAATAGTACAAGTATTAAAATGTGAAATAATTACAGAAAACATGTCATAAATATAGGCATGTTTTTATTTTGTTTGTTACATACAGAGGATAATGCTCTCTCTGATTGTCAGGTATTAAACAAATCTGAATAATTGTTATATCTTATTATTTAAAATAATTTTGATTTCTTTTTTGTTTCTTTAGATTAACCCTTCTAGACAACTTGGTGACCATACGGCTAAAGTTTGCATCGTCTTTGTTAAGCTGCCGAAGTCCCCTCACCAGGAAGACCGGCACCTTAGCTTTGATGCCTATCACTTACAAGAGGTCCAATGAATCTCTAATGCCACAATCTTCCACAAAACCCCATCTCTTTGATTAAAAATTCACAATGTCCTCAACATTGCACCGCATTATGTGCTTCATTATGAAAGCGTCACTGTTCTTACCATTTGCGGATTATGGCCCTACAATTGTCACAAAGTAGCCATTTGTTTTGACTCTAACCATGGGTTTGACCAGGTTTCTACCTTTGTGAACTATGAAACATCTTCTATGGAATTCAAAATTCCAAATTATTTGACTTCTGTATAAAAATGTATGTACCATCTAACACAAGTATCTGTTGTGTATTGTCACCATCCTTCCTACATCCAAAGACAGACTGGACCAGTGGGCGTCTGTGCTGTTCAAGGATGTCTTGGCGGGAAATGTGATTAAGTTCAAGATTCAGTGGTACATACCATTGTATGAGCAATTTTTGAACACTCGAAACTGCGCTACGCACACTAGACACCGAAAGTGCAAATGTTAACAATATTTGTAGGTAATTCCAGATTTCAGTTTGATGATTAATATTCAAACAATGGTTCTGACTGATCTGACTGGTGAATTTCTCATTTTTGTGCCAAAAGCACACACATCTTTTCAAAGTAAACTTTTTTTACCCCTCTCAATTTCTCGTGTTCTTCTCCTAAACTGAAATAGTGAAACCAACTTGCGACTTATTGCATTGCTGGCACAACGACTCAGCATTGACAAAATGTATATACGATTAGTATATGTGCTGCTTGCTGTGGTAATATTCAGTAAACTTCCAGACCTGGAGCTACTCACACTCATGTGTAAGGCACAACATCTT
Organism: Sinonovacula constricta; assembly: GCA_007844125.1. Classification (NCBI taxonomy): domain Eukaryota; kingdom Metazoa; phylum Mollusca; class Bivalvia; order Cardiida; family Solecurtidae; genus Sinonovacula; species Sinonovacula constricta. Next base: position 271,670 of record RXXH01000343.1, on the reverse strand, counting down.
AAATTGGCATTTATAATAATATTATGTTATTATGTTGCAAAAATGTTGAATAATTGAAAGTGCGTTGTAATGAGCCCGTTTATTGACAATGTGGACATAAAATAAAAGCCTCTACATTCTTGTAAATGATATTCGACCAGAATAACAGTTTTTAGCATATGGATGACATCATGGAAACAGCGTAAAAATTGAAAGTGAGTAAAAATTGAGACCCCGTTTCTCAGCAATATAGAGTTGTTAGAATAAATTATATTTCCTGGTTAACGGTTTCGACCAAACACTGCGTCTTTAGCATGATGTGAATGTGCTAAATACAAAGCTATCTGCTGCTTTGTTTCATTTCTCGTTGTCTACTTCGTGTTTTATTTTATTTTATTTTTTTTTGGTGTCTCTTTTGCTTGTGTTTATGTGTATATTTTGGATTGAGATTGGACTAAATTTGTGATGGACACTTAGATTAAGGTGACATTTGAATTATATTTTGTTTCCATATTTTAGAACACTTGCAGTGACTCTTTATTGATATGTTTATGATATGTATCTCTACCCCTTTGTCTACCCTTTTGTCGTCCATTGTATTCATGTAAGCTTTATTTAGAATGTGTACTACATAAGATGTGCTCACCTCCCCATAACCCGTGATTCGTTACGCTTGAGTGGTGCGCTCCTGTATTTTACACTTGGAGGTGCGTGTTTCGCACTTCATACTTACCCAGTGATATTTGTTTACAAGATTGCATTTGATATATGTGACTATGGGAAAATAATATACACTAGTAAGTCATAAAGCATGGTAGCAAAATGGACAAAAAGTGGACATAATAGGCAGCATCAATCTTTAAAGCAAAACCGGAGTAGTGGTAGTGACACAGTGAACGCAAACAAGTTAGCTAAAGTAAGAGGCCCTTCAGGAGATTCCACAAAATCTAGTATTGCTGTTAGTGAGGCTATCTGTGAGGTTAATAGGGTGTTATTCAATAATGTAGAAGGAGAGTCAGATAGTGTATTTCTACCAGATGATACTAGTAATACTATATGTACAATGGCGAGCGGTACTTCGCTTGATCTACCTAGAACAGAGGAGAGTCATATCATTACCTTACTTAAGAAAATGGACTCTAATTTAGATTCTGTAGAGAGAAGGTTAAGCGCCTTAGGGGAAGTGAAAGAGAAGGTGGAGGGAATAGACAGAAATGTCAAGAAGTTATGGATAGTTTTAGAAGAAAGAGATAGAAAGTTGAATGGTCGGCTGCATGCATTGGAAGAAAAGGTAGAGACGTATGAGTTGGACAGCGGGAGAATATGTAGCAAGGTTGTGTACCTGGAGCAGCGAAAGGAAGAGTTAAGAGATGAAGTTACTTACCTTCAGTATCAGTCAATGAGGAACAATCTCGTGTTTGATAATATTCCAGAGGACATAAATGAGACTAATGAACAGACGGAAAAGAAAGTAAGAGACTTCATAAAGGATAAGCTGAAGCTGGCACAGACTATTGTGGACGAAATGGATTTCGAGCGGGTTCATAGAATGGGATATAATCATGGTGGTAGAACAAGAAAGATTGTGGCCAAGTTTCACAGGTTCAAAGACAAGGAAATGGTGAGGAGACAATGCAGGCATCTGAAGGGTACAAACTTTTTTGTGTCAGAGAAATACCCAAAGGAAGTCGCGGATACACGGCGCAAACTTGTTCCTCAGATGAAACAAGCGAGAGAGGAGGGAAAACAAGCATGGATTGCTTATGACACTCTTTATATTGATGGCAAGGCTGTAAATAAATAGCGGTATTACGAGAATGAACTGAAAGTGCTTTCTTCGAATGTCCAAGGACTAACCAGAGAAAAGCATGGATGTACAGATTTTACAAATACATGTTGTATTATTAATGACAATGATATTATTTTTATATATGAGACATGGGCTTCCTCTAAAACAGATCTTGGCTTAGATAATTATATCGTTCACAACTTGAATAGAGAGTTTCAGCACCGGCATGCCTAAAGGCAAAGCGGTGGTTTAGCTCTGTATTACAGAGATTGTTTCAAAGATGGCATAAAAATTGTAAAAAAACTTCAACACAATAATATGGATAAAATTAGATAAAACTTTTTTCATGTTGATAATGATACTTATTTTTGTGGTGTTTATCTTTGGGGAGAGGAATCACCTGCATATCATACTATTAATGTTGATCTTTTTGATATTTTAGAAAATGATATAAGTATATTTGATGCATTTGGAAATGTATATATCTGTGGTGATTTTAACAGTAGAGTTGGTTTGAAACATGATTATATAACATTTGATAAAATAATTGTTTTTAGATGATGTTAATTATATTCCAGACGTAACCATGGTCAGGGCCTCACTGGACAATAAGTGTAATTCATTTGGTCATAAACTATTAGACTTGTGTAAAGGGTCATGTATGCGTATAGTAAACGGAAGGCTAGGGGATGATTTCGGTGTGGGAAATTATACCTTTATATCTAGTCAAGGAATGTCATTTATAGATTACCTTTTAGCTAGAGAATGTAATTTTGCACGGTTGTCACGATTCGCTATTCGCCCTATTAATGAATGGAATGACCATGGTCCAATGCAGTTTGCACTGCTGTGTAACATTAATTCTACTAATGAAACATATTATGATGATTATCTGTGAAATGGAATGATAATTGTAAATCGATATTTCGTTCATCACTTATTGCAAAACTACCTTTATTAAACAATGTAATTAACGACATAAATTTAGATAAACAATCGATATTTAGCGCGGTCAGGGATTTCACTTCAGTGGTGCGTTAATAACTGACCCGTTATTTGTCAAGCATATAACACGGAAACCTTTCAACAGTTTTTCGGATTTACCGTTAGACAGTCGTAAAGAGTGGTTTGATAAAGACTGTAATGATGCGAGAAATCGTTACTTACATGCAAATCAAGTTTTCCTCCATAATAAATCTGCAGAGAACAGAATTTCTTTATGTTATCGTAAAAAGAGTATAAATACCTAATTCGAAACAAAAAGCGTCTTTTTACGAGAAGAAAGATATGTAATATCGAAAAGCTTAAGTTCTGCAAGCCTAAACAATTTTGGATGCATTTTAAAAAGCAAAACAGAAAAGTTGAAGGAGGTTTATCATTAAATCAGTTCTATAATTACTTTTCAAACTTAGAAAATGATATTTCCAACAGTGAAAATGAAGATGCGGATGCTTTTTGTAACGAATATGATTTTAACAATTGTTCTGATAAGGAAAGTTACAACAGAAAGATTACGGTTGAGGATGTGATTTTAGCTATTAATAATTTAAACCGTTGTAAAGCCAATGGTATTGATGGGCTTATTAATGAATATTTCATTGAAAGCAAAGATATTATTGCTGGACATGTATGTGATATTTTTAACGCGATATTTGATTCGGGATGTTTTCCGGAAGAATGGACAAAGTGTATTATTGTCCCCTTACAAAAAATGGGGGACAAGAATTACCCTAACAATTACCGTGGTATAACCTTATTAAGTGTTTTTGCAAAATTGTTTACCTCAGTTTTAAACAATAGAATTAATACATACACTGAGACCGATTTAAAGATTTATTTATGGTATTAATAGAAATTCACAGTGGTTAAAATTACATAAAAGTGGTATTAAAGGTAAGATGCTACGCGTACTAAAAATATGTATAGTGAAGTTAAGTCATGTGTGAGGCAATATAATTGCTTCTCTGATTTTTTTACTTGTTATGTTGGATTGAGACAAGGCGAGGTTATCCCTCCTGCCCCTGTGTCATTGTTCTTGGACGACCTTGAATTGTTTTTAAGATCTAACACAGCATCGAATATTTGCATTAATGATGTTTTATTTAGTGTCTTACTATTTGCTGACGACATGGTCATACTGGGAGATTCTCCTAAAGATTTACAAAATAAATTAGACTTACTACATAATTATTGTCAACAATGGAGTTTAGAAGTAAATGTGCTTAAGACTAAAATCACGGTTTTCCGAAACAGAGGGCGGCATTTATCTTCTGAAAAATGAATATACAATGGAAATGAAATTGAAATTGTTGATACTATTAACTATCTAGGAACACGTTTTAACTATACAGGTTCTTTTAGTAATACTATTGAACATTTGTCGGGAAAGGGAATCAATGCACTGAATGTATTAAGTAATCACTGTCGAAAAATACCATTGACTCTTTAGTCCTTGTGTCAGTTGTTCGATGCTTTTGTTGGTTCTATTCTTACGTACTCATGTGAGTTGTGGGGGTTCTGTACAAGCAAAAGTCTGGAGCGTCTGCACTTAAAGTTTTGTAAAAATATATTAAATGTCCGTTCTAGTACAATTACTGTTGCTGTATATGCAGAACTTGGACTTTATATATTACTTGTTTTGTGAGAATTATTAAGTACTGGTGTAAAATAATATATTCTTTAAATAAAATAACTGTTATATTGTATGAACAAGGTTTGAAAGATTGTTAAAATGGTTGAAAAAACTGGGTTTACAATGTAACCTTATTAGACAGGTATAGTTTTTCAGAATCAAAATTCAAGCAATAAGAAAACATTCCCCTCTGATATTTAAACAACGTATTATTGACACTTTTACTCAAGAATGATATGGCTTATTGAATAGTAATAATGTATTAGATTTTTATAAGAAAATGAAAAGCTATGAACCATACTCGGATATTTTACCAAATGATCTAAGACATTTTATTACAAAAATGAGAATTTCTGCACATTCTCTAAGAATTCACACTGAACGATTTTCAAGAAATCTTTTATCTAGAGAAAGCAGATACTGTTTGCTATGTAATAACAGAGACATTGAAGATGTCTTTCATTTTATTTGTATATGCCCAGTATACACTGATTTAAGAAGAAAATACCCCAACTCAACTTTGTATAATAAGCCGTCTGTATATAAAATGTGTTTGCTGTTTAATTCAAAAGACAAGAACATACTTATTAATCTCGCCCTTTTTATCAAGAAAGCAACCTTAGTAAGAAGGAACATAAGCGTTAATAATACATAAAGTTCATTCTCTAATGTTGTTTCTTTAATTCTTTTATAATGCAACTATCACATAAAAAGCTTAATATATTGTCATTATTATTTCTTCGCTTCCATATAAATAACTAAACCGGATACTATATTTGTATATTGTATTTATAATACGATGATGTACATGAGTACAAAGCTGAATAAAAATATGTTCTGTTCTTATGTTCTGTTCTGTTTATTCCTCCAAGCTAAATCGTTGTTTTGTCATACTCAGTAACTTTTCTGACCACTTTACAAAACTTATCAGAAAATGTATTGCAGACGGTTACAACCGGGGAAGCCTTCGTTGTACTGCATTGCTTGCAATTGACCCTTTTACAGTCAAGAACTTGCATTGCTTTTAAATTACACGATGACCGGACAGGTCATTGAGACTATATGAAAACAGTGACTTAAAGCCATAATTGGACAGTTACTGTTGGAATTCTTGTCTTATCTCTCCAGTCGTGCCCTATATAGGTGAGACAACTTGAGCAGTCTCCATACCTTTTTTTACTTATTAGCTCTTAACAATACTACATTTTATTTTGTTGGTAGGTTGTTTTCTAAATTTCGATGTTTTCTTTCGTATCTTTTACATTTCACTTTTGACACTTTTGGAACATGATGTCATGGCATTATATGCCATATTTAAATTGATCTTATAATATATCAGCGCTTGGGCTGTTTTATTTGTTCCTATAATATCTTATAATATATAGCGATTTGGCAGTTTTATTTCAAACTAATCTCCCGTTTGGATTTTTTATTTTTACGTTGCCGAGGCTTTTATCTACTGTACATACTGTACATATGTTTATAGTTTATTTTATTACTAGTTATTATGTATGTATGTAAGTTCATTGTATCTGTTTTAACTCCCGATGCAGGTGCTTAATATTAGTTATTTCACTTTGACGGGATGTTGTTATTTACACTGTTTGTTTGCTAGAAAAACCTTCAGGAAGTGCGAGGTTGGAGCGCTCCATAAACCAGGTTTAAGCACCCCAGTTGGCCCTTTTGCCGATTGACCGTTCCAAGGCGGTAACTGATGGTTTTTCTTTATGTGTGTTATGTCTCGTCTCTGTGTTTTTTTACATTTGCATTTACCTTGTTTGCCTTTGTCTACTGGTAGATAAATTTTAAATATCTGTGAAAATTTTGATAGGACCTTTTCTTATTTACCTTTTCATAAGCTGGCTAAACAGTATTTAACATTCAGTTGGTTGCAATAAAATATTGGATTCCAGCATTGTCTTCTATAGCACATAACATGATTTTTATAAAAGGACGTGTTTCCCTAGAATATACAGGCAACATACTTCATCAGGCGCTACTTTACGATATCCGCTTTGCCTGAAGTCGATTGGCTGACTTTGTCGCCGTTGACCGGAGTGTTTGCATTTGTAGAAGATGTGACCATGAAAACAGACGGTATCCTAGAATTGCTGTGTGGAATAGATGCCAAAAAGCACTCTTGACAGATTTTGTCTTTGGTTTTGTATTAATTCATCTCTGGAAAGCGGCATAGGTTCTTCTGCCATCGATCCTCATCGCAGGAACAATCTATAAAACCAAAATAAAAAACATCTACAAATGTACAATATCAGGATAAAATCAAGCAGCTTTATCTACCTTTAAATATCCCTTACATTAATTATTTTCATTTCATTATAAAAACAAACACAAATTGTTACAGAAAATAACCAAACCCTCTGCAGATGACCTAAAATATGTTATATAAGAGTCTGTTTTGTGCACTTTGGCATGGGTGGGGATATTTTTATACTTTAAACGAGAACTTCGAAGACGCTGCTATTAAAATTGGCTTTTTTGGATTTGAGTTATTGTAACTTGTTTATTGTCAGATTAAAAATACATATCACTGTGTATAATTGTTGCCAGGTTGTAGAATTGCATTATGGCTGTTTGATACGACATTAAGCAATTTATACTGCCACACATAATAAAATATATTTTATCTAAAATTGCTTATTAAATTCTCCACGTAGTGAAACAACTCATGGTTGTATTACTGTTCCAGTTATCGGAAACTCAGAGCAACCGTTTCAAATCGGGTATTGTATTGGCAACATATATCTACATTTTCTAAACATGGTTGTGTCTATAGAATTTTACTACACATCCATGTGTAGTTTTCAGTCTTGTTATTCTGTATTTAATGTTGAAAGTTAAAAAATTATTCCAAGTTATTATTTGGCCAGAAGACCAACTATAATAAACGTTTCTTTGACAATTGCTTTGACCCCTGTGATTTGAACACTAAATTCCGATTGAAAACCTAGTACAGAGAAGTAGAAGGCAGTGACGCCAAGCGCTTGATATCGCAAACATATGAGCCTGGCATATAATGCCTGGCCAGTGGAACACTTGTTCTAATAACATTTTTAAATTTTATTGGGTTAGTATAATATAGTTCTTTAAGTCTACTAGTTTTGCTGAAATTAGTATTTTTAATTTGTGTTCGTCGTTCCTATTAACAGTTCATATTAGCCAATACGTCCTTACCGACCTGCTCATTATAAACAGACTGCAATCTGAACTTTTGAAAGACGAAACACCTGACTCAGCCAATGAGTTACCTCGTACTCAAACTATGGCCATTAGATTCTCAAGTACTCTTAAGATGATTGTGACTATTGGTTATTATGTAATCCAATAATCCTATTTTTACGGTTTGACAATGTTTATTGGTCACAACAATAAATTAGAAAATAAGTATATGACTAAGGTCTCAATATATTTTTTTTGTTTGGATTTTCTCGTTTGTGGTAACAAAGACATTGCGCATGCGCCAATATTGTTTTCTTTTATCGAATTGCGACCGCAGTATAGAACTTGCAACTCTGAGGAAGAGGGGCATAAATGTGCTTTTGTTAGCACATAGGGCAACAGACGTTGTTTTTTTTTTAAATAACCAATTGGTGATTAAATTTGTCAAGGTGATTATGTTTTTCTGAAAATAGTATATGTTGATCAGCCGTTGTTGGTTGAAGGCAGAATTTTTAAATGGTTTGAAGGGCATTAGGTCATCAGATGTTAGATGTTTATTGTTTGTTTCGAGCGTATTTGAGTGCTCTCGTGTGTAGATCTTCGGTGTAATAAATGATATCACCATTACAGTGTGAGTCATACAAATTTAATTTTAATTAGCATATAACAATTGTTACAACTTATATTATCTTAAGACGTAGTTCTAAGCTTAATTAAGCTTGGTCGAGTATTTTTATATTACTTTATATATTATACAAGTAATATTTATTTAATCTATCACATTGGCGAATTCTACCAACATTTACTTAGCATTTTGTTTGCCCTAGGAAGTATTTTAAACTTTAAACGTCAAAACGTATTCAACCAACGCTATTTGTCTTCTTAAAAACTTATGGTCTCATAAATATTTAATACTTTAGTTTGACACACACCATTAACAATTAGCTCTGATAACTTTAATTAATTCTGTTACAATCAATATGTTATTAAAGGTAGGTTTCAGCTGTTACCATTATTCTATGATAACAAAGTACTTTCTGTTCAGACTTGAGAGAAAGGAGGTTATCTTTTAATAGGTAAATAAGAAAAGTTCTTATCAAAATTTTCACAGATGAATTAGTTAATTAATTAATGTACATAGAACTAGAGTCAAGCATGATGCATGACGCTGGTGGTTAGAAGCGGTATTGTATCATACATACTATAACAGCACGTACTAACAGGAAACGTGATGCATTTTTGTTGCTATTTAAAAAAAACAACCTTGAGCAAAGGCAATTTAATTAGACGAAAAGGACAAAAATACATAAAATAAAATAATATTGTATTTTCTCTTAAGTAAGATATTTCATTATTGTTCATCTTGTTGAGTTTTACGTTTGGCAGCTTGACGTTATCGTCTGGCTTGAATTCCAGGAAAAAATACGCGTCATAAAACAATTCATGTCAATGAAGAATACATTTGTGCAATTTTTAGACTTATTATATGGCTTTAATTTATCTGGAAACGCACTGTCGCATATTGCATAAAAGAAAATAACAGATTTATTTATCCATGCAAACATGTGCTCAAATAAAAGATAAATGTTGCTATTCAGATGCCCTAGTTTCTCACCGCTTCATTGTCGACTGGCACTGTCTGTGAATTTGGTTTTCTGACGGACACGGTGAAACTTTTGACATTTTCTTTTCAGGAAGCTGTACGTTAGTAACAGTAACATCTTCTAGAACATCTGTACAAATTGTCAGCGGATTCCTTGACAGTACCAGTGGATTGCTGTTAACGAGTCTTAGGTTCAAAGGAAAAGGAAAAATTACTTGTTCGTCTTGATGATGAGTTGAACACAATGTTATGTAATGTAAATGAAACGCATGCATTCCAGTTATTTCTACTATAAGTGTTTCTAAAGAAATATGTTATAAATAACGTAGACATAGAGAAACAAGAGATAATAATTAATTCTCTAAGTCCATCAACAATAATTATCACCATTATCATAAGCTAGATTGTGAGCAAACAAGGTAGATAGCTTAGACAAAAGTCCTTAAGATAGTCAAGCGAAAATAGTTTTTGTTTACTTTGTATTATCTTCAGTGATATTAAGAACTTCAACTATGCTGTAAGATTTGTTAAGTAGAAGTTGTTCACAGATGTTGTTGTATTGCCCTAGGAATTAAAAAAGTGCCTGTCACTCTTACAAATTTACTCAGTTAATACGATAAGCTTTCTGAAGCAAATTTGCTCCACAATTTCAAATAAGGTTATGCTAAATGCTACCATGCTAAATATTAGTAGCTTCCTGATATATTATTTCCGGTGACTTTAATGCTCTGCATCAACTTTTTCATGTAACAAGAAATATTACTGATGCGATGCATCAAAGGCGATGAAAAACATGGATCAGGCCAAAACGATAAAGCAATATGGAAGCAAGAAACAAAGGCATTTGAAGAGTTTTGCTTTTTATTTGAAATTTCCAGTAACTATAAATTCCTAGAAAAAGTATGTATTATGTATTGCCGACTCAAGAGAATTGCTAACAAAGAGCAAAACCCGACACCATTTAATCGGCTGTCAAAGATGTTACATTTGTAGAAGAAAAAAAGTTGCCAAAATCATAAAAAATAATTATAAAGCGGAAGTTTACAAGCAGTAAATGCACAAATGCACATGCGAAGCAGCCGTACTTCACATGAATTCATATTGTTGAGGTATTATTTTAAATGACAACTTATGTTGTTGTTTTTTTCTCATTATCCTATTGTTTAGGTTCAGAGTTGCTATTTAGTAGATCTGCCTGCACGGAAGTGGTTCCTAAAGTTATAATTAATCTGAACATATTTTGTTTTAGCAAAAGGTTTGTATGATGATGTCTTGGGCAAGGACCAAAATTTGATTGCAAGTCTAGGTTTAGAATTAGGAACCCCCCGATCCGAAGTTCATAACGTTTTGACTGAGAACCTTTCTTGCGTGTTTTTAATGCTTTCTTTGTGCGTTTTCTTTAATACAAGTAAATCCGAATCTTTAGTTCCTAAAGATCCTTTTAAAAATTGCCCTGCACAGCCAGGGTTTGTTTTTTAACCCTCCGATCCAGAGACAAAAACCGCAACCTCTTGACCACAAAGACTTCAGAGATGTAAAACATTTATGCAAGTAAATGATGCACAAAGCCATACACGCTGACAGCACTAGCGATGATATTTTTTAGATTTGCGTCGCTCTTACAGAAAACGTTTATGTATATTGCAAGTATCTTTAAATGAACGCATAAACATTGACTCTAATGTCGTATATTACTTTGCATAATCAATGGGTCGTTTAGAACACGCTATTTCTGGCTATGGACAGTTTTGTTACTGATAGATAATCTCAGTTCGATAATCTGCACATGCAGTTCGAACGTCGAATGACGTACCTAACAACTTAAGTAAATATGAACATGTAAGGGCGTACTCATAATCGATGTACATGTACCTTTAAGGTTTAGAAATTTTCATAAAAATTGTAATAAACCAAAATGAGACAACTAAAAGTAAGCACCTGCATCGAGAGTTAAACAGATACAATGAACTTATATACATACATAATATCTGTAATAAAATAAACTGTCAACATAAGTACAGTATGTACAGTAGATAAAAGCCTCGGCAACCAAAAATGCCAAATGAGAGCGTAGTTTGAAATAAAACAGCCCAAGCGCTGATATATTATAAGAACAATTTATTGTCGTCATACCGTGCCATGACGTCATATGCCAAAATGTCAAAAGTGAAATGTAAAAATACGAAGAAATCCTCGAATTTTACAGTCGCTCAATGCGTTGTGTGTCAGTGTTTATAAGTTCAAAAGTTAAAAATAGTATTTTCACAGGGCAAACATCATCGACAGAAATACGGCAAAAATTAAACTTAGAAAAAGCGTGTTTCTGAGCACTCCGTTTGTTACAATAACAAGATCTGAATCCTCTAAACAAATGTGAACTTTGTTAACACCATCGACTTCTCGTACGACCTCGAACTCATGCTGGAAAAGTGTGCGGTTAGCAGGCTTGTAAAACACAAGATCAGCCATTTCGTACAGATCGTATTCAGTTTCCTTTAGTTCAATCTGGTTGCAAAGGAAAGTTTTCGTGAACGTCTGAAAAGAATATTCTCCAGGATATGGTATAACACTCTTGATAAATACGTAATTGTAGGTTTTTATTTCTGGTTGAAAATTTGTGGGAAAGTTTGTTAAATCTTCTTGCCGTGTTGTCCACATGGGTACCAGAATTTCATTTTCAATAAACGGAATTAAATCAAATTTTGATAGCCGTTGATCGCACACAACACATTTACTTAAATTGTTACATATCTGAAAAGTTTTTGGTAGTGTCTTCACCATTTCACTTTCGATTATAGCTGGTATCACCGACGAACCCGCTCGATACATATACACGACTATTTCTGCAACCGTTATGTTGTGAGTTAGCTCTGAGTTTGTTTCGTTACTAAGTATGGCTCCAATTTCCCAAACATTTGGCCAGGGAGACTTTAGCCATTGGCTTACGGTAGATGAGCTCTCAATATCTGACATCCTCAACGACTCTCTTGGTTGAAGAACCAGGACAATCCGTGGCTTTGTGAAGGTCAGCTTAGAATACGAAAAGACGCACGTTCCGTTGTGAGTTCGTACTTTCCCAGTAGGACAAAGAACTATCTTACAGCCAGTTAACTGAAACGACAAGAATTGTGAAAGGTTGTTTTTTTTAAATTAAAGTAGATGTGTCGGCATAAAAAATGATGAGTCGATCACCAAAGAAAATACTAAAATTTCATAAAAATGATAATTCGATCGTTTAAAGACGTTCCAAGGCGTCTCATATCGGTTAAGTTTTACTGTGATACAAGAATGATATGAACTAAAATGGTATAGTATTGTTTATTATTATCTCGTTCAAATTTTCGTGAAGCCGCATGTCCTTTCTCTTTTTGTTGACAGAAGTTACTATGATCTGAAAAACGCGTGACCCCTAACATGAACATTGGGATATTTATTACTGGTCAACATCACAATAATTCGGATATAAACAAGAGGTTACCGAAAGGAAGTGACACGTGTAAATTGTGAACATTGCCGAAGCTCGCAATTTTCGGACACAACATTAAAGCTCGTTTGTCGTTTATGTTTAAGTTCAAATGATTTATAGCAAAAAAAAATAGTGTTATTGTTTAATGATAAATAATCAGTTATTTGAAAATAGTACGGAATAAGTGTTGCGCGGACAATCTGTCTCTAGTCACACGCCATTAGTGACTTACTTAACACGAGGACTTAAACATGTTTTCTACATTTTTTGGTCAAGCTTATTTTGAAGAATGTATTTTAAATTAAATGCAAAGTATATCGAAGAATTGTACAATAAACCAAATTTAAAATTAAACCCTTTTTTATTCTTTTTTTATTCCGACTATTTTTATTTAATGGTTTTACTCTTTTTTTAAAACAACAACAACAACAATAATAATAATAAACTACGTGCTTTATGATATCGATACTAACAGATCAGATAAAATATGTTAAATAATTTTACCAAAACGAGCTGAATTTTTTTAACAGTGGAACTTATTTTTGTTTGATTTGTATGTGTATTTAGATCATTTATTCGATGCGGTCACCATGGAAAAAAAATAACGAGCATGTCAGCATATCCTTTTCCATCCGACTTTCAATTTCAGCATACCTATTTATATAATAAATGTAAAAATCAAAGAATGTTATGATGAAAAAGTACACATAAAATGTTGTTACAAATATGCGCACGTAATTGCTAAGTGTCCCATACAATTAAAGCAAACACCCCTTTGCCAGCCAGGGGAATGTCTTAGACATTACCTGTGTTGTTAATGCACTATTAATGCAATAACTCGACTATCTACATGCATCTGTAGCATCAACATACAAACGGGGATACAACATTATTACCTTTGCACTCGTTCCACTGCTACAGGCTAATACTTCCTTTTTAGGTTTGTGTGCCTCGCCATTATCATTCAGGAAAGCGTCAGTGTTCAAAACTAATGTCATCGACTTTAAACCTCCCGTACCCGCCACCGGCGGATTTTCACATGTAATTTTACCCATAGTTAGAAATGGTGTTGGGTCGGGAAGATTGCAAGCAAAACAAAACACGTTTGCGTAAACCTTTTCGAAAATAAAAGGTGAATAAAGACCACTTTCGCACAAGATTTCTACCTGTTCAGCCGCCATATTGAGGAGGATGTGTCCGTTCGAGTCATTGTTGCATGAGCTGATTACATTACGGTAGCAGATTTTGTTCTTAATATCTGGTATAATATCTTCTGGTGGTTGAAATCTCAAGTTACAGTTTGGCTGAATCTGTTCTAAGCTTTCGTAAGCAAGCTGGGCAATCTGATTGGTTCTGCCTGTATAAGATTGTGATTGTTTATTAGAACAATAAAAGTTGGGCTTCCACGTCACAAGATCGCCGGCATTGTCTTCTCTAGCGCAAACATGATTTTTATAAACAAGACGGCTTTCTTTTGAGTAGACAGGCAACATGCTGCCCCATGGCGCCACTATAACATCACCACATGGTTTGTCTGAAGAAGATTCTTTAATTCTATCGGTACCAATGACTGTGTTGGCGTCCTTCAAGGAGGTGACCATGAGAACGGATGGTGTCTTTGGATTTTCGTAGGAACTTGATGTGAAAAGGCACTCCTGATGGCTTCTGTCATTGTATTTATTCATATCTGGGAAGCAGCAGATGTCTCTATCTCCACAGGCCTCCTCACAGGAACAATCTGTAAAATAATTCATAATAACGCTAGTCCTTACGCGCTGAACATACGTACATGTTGTAAACGGTTGACAATTCTGCTGACATTAGCTGTGTGATTTTGCATATTGTCAACGTTTACTTTCTTTACTGGAAATATTTATAACTGCTTTTTATCACACTGGCGACATGAATAATGCCTAATTGTTAGGTCGAGAGTTTTTAGAGTGAAGCATTTCACTTTACTCATTGCTCAGAGAATACAAATGAAAACGCTGCAAACAGAACTGTATTATTCACTGGTTCAAAATAGTGGTAACATTTTGAGATAGTTAGAACCAGTAAAACCGTGTAGACATCTGCCGTAAACAACTGACTGTAGGTTACGATCTTTTCTTTTAATTCACACCCCACCTTCTATGTTGTGGACATAAGCAGAAGATTAATGTCAGACCACACTAGCACATTGCAACCCGTGAGAGGAGAATAAAGATTGGCTATATCACACATAATACGTTTCGCTGGATGTTTTGTATTTCTACGCGCTCTAGAGACGGTTTGTAAGAATGAATTCAATCAATTGCATTTTATAATTAAATTTATTTAAACACGTGGCACACCCTAATGTAAACATTTAATAACAGGAGTTTAGCTGTGAGACTGACTGTACCTGTCATGGAAATGCGTCAATTTTTTTTCGTCACTCAAGGAAAAGTTCAAGTTAGTAAGGCAGCTGCGTTTACGTGATTTTTGTATACTTAATATTTAATATTTAATAAATTTGCTTTTAACAACGTGCCTTTAACTGCACAAGTATGATGTTTTAAAAACACAATTTACGGCTATTTTAATGATATAATGAAAATACGTCAACTTATATTTATGTATATCATTTCTGCCGATTTCCAACACATTATGTAATACCACTTCTTATTTTGACGGTACTATTTTGATTTAAAAGATTGCAAATCATGTTTCCAGTGCAGAAATTGATATTTTACCTATTTGTCAACATTATTAAAAATGAAAATGCTACATAGTTTTAACAAACAACCCACCATAATTGGTGTGCTGACATTGTGTACGTTAAAATAAGGTGTTTGATTTTTTAGCCTTTTATAATAAAAACTTCTCAAATGTGAATTTGTATTGTATAATTAAAATATTTTATAAAAGTGTAACTGGCAGCTTCTTTTTAAACTGTTCTGTTATTAATTATTTAACACATTTAAATAGACAATAATTCCAAATGAAACTAGAAATCATACCTGTACAGCAGTTTTCAAATTTCACAGCCGGTACCGGTTGGTGGAAGAAGGCGGAGATCAGCAAATCAGAATCTTCTGTCGTATTTCTTATGCAGACATCCTTCCCCAAGCAATATTGTGCCATATCTTCTGGTATGCGGGTCCATGGTGGAGTGTTTCCAGCAACTGCGACAGAAAACCATGCCACTAGTTCAAACACGTAACTCTTCATTGTTACGAATCCGAACACGTACTGCGCCTGATGTTTACGGCGATGTAGCTGCTTTGTTGTCTCGGTCGATTTTGGTTGTAAGTATGTTACTATTGGTATGTGAATGATGTTTTCACCGCTGTTGCTTGTTATGGTACTTTCAATAATATTTATCTTTTTATCAAGCAATATTCTCAACACTTATGGGAAGAGTAACGCAACGTTTACACTCATGCGCGGATAAGATTCAACTGCTGTTGGTGTTGATATTTTATATCATAGCCCTTCCTATCGTTGTCTTTGCCAGTCTGCCTTTCCTTAATTGGTCGTTCAGAATTCTACATATTTGTAGACTTATTTAACTACCCTGCTAAATCATATTCTAAAAGTATGTTTAAGTTATTAAACCTGTAATAAATAGCCATATGCTCTAATAATCTGAACGATATTTTGTAAGGTTGTTTGAACTGATGCTTTAGGTGCTAATGTTTCTGTTGTTGTTATTATTTCAGTGTGCAATTAGCGAAGTTTTTAGATCGACCCTCTTCTGTTGTCCGCGCAAAACAAGCCCATTAACTATTTACATCGTTATAATGATGACATTTTTTGTACAGATGATATGTGTTCCCAATAAATTACCGTAAACTAAAATTGGTCTGTGTATTTCAAGCAGTTTGAAAATAGATAAGGGACTTGTAGGCGATGACAGCAGTGTACGCAGTTACACCTGCATGTCTAAGATTGGCAACAGTTCCATGGACCTTGTGCTTTTTTCGCGTGAATCATTTTCGCAGATCATTTTTTTTCGTTGTTGAATGTACAGGTGTGTTCATACACGCACCAGTACAAGTTATTTTTCCGTTGTCTGGTAATTAAATATATGATGATGGCGTATACTTAATATGTTAAAGTTATTATTTGATTGGTTAAAGTTAAGTATTTTAACCAAACAATTAAACAACCAAGTTGATTTTATATAAATTCTTGTTGATCAAAAAGTTATTCGTCAATGTCTGTAGATGATTGTATTGACGTTATGACAAATACGTCTTAAGATATAGATATAGTATGTAAGTTTTTTCGTACTTATACAAGAACCTCTAGTAATTCATGGAAGAAATCTGATAGAAAATTCGGAAAGAAATTCTATAGTTTTTAATTTGAAACCGCTATGCAAGAATATCGTAATTAATGAAGAAATTATCGCAGTATTAGTTTAATAATTGTTTTATCTTTTAATAAATTTATATGCAAAGATAAAACGTATTTTAATAGAAGACAGAAGCAGGAAATAAAAAGTATTGCAAAAACAATCCTCAACAGTGTTTGGAAGGAAGTTAACAAGAATAAAAAGTAAGCTTGATAAAAAAGGGAACATCATTAATAGTTCATAAAAAGTTTAGCTAACCGGAAATGCATTTACTTAACTTAAAGACATGATAGATAAAAAGATAGATATGTCAGAAGTTTAACATGCCATTTAATTTTAAAAAGTGGATAAAGATGGTGGTTTTGAAAAAAATATAGTAATTTTTTTATTGATTGTGTTGATACATTGTCCTCACATTTGCGTAAGTTGTTCAATTATATTTTTTCCTCGATATATACTGCAAAGCCATGGCCAAAAGGTAGTATTGATCCTGTTTTCAAATCTTTACCTTAGATAATGTAAATAATTACAGAGGCTAATCCTCAGTTAATATTTTCCAAAGATTTGTATTCAAGTGTCATTGACTACAAAGGCAAAGAAAAATACAATTTGAAATAATTTCCATCGCTGATAAAGAGAAGATAGACGTACCGTTGATTGTTTTTTTTTTTTTTTTTGTTGTTGTTTTTGTCGTTAGTCGTTTTTCTTTGCATTTTTGTTTATTTTATTTTATCTTTGTTTTGGATAGTATAATAGACAAATTTTTTATAAATATAAAGAAATATAAATATAAATAAATAAATAAATATAAATATAAATAAATAAATAAATAAATATATATATATATATATATATATATATATATATATATATATATATATATATATATATCTATATATATATATATATATATATATATATATATATATATATATATATATGTTGATTTAATTATTTCCATTGAAATGACGATTTAGTGGGAACGTAAGTAACACCCTGCTCACATCCGACTGCAACATCAGAATTAATTAAGATTTAGATAATTTAATATAAGGGATGTCAAAGGATACTAAATTTGGTATCCGGATATCCGTCGGACGATCCGAACGGATATCCGGATATAAATCTTAATTAATTCTGACAGTTAAAGGAGAATTAGGGCGATTTCAACATGTAGTGTAATTTAATTACCGTTGTGGCAGAAAATACTAAATGACCTAAAAGTTTGGTGTTTAAGTTAATAAAGAAAAATAATATAAGATAATAATTACTCTACAATAGACAAATAATATCAAATAACTGTTGGATACATTCGGATTCTCATATCTGTTGTCTGACTATATATGTATTTGCACAGTCCAAATAAATTTATATTTCCTGGGCTTATCGTCCCACCAACAGTATTTCAGTTATCTGGAGACGGTGTTCACTTGAAGCAGATATAGTGCTGCCTTCACTGTGCCGTGAAAAGCGGGCATGATACCACACCTAGTCACATTTTCCTGACACCAGTTATATTTGCTTGAGCGTTAGCAAGGGAGCTATACCACTACCACTTTAAACTACTTATGTCGTGGCCCGGGATCGAACCCGGGGCCTCCCGTATCAGGAGCCGACGCTCTACAGATTGCGCTACCAGGTCTAGTCACAGCCTAACTAAATTTCATTAAGCAAGAACTTAAGGTCAATATATTCAATACTTCCCGTCTAAACTGAATAATAATATGAAAGATGTATGGTGTAGTTTAAAACCATGTTTAGAAATGAAATCTTATGTATTAAAAAACAATACTGTACATTATCGTGCACTTATCAAAACTCAGATGCTCTTCTCACAACTTAGCTATTGAAGATGTGTGATATAAAAACTTAGAAAATGGTTTTCATTTGCCCGTATTATAGAGATTTTAGCCATAAAATCTTACCAAGACATTACTGTCCTTGGCCTACAAATGGAACTTGTTTTCCTAGGTATCAGATCTTTTTTTTTCTTATTAGTGTTTATTTGACGTCATTCGTTATGTTTAATGGCAATGGACCTTTTGTTTATTCCTAATAAATAAGTTAATTGAATTGATTTTATTTAATATTCCATGGGTTTCTTATCAAGGCGCTGAATAGCACTATGATAACGGTGTAAGTTTAACTCTGTAAGCAATTAAATGTGAGTAAATCATGGTCAAAATAATTCCGCGGTCAATCACGTGTTAAACGTATTGGAAAAAAAGACAAATCTTCAGCTGCAACAAACACGTCATTGAATTATACAGATTATGCATTGGCACATAATTTAAAACAAAGTCAGTAACGCCAAATAATAAAATACCTTCTATATGATTGTATTTGAACTTAAATTAGATCTAAAATTAATGTTCATAAATGCTACCAGATACGACCAAAATACACGAGTTAAACTCCTAGTTATTATTTTGTCAATACTACACCCATGCTGTGTGCATCTACAAAATCATGTGCCCCATTCTTTTCCGAAGGCGTGCGGTAACTTTAGAGAGATGCTGAGATACGAATGACTTCTGTCATACATAACCGTGTACAGTGCCGCAGACGGCAGTGAGGCCCTCTGCGGGTAACTGCAAATATTTTGGCTTAGTAGATAATGTATACTCAGTAGAATGCTCGTTCTAATTCATGCCAGGTGTTCACGGCATGCTATACACAGTGAAGGCAAAACTATATCTGCTTTAAGTGAACACCGTCTCCAGATAACTGAAATACTGTTGGTGGGACGATTAACCCAATAAACATAAACAAACAAAAAAAAACTCGTTCTAGTGGCAGTTCGCTCACCGTTCCTACCATTTCCTCTAGTCACTGAGTATGACTAGCATTGTTTATTCATAAATAATTTCTGGATATTCAAATGTTATTGGTGTCTTACGACTACGTGGTTTATACATTAAGGGTTCAAAATATCGCCTGCCTTATAACATTGATATGGACTTTTGAATTAAAATAAAATAATAAAAATTAATAAAGAGAAAGGAGATATATTAAAGATAATAAAATATCGCTTAGTATTATTTTGCTCCCATTCATCTAATTTATCCAAGAAATGCAATTATGAGGATCCTCGTGTTTTTAATATATGTCTATTTATGGGTTTAAGTAATATATTTTTCATGTAAGATCAGTTTACATGAATAACAATAATAATAACAATATTGATAATGCTGAGGGAACTCAGTTATGTCATTTGACTGTATATAAATTGTTAAGATATTACATGTCGGTTTACTCTTTTGATGATAATAATGAACTAAGCTGGGTGATTCCTTTAAATAACGTGCTGCTTGTCACCTAAATCTTTCTGTAAGAAACAGTAAGTTAAATTTTTAATAGAGATTTAAATAATATTGATGGCTTAAAACGGCAGGATTTACTTATTAGTGGTTCAAAATATTGCCTGACCTGTGACATTGATATGGTCGTTTGAAGACATGGCAGACGCAATAAATCTGTCTGCTGAAAGTTGTCTGCAAGAGATGATATAAATAAAGTAGAACTCATTAAATGAAAAAAAAAAGATCAGTAAAGAAATTAAAAGAATACATCATTGGTAAAATTATAAACTTCCTTTAGTTTACTAAATATAAACCACAGTGATATTATGATCAACTTATATTTATAGTTAGTGATAGGAAACTCCATATGTCTCATTTCCTACTAGTATAAGATAATATACATAGTAGGAGCCCAATATTTGCAAGAAGTTACAAAAGTAAGACCTCAACAAAACTTATCAAAATATCGCTGCAGGATTGAAAGTCAGAGATTAAACGTGTGCAATTACGCCAAATAGAGAGTTCCTGATATAAGAGAGAAACATCGTGTATTCATTAAAAGCTGTACAAAAGGAATCCTGTTAATTGGCGATACCAATGTCGTACGCCCCTCCATTGTGCTTGACCCTAGCTTTCAATACCTGTATAGATATGAGATAGATAATTTGACATCAATTACTTTAAACGTGTTTATTGATGAAACAAGTTGTCTTGTTACTTTAGTCCGACACAATGGGAATGTAGTCTTACACCATGGCCCCAATTAGCGGCCAGTATTCGGTGTTTTCATATCGCATTTGTCGTTCCAAGTATGTGCATAGACATAAAATAACGGGACCGCCTACTCCGCAAGGTGCGCTTATAGCGTCTAATTTCGCAGCGCCATCACCGGGAGTCATAGAAGTCTTCCGCGGTTGCAATTTGGCATGCAAATCAATAGCAAATAGCTGACAAATAAAACAGAGATTTGAAGAAAAACGGTCACAGAAAATGAATCAACTTGAAAATGGACTGAAGGTAAATATCTTCTTTGTATGTGTATTCATTGCCTGCTTTTAATTTTCCATGAATCTGCAGTAACCACGTGTAAACAAAGAACCCAAATTCTGGATGAATCATAAAGTCCCATTTATGCCTTATTTGTACTGCCATTTTCCCATAAATACGTCCATAGCTAATACAGTGTAACTTCTGGTATTTATTATGGCTTGTATTTGCTAAACTGCACGAAAAAAAGCATAACATTTAATTAAAATAAAATAAGTCGTTGCTTGGAGACACAGGAAGAAGACTGCACAAAGACTGATGGTGGAAAGGATTAAGCGTGTAAGGGAACTCCAATTGGAATGAAAAAGAACCACAATCAACTATTTATATTTTAACACAAGTATAATTAGATTATACTACTATATAGTATGCACTTATTTGTCATTTTATACTAATTTTAGGAATAAGACAACGGTGATGAATCCCCTGACCCAGACACGTCTCTGCCTGGCCTGTTGCTCTGAGACGCTCAACTAGTACAGGGGAACTTGAGCACATCTTGGAGCCAAAATTCTTCCAGACAATATTAACAATAATATTTAGTTGTTAGATGTCAACATATTTTTTGTTGTTGAACATTTTGAGAAATAGATCATATAAAACAACTAACAACATTGAAGGTGTAGTCTTCTTGGTGTGTGTTCAATTTTGATATATATCGTACAATATAGACAGACAGAGCTTATTACCTACTGCTGACATATAGTTTTAACATTTACATATTTTAGTATACTAATTATAAATTGAGTAAATGTGGAAAGTCCATTTTCTGATTTCTGTATGTATGTTTGATGCAGTAATTTAACTTTATTTTTATTGACAGAACGTTTCTTTATAGTCGTATGTTGTTTTGACAGTATAAACATGACAAAGTTCAGATATGAACTATTCACAACAATACAGGTATGTTTTTATTATTAACAAAATAAATTAAATTGTGGTCTTCTTGGTGTGTGTTTAATTTTGATTTGATATATATATATCCTACATTATTGACAGAGATTATTACCTACTGATGACATATAGTTTTAACAATTCATATCAGGGCAACCCTGGTTTACATATTTAAGTACACTAAATATAAAATGAGTAAATGTAGAAACTCCATAATTTGAATTGTTTACGTATGTTTGATGCAGTAATTTAAGTTTATTTTTATTGACAGAACGTTTCTCTATAGTTCTATGTTGTTTTGACAATATAAACATGTCAAAGTTCAGAATTAAACTAGTCAAAACAATACATGTATGTTTTATGTATTAACAAATAAATAAATAAAAATATATAGTTTTAGTTATTTATTTGTATTGACTGGCAATAAACTTTATTTGTTTTTCTGATTCAGTGTACATTTTTAAAACAAAGCAATTAGCTAAAATAGCAAACATGACAATTTAACAAATGAGATATGTTTTAGTTGCAGTAGGGTTATTCATCACCTAAGCAGACCCAGTTAAGATCCATTGGATAATTAACAATGCAGAACCAATCCTAATTAAAACACTATTTAATACTTAATATAAAAATAATTGGGTCCATGATTTAAAACTAACAAGTGTCTGTACTAATTTACAACCTGCTCAAGTTCCTAATTTATATAGCATAACAATTCTACTTGCAGCGTGAAAATTTTGAATTTGGCTCAAGGGTTTAAAACTATCAAATCTTCCATCCAGAGATGGCACACTTACTTGCACTGGCTTTAAGAATAATTTTTAATTTATGTTGTCAGAACAAAAAAGAATAAAGTTGTAATAAATAATTATTTTATTCGTTTTCCATTTCGTTCATGTTAATGTGTTTAAGCAAGAACACACCTTTATAATGTCGTAATTTTTTAATGTGGAATGAAAAATGCATTTATGACAGATAAATACAAATACATATAAATTTAAATATGCAGACAATGATTATGCAATACCATTGTCTTTTTAATAGAAATAAAGGTCAAATAATTTATAAAAGTTGAACTATTAATAATAATATGTATAAAAATAGCTCATGTTCCATTCTCCCTATACCATTTGATATATATTGACTATGTGCCTTTAAGTGGTTCTTTTAATGTTTTAAACATGTGGTTTAATTCTTAGTAAAATACACTTTAAATAGTTGTTTTGATAGCATTAAAAACATGACTCTGTCACCTATTAGATATGGTAAGTGAATTAGATTTTTCTATTTTTCTGGAGAACTTAATAAATGAATGGCAGAAGAAAGCAAAGTGAGGAAAATAGTGAGAAATGACAAAAGAGAAAAAAGAAAGAACATGAAAATGATTTAGGAGAGAAGAGAAAAGAAAAGATAAGCTTTACGAAAGATACGGAAAATGACGACCAAAGAATAAAAGAAGAAAAAGGAAGAAAGAATTTCAAAGAAATATTAAAATTAGAGAAATAAGGGGAAATAAATAAATAAAAAAGAAAATGATCAAGAACGGACATTGAAAAAAACAGAAAGGGTAGATGCAACTAATATGATGGACATTTATAATATTTCACGGGTTTCAATGTTTCATGTTAAATAGTGAACAACTCTAAAGGCACATCCTCTCATATAGTCGCCTTAAGGTAATACCAGGAAAATGCCATTTCTCTGCTGGTGTACTATGCTTTAATAAAGGCTTGGTACCTATTTGCTACTTTACTGATTTTATTATAATCTACTATATCTTGTTGTAATTGCAAGCTGTATTGTGATACTCGGCATACTCGATTGTTACTGTTGTTGCTGCTTTTGTTTGTTTTTGTTAAGTTTTTCTGAAGTTTTGTTACTGTTGTTTTTTACTGTTGTTGTTTGTTTTTGAGTGTTTTTTGTTTGTTGTTTTGTTTTTATTGTTGTTTGTTTATGTTTGTTTGTTGTTTTGTGTGCGTGTAGGGGGGGGGTCCTTTTGTGAAAAACCAGACCTCTACAAGCAGCTGCATTTCCCGATTAATGTCTGTTACATGTACCCTTTTTGCGCAAGCTACACTTTATTGTTGCAAGCTACATTGCGTAACGTAGCATACAAGGTTTTTTTCACTGCTTGCTATATTATCGTCCCCAAAAATGCATTCCATAAGAGATGGGCTCTCCAAGCAGCGTTAATGATAAATATATACACATGCAACACATCAAATGTAATTGAAAAAAAGATGTACAGAAAAATTTAAAAAATAGCAATAAATGTTCAATACGTATTTTATTATCAGGGTTGTATCAAAACTAGACTAACGGCAAACATATCTTATTATGAAACTACACAAAACATGAATGAATTGTATATTTACCAAAGAAATTAGATGAGTTTATAAGGAAATATAGTAAAAAGGGTCGGGTAATCTTAACAATTTAAATAGTCTGCTTTTTAACAACTCTGCTTGTAAGGAAACAACCACATATAAACAATTGATTACATGTGTTATTAAGTACATTGTTAATTACAATATAAAATAAAAATAACAAACAATGGCCAAAAAACCAGATAAGAAAGTGCGAATTCCTCTGGACGTAATGATAAGGTATGAATAAAACAGCATAACAGAAATTAATGTTATTTAAAATTATATAAAGTACATCGACGTAAAATGTGATTTAAACAAATCAAACATATTGATAAGTTACATCAGTGAATGATGTTATACGTTCTAAACTTAACACAACTTTATTTCGGAAATTCTAAAAAAAATAATTATAATATAACCTAAAGTTCAATTCATGAAAATGCAGCACTTCACATTTTATAGAAAAGCAACATGGCGATATCCATAGGACTTTTCTTTCAAATATTATATAAAGATATTGCGCGCATGCGCGCGGACAAGAACTGAGATAAGAACTGATAAAAGAAGAAACAACAACGAAATGATGAAAAGGAAGAAGGAACAAAGGAGGGGAGACGAAAGAAAAGATGGAAAGCTCGAGAAAGGAAATAATATGTAGGAAAGAAAGGAATGTGAAGTGGAGCGAAACAAAAAGAAAAAGCATTAATTGACAGGAGGGAACATCGATAAAAGTAAAAGAAATATGGCAAACAAATGGCTAAAATAAGAATAAGGAAGGAGTGGCGAAGGAAAGAGGAAGTAATGTAAATGAAATACGGTAATGGATAGAAATGAAGATAAGAGTATGTAAGATAGAAAGCAAATATAGGGCAAAAAGAGAAATCGATAGGAAGCACGAAGAAGTTAAATCAATACGATCTAAAGGGGAGATTAAACGTAGATTGGATGTGGGAAAATCTATTACTAACCCTAAACTGTATTTCTCTAAAGACAGACCTGAAATGGGCAAAAAACTTACCCATTCGTATGAATGGCTTTCATAAACGACAGGTAAATAAATACAATGCCTCGGTTTCACTTTATACTCTATTATTTTGGCTCGATGTGCCGCATACTATCTTTGATTGACTGTGCCTACGCTAATATTCCATTTGGTGATCAAACACAATTTGTTTGGAAGTCCGACTCTTTACAAAGTAAACCTTAAACGCTGATATGCGGGTTAGCGACATTTACTTTTGGATATGCCAGTCAAATGACAGGGGTGTTTAGTTTGTGCACATTTTTCGACTAAATTCCTATAATTAAACATTTTTAACAAACTCGATGCTTTGGTTTCAATTATTCGACTGAAGCACTGTGTTCCTTATATGTAGTTTTATATCTGTTTTACACTGTACATCTCTTTGCATATGTCCATTTTAGACGTTATCGATAAGAAGGAAATGGCAAAGTCCTATGACCATTGTAACACATACTAAAATTTAAAAAAAAAGGCACAGGCCAAAGCCAAACGAACAAGTTAGAACAAATCTGTGACAAGTCATTAAACAAACAGAGCAAACCCAATAGTTACTGACTTGGCACGGACAATCGAGTAGATTCTGCGTCCCTTATTTTTATTCGTACCGGAAATTAAATGTTTGCGTTACCTTTATTTACAAATGTAAATGTGTAAAAATTATTGAAAAGTTTGTCACTATCACTGCGCTGGAGACGGGATAAAGCCTAACATTATTAGGTTAGCAGTTTTATATGCAGCAGTAACTATTTAGTTAAGGCAAAGATAAAAGCTGCTGCGTCCTACAGCGAAAGATTGTTGCGTTATAAGGATAATACGTTTATTTATGCACTCAATTAATATCAAAACCCCGCCAGTTACTTATTTTAAATTTAAAGACTATCCAGTTTATTGTGTTTAATATAATGGTTCCATGCATGTATATCATTGTACGTCATTCTTTTCATAATTCACAAAGATCGGTAAAATATGAGAGTTTTGTAAAACACGTTTAAACAGTGTGTGCATTGTTCGTTGCGACTTTATTCAAACAAGCCTATTGTTGCAAATCTTATGGACACAATGCATTAAGCATCAGAGATTTGTTTAAGGTCTACTTTTGCAAGGAATAAAAGCTAGACGTCTCCAGTCTTTATTGTGTCGAGGCGATGTACCAAAGAGCGATACTGCAATAGCGTCGCTTTACAACCTGCTCAAGTCTCCATCGATGCGATATAGGAATAAATGTATAGAAGACACCATAGAATTGCGATTGGTCTTAAATAAATAATTTAGAACTAATAGTTGCCATGGCATATATACCACATAAATCGTAGAGTCTGAAATGTTTGGTGGGGGTGGGGGGTGGGTGTGGTGGCGGGGTTGCGGTCTCGCTTGCGACACCATCAAGAGTTAAGAGGAAGTTGGATGTCGGAAGCACACATGATTGACCATGAATGACCAAGACTACTCGTGGTCAGTTATTCATGCATGGGAAGAAGTAGTGTGTGTTGTGTACAGAACATATATCTGTGTCTAAGGAGACTAGACACGTTTATGTGTCCAGACAATGCTTCAAATATAACATTACTAGTGTTATATGTTTTAAACTCGAAGTCAATTATATTGTGTAATTCATTTATGCATTGAAATGCAGATTAATGAATGAACAATGTCGCGAGCGAATATCTCTCATTAACTAGAGGAAAGGGTCGAAATAGCCTGCTTTTAGAACAAGTATTCAACTTCCTATATCCGTTATGTAATGACATAGTCATACTTATCATCTCAGCATTTCACCATACAAATATTTAGGTAGAACCATAGGGCCAACGAAACTCAACTGAAAGGTATTCTCACATAAAGTCCTTGCCACGAACAGGACTCGAAGCCAAGAGGTGAGATGCCAAGGGGTCACAAGTCGGCTACTCTAGCACTACACTAAGGTTGTCGTTTTTTTAAGTAAAGTAAAAATAGATCTTTGTCATTTTACTTTTCTTAAAACACTGGGACTTTTAATGTAATAAGCTTGAATAATCCGCGTGTAACCAAAACCTTGACGACAATGTAAATTTAATATATGTAATATTTTATTTCTCTTTATAATGATGGTTCTCTAAACATTATGTTAAATCTTCTGAGATACATGTATCTTTGTGAAAACCATTATAAAGGTAGCCACCAATATTTACACATATTACTGCATGCAACGTTTCACCAGATAATCCCTGTGACTCGGAATCATTGATATAATTGTTTAAACCAAGAAAATATGTACAGCGTTGCATATGAACTTGTTTACTATCACTGTAACTATATAACCCCATATGCGTCGTATTGTATAATTGGTTTAAAAAGAAACTTAAGATTTTGAAATGCACTTTAAAATCCCAGTTATTTTGGTAAGACTTACTGGCCTGTCTCGACATTTTTGCTAGGACAGGTTTTGTCGTCGTAACTGTCTGACATCATTTGTGATCTACATACTAATTTTGACGTAAGGTCTGTCCGAATGAATATCAAAGCTACTCTCATTGACGTTCAAGATGACAAAATGTGCGGTATGGTCTCTATCAATTGTTCTGGGGCGTTGTATATTTTTTCCAAAGCGGGATGTGGTATTTAAGTAATTAAAATCCTAAATGAATTCCCAGTGTGTTTATAATGTATAGAAAAGATCAGCTGGTTCTATTAACACTTTCCCTGGCATTCAGTCCTTGTTACCCACCACTAAGCTTTCACACACTTACTCGACTGATAATTAAGCAACAAAAAATCGCTTCAGATGTCTGAAGGTCTAGTCATGTTGACATATTAGCATTTGGGGTAAAAATGTGGTGTACATTGTTTTTGAAAATCGTCTAGAAATTATATGTTATTAAAAAAAACAGAACGGTAAATAGTAAGATTAGTTTTGCATTAAAAATATTTCAAAAATATTTCATTTCGAATCACGTTACTGTTGCACTCTGAATAATTAAATGTTATTGCAATAGAATTACGACATTGCCCGGTTATTAAAAGTTGGAAAGGCTCTATTTCTTGCCAGAGAACATGTAAAATTACCGTATTTAAAAACATTCACACATTGGCACTTTTCTATTATTATTACTTTCTAAAAGGCCTATGTCGAAGCCTTTTTCTTTTAAAGTCTATCAGTACTCTTGGTAAATGTTCTTAATTAAATTTATATGTATGTATATGTAATAAACTAATCATATATTTAACCAATATTTAATCAAAGGGCATTTACATAATTTTTTGCAGTAGAATTAAGTTTTCCAGTTGGCTAGAGTAACTTTATTTAAAATAAAATAGTTTTGGAATATTTAATGCAAATACATATATATATATATACAAATATATGTATATTTTTCATATATTTGTATGTGTGTGTGCGAGTTGTGCGTGTGTGCGTGTGTGTGCACGCTTGCGTGCGTGCATGCGTGCATGTGTGTGTGTGTGTATGTGTGTGTGTGTGTGTCTGTGTGTGTGTGTGTGTGTGTGTGTGTGTGTGTGTGTCTGTGTCTGTGTGTGTGTCATGACTCACACGAGCGTGATTTGGGAAAGCTTGAGGCTATGGCAACATTTACAAAGTATATTGACAGATTGGATGATTATACACATCCTCTGTTAGATTTCTCGCCCACAACTATATTTCCGATACTAAGTGACTAATTGGCATCACTAATGACGCCAAAGCTGTTAATTTCCACACGTCTGGCCATAGGGACCTTTCTGTTGTATATCTTTATATTAAATAGTACCAAAAAAAGCGTTAATAATAACTATTGAAAGCGCGTTATAATGAGTCCGTTTATTAAAAATGTGGATATAAAATAATAGACCATCCTTTCATGATAATGATACTCGACCAGAATAACATAAATTTTCAGCATGTGTATGTCGTCATGGAAACAACGTTAAAAAAAAAGTGTTTAGTGATGAGGCCCCGTTTCTTAGCATTATACTTATTAAAACGATTAACGTTTTCCTTGTGAACGATCTTCGACAAAACACTGCACTTTGAACAATGTGAATATGCTTGGAACATACTATCTAATACTTTGTTTTATTTATTGTTGTCTACTACATCTTGTTTCAACTGACCAGCTAAATTGTTGTTTTCGGCATCCTCAGTTATTTTCTTAAAACAAGACCTCGACAAACAGTTGCGAATTCCTGTTATACACCTTTCTTGGCGAGATTTTCGTGCATTTTTGGCAAACATTGTTGTTTTCTATAAAAAGAATTATCGTGCTAAACAGCTACGTATTTCTGTTATTGCCGGTTGCATTATTGTTCCCATGAAAATATGTTATTAGGGGCATCTACCTCCAGAGCGATGCCAATAACTCTTTCAGCAGCAAACCTTTGTTTTATTAAGGTACTAACGAGTCTAACACTGTAACTATGGGTATAAAACGGGTGCAAACATTACCAGAGAAACAAAGATGAAAAAAGAGGACTAACAGCGATTAAAATGATGTAATCAACTGTTACATACAATGTGGTATGTAAGGCGATATTTCAATCCAAATGTTTTCAACATTTATAGGGGTGCCGTTGGCGTAGTGGTAAAGTCAAAGTGATTTGTAACTCCTCTGACTGCTTAATCTCTCACCTCGTGAATTCGACTCCCGTCCGGGGCGCAGGACTAAATGTGGGAAGGTCTTCCGGCTGACTTACAGTGCGCTAGTGGTACTACCCAGACACTTGTCTTGGGTCTTCCTTCACCAAAAACCTGGACGTTGCTATAATGATTATAACTGGTCGCTGAAATGTATTTCAAAAACAAAACAAAAAATTATCAATCTTGTGTATTTAAACGAGAAAACTGCTGGTGGAAAGGACAATCACTCTATGGTATCCTTCACAGTTGAGATGACAATAATGAATATGTAGAACAGTT
Organism: Sinonovacula constricta; assembly: GCA_007844125.1. NCBI lineage: Eukaryota > Metazoa > Mollusca > Bivalvia > Cardiida > Solecurtidae > Sinonovacula > Sinonovacula constricta. The sequence continues at coordinate 241,179 of RXXH01000343.1, read as the reverse complement.
TTAAAATTCCGGTTTTGTGACTGGCGACAGGTTATATAACTCATTCATTACTTTTAGAGCCAGAGTTTAAGCCAGCAGATATAGACATGCGTTATACTTAATTATTTTATGATTTTATGCACTTCTCGCCTTTTTTTCATATTGAATAATATTCCCATTGGCTTTTCCTTTTAACATGCGCTTGGAATTATTTTGTGTTATTTTATTTCATGCACAAACAATATGTTAATATAGTTATTTATTCTCTTGTTGAAAACCTCAATCTCTGCATACCACTAGCGTGATTAGACTAACCTTTAGCAACTGCATACATTATTCTGCGGTACATAAAACAAACAAGCTAATCGGCAACAAAAAAATATTAATATTTTAAATATTCCAAATAAAAACCTGTCTTAAACATTTGTATTTTTCTATTAATGTTTAGTTTTGTTTTCTTAATAATATTTTGTTAAAGTTTCCTTTTAATTGACACGCGAAACTCAATTTACAGTGGCTGTAGAGAGTCAAACAATTTCGATTTAATCTCAGTTGATATTTATATTTGAAAGCACCAGAGATTTTGTCATTTCAGCATTGGACACCATTCCCGTGATTATCTTTAATTGTTGTAAAACGGGCCATACTATATCATTCCAAATACACACTTATAATATCATTATATACACAGTTATATGCAAAGTATGAACAAAAGCTACTAAGTACAAGAGATAGCGGTCTATACATGATGAATGAGCTTGCTTCATCAGCCCTTTATACTCGTCTTCGACAGAGACTTAATAGCAATTATGAACTGTACATGTATATATACTCAGTCTGTCCGGCTTATCAAAAGCAGTAAGTACGAACAGATAAGGTACCGACATAAACAAGCGTTGATTTTGACATTGACACTAGAAAGAGTTTTAGCTTTACGTTCGTTTTACATGCTTCTATTATAAATGGATGTTAAATTGTTCGGTTGTTTTACGAAGTATTGTTCCACTGTATTCTTTTAATAGACATATTAAAAGAAATACAAATCAAACAATTATCTTTTGTTTCTAGGCCTTTTAAAAGACCATAAAATCAAAAATGTGTTGTGATTTTATTTATTTATTTGTTTACTTGCATTTTATTTTATTTTTTATGCGCGGTCAATGCCAGAGTACGTAATAATGAGCAACGTCACATGTGTATCTTGCCTTCGAGATCTAGTTATCTTTTCTGTGAACAGGTCATTGCATGCAAGTATGTTGAATAGAAAAAAGTATAGTTATAGGAAATGAATTTTATAATGTCTTGCTTGAATTAAAAATAAATTCGGTCGATAAATTACTTTTGAGGATTGGCAAACATATTACTGACGCTAATAATGCGATCAGGCGCACTTTGGCTAACAGTCCTAATTTCTCGCTAGAAACACTTTCACGATAAGAACAATGATTTTCAGTAAAATAAAATAAATAAATAAAATAAATAAATAAATGAAATAAATAAAAAATATGACTATTTCGTATGCTTAAAAATTAGTTTATCCTGCAAAGAAAACAAAAAAAAAAATGATGAAAATGTATTAAATAAATCAATGGTTTGTGCAGTTTTCTTTTAAATTTTGACATATGACTATTTCGTATGCTTAAAAATTAGTTTATCCTGCAAAGAAAACAAAAAAAAATTGATGAAAATGTATTAAATAAATCAATGGTTTGTGCAGTTTTCTTTTAAATTTTGACATTGTGTTGGCTGTTCATATTAAACGTAAACGATGAATGCAGCTATTCAAATGTTATGTGTCATTAAAAGTAGACTATTGATAACATTGCAATCAAACAGTTTTAAAGTGTTAATCTTACGATTCCAAGTGGCATCATACACTTGCCTTTTTTTTCTTAATAACATTAATTTCCTACAAACTGTACTCTGACAAGGAGTGCCATTTTTATATAATTTATACTTCTTTTTCCTTAAATCAACGTCTCTCACACCATGGCGTTATTTCCTAAAAACGTTGCAAACACTTGCCTTCATATTTTCTCTGAATGGTGAAATAAAAGGAAAACTCGGAAGCTATCGACTTTGCCTTGAAGTCGTGTTCTTTTATCCTGTTCACATGTCTGTCTAAACTCAATAAGCAGTTGGTACACACTAAAAATGTGGCATAAACCACGTGTCCTGACACAGACATTTGGGAAAAAATATAAACTAAACCTTTTACATATTTTCATCAACTGTCAAGAACATTCTTTAACTGTGTCATATATTACTATAAATCTTGCTAAACTGCCTTGTTTTATGATGAGAACAGTGTTTGTCCCTCCTCCATGCAACCATTGACAATTTCACAATCGCATCTTTCTTGCTGATCGATCTATGTTACATGTCAATGTATTTTTTATTTAATGCATTTAATTAGTTTATGTGCGATGATAAATCGGTAAAATCTATAATTTACAAATATGAATGAGTTAAAAGTTATTCAAATTAGCATCAAATACATTTAAACATCGAAACTTGCATTTGTGGGGCATGGATAAAATTAACTAAAACTGTATATACTTGTACTGCATGGCAGAATCGCAGTTTGGCATACTTCAAGCGTAAACTTGTTCAAGGTTTCGCATAAATTTTATAGCCATCGTGTTTTACAACATTTCAATGAGGAAATGATTTCAAAATTACAATAAAAAATGTAATTTCTGGTCACTATTTATTAATTGTGAACCCTAGAAAAATGTTTCAGACTAACCTAAGAAACAGAATTCATTATGCCAACCGTATACATAAACACAGACAGAAGCCAAAAAGCACGTGAGTAATTTGTTAAACTGTATGGCTGTCGTATCAAGTAACAGGTTGTCTCAGTGTAAATATGATATATGCACGATGCAGTGTCGTTGTACATGTACATTTTCGCTTGCGATTTTCCATCAATGAAATAGCTCGCATAAAGTGCGAAAACTATTTAAATTGTGACAGAAAAAACAACAACATCCCTGCTACACTAACTACAACTGATCTTACAGCTAGCTTGTCGTTGCATCCATTTGTAACCATAACAAGAGCCGAGTCTTCTAAACAAATGCGCATTTTGTCTTCTCCATTGAATTCTCGCACCACCTCGAACTCATGCTGGAACAGGGTGCGATTTAACGGCTTGTATAAAACAACATCAGCCACTGCATCCAGATCGTATTCAGATTCATTCAATTCAATCTGGTTGCAAAGAAATGTTATGGTAAAGATCTGAAGAGAAGTCGATGGAATAAAGCTTGTGAATAATAAGTTGTGCGATTTGAATTCTGACTGAAGAAAGTTATAAACGTTCGATGATTGGTCGAGACGTGCATACCACAACGGAAGCCGTCATAGTCGGATTGAATAAATGCATATTTAGATAGCTCCTGGTCGCATTCAATACATTGGCCGGAAGTTGGGCATATCTGAAATGTGTGTGGTAGTGTACTGGTCATTTCGGCCTCGATCATGGTTGGTGTAACTGGTGTTGTAGTATAAAACAGATACACAACTATTTCTGAAACAGTTAGGTTTTGGTAAACTCCGAAGTTGTTTAATTACAGAAAATGGCCCCAACAGACCAATTGTTTGACCAAGGGGATTTCAGCCAACTGTCCACCGTGTTTGTGGTCGCAATGTCGGATACCTTGATTGGCTCTCTTGGGTGAAGCAACAAGACAGCAATGGGAGTGGTAAAGGCTAGTTCGGAATATATGAATACACATGTTCCATTAGGAGAACGTACTTTTCCCGTTAAACAAAGTATCTTCCGGCAGCCGGATGTGTACTAAAACGAGAATGTTTTAAATATTCATTTTTAAAAAATATTAAACAAATCAATGTCAAATTGTAAATAACAATAGGTAAACATTGAAAATGTTATGGCATCAATGCGTTCATCGAAGTGAGAAGAAACGTGTTGATAATTAAATCCACATAAATTGCTGCTACCTGTGTGTTAACGTGTTGGTTTACACAATCTTTAACAGAACATAGAACAGAACATATCTTTATTTCGTCCCATGTATTACAAAGCAATACAGCATGGGAAATTGAAATACAATAAATATAACACATTAAACAGTTCCGGTCAATAGAAAGAGTGAAAGGGATAGAGGATAAGGAGAAGGATGAGAGATGTATATAAAGAGAGAATGGATGGGGGGAGCTTAGATCAGACATAAATAGTGTGTTAATAATTGAGTCAAAAATACATGTATACATAGGCTATAAGAATGCGTGTCAGAATTTCAATAAGTGTTTTTCGGAACAGCTAAAGGAAAATAATTATAAGATAGATAGAGTAGATAAGTGTAAATAAGACAACAGTTGGAAACGATGAAATATTTACAGAACGATGTTTTAAGAGCAAACTATATAACCAGTCCAACCAAATCTTAGAATGACGTTACGGGCCCTAGATAGATTTCCAAAGAAAAAATAGGTTAAGTAATAAGATAAGTTAATTTAATAATCTCAAGAAGTGTAGGCTTCGGAAAGGAAATAAGGTTAGTATACATAAAACTTTATAAGACCTTAGCTAGACACATATAAGCTACATTTACAAATTATGTGTACAGCTGTACATAAGCAAACTATGACGACATTGCTATATTTGGTTGGTGGTTCAAAAAAGGGTAGGATATACCGCATAAGGCATTGGGTCAATATATATGTGACCAAATAATTATGGTTAACATAACTTCCTCGTTTTATACACTCATATATGTACAATATACATAATATACAGTTACACCTTTCACGAGTTCAGTGTTTTGACTACATTATTTTAATTAAATAACAGGAATGGTGCAGTTCTGTTTAAATGCTATGTGATAAAAATGTCAGTAAACAGATACTGGCATCGTGCTCTGTAAATAATATTAAATAATAATACTAATAACAAAACACATAATATAAACAGCAACAGCAAAAACAATAAATAAAAGAAAAAAAAGAAAAAAGATTTAAGGTCACGAATCGTGGTCATTAGAAGGTAAAGGGATTTACAGTAGACAGAAGTTGATCCCTTGCGACGCTAAATAGCCTGCTTTTGATGATATAGAAGTTTTTGTGTTTGTTTTTTTGTTGTTGTGTTTTAGTTAGTGAGATAACGTAACAGTGTCGTTTCATATTTGTTTGCAGCAACAGTGCTTCCTTTATCAAATAGTGCATCATCAACCAGTGTATGATTAAGGAAAGTGAAATGCTATGTAGGTAAATCTATTTAGGCGCCGCAGGTTTGTACAATTAAGGCTATTTAGTGTGAAGGGTAAATAGTAGTAGTGTATTCTACGCTTCAGTGACAAGGTCATTTATGCAAGATACAGACTGCTATAGTAATACAGTGACTTGTTTTATTTCGAGGAAACAAAATTGATCAACTGGATTTACCTAAAAAAAAAAAAGGTGAGTGGTACAATTTTGATTACATATATACATTAAAATTCATACTTTCATGTATATGTTAAAGAGTTTATTAATATCATTGGCTAAATGACATAATAATAATAATAATAATAATAATAATAATAATATTAATATTAATAAAAAAACAACAACACTTTGTATACTGGTTACAACTTTAAACAATTCTGTCTAAAATTGTAAGATTATAAACTTATTGTAGAAATGGACAAAACTGGCCCGGGGAAACTGGAATATGTCAGTTAAGAAAACTTTTTCAATATATGTGAAATAAAAATACTGACAGATTTTAAAATTTTAGGCGAGGCTTCTGAAAGTAAAAACATTAAGGGTGCATTATTATGATTATCGTATAACTGTGTGATTTTATAGCGGATTCTTTCTGCATTAAAAAATTCACAATGGAGGAGATAATGTTTTTCATCACCAACAGATCCATTTTGACATAACGGACATACTCTTTCTTGATAGTTAATACCTATGTACCTCCCGGTCTCAACTGGCAATGAGTGATTAGCTGTTCTAAATTTAAATATGCGGATCATGTCGGCTTTATTAAGATCTGTAAGATATTTTTCTAATCCATGAGTATGTTTAAAACTAAGATACGTTCTCCCCTTGTTTGATTGGAGAAGTTCTGCATGCATTTGTTTGAATTGGTCGATTAGAATTTGTTTCAAATATACATGAATCTTATTTAAATTAATATTTAACTAATTATTCCATATGTCTGGTCTGCCTATGTTAGTTAGAATTGATTTTATTTTTGCTAGCCACTTACAATCAAACTGTTCATTTATCATATAACGGTATATTGTTGAACAAATTTTAGTTTGTTTACCTGTTATTAACTTAGACCAAAAGTTTATCATACTAGTATTGATAGTGGAAATCTACCGAGTTCACCATACAGAAAGTTAAGTGGTGTCGCGTTTTTGGCTTTTGTAATACGCCTTACGGAAATTGCAGTGTATTTTTTCGATAGATTTAAAATCTTCAAAACCGAATAATTCGGACCCATATAAGAGTATAGGAGCTATAGTATGATCAAATAATTTTAAAATTAGATCAATTGGTAAGTTCGAGTTTTGCGTCCTAGTATACAGAATGTGCAGAGCTTTATTTGCCTGTTGAGTAACATGGCATCTGGCTTTATAGGAAGATCCATTACTGGAAAAAGTCATACCAAGATAATGATAATGATTTACTATTTCAATATCGTCATTGCCAATATAAAAATTAAGATTATTTGTTATTCTAGCACCAAATACGATACTTTTTGTCTTATTATTGTTGATAGTTAAGTGCCAGTCATTGCAGTAATTGGCAAAATGTGTGAGGCTATTTTGAAGATCATGTGGCGAGTTTGATAAAATAACAGTGTCATCTGCATAGAGAAGGATTAACAGTTTAAGCCAATGATCTGGTGAATGTGAAGAATCCAGATCTATGCCGGACGAGCCATTATTTAATAAATGTGAGCTGACATCGTTTAAATATAGAGAAAATAAAATCGGCGAAAGATTTTCGCCTTGTCTCATACCGATAGTGCTTACAAAGAAATTAGAGTAATTGTTTTCAGAGAAAACGCACGACTTGATATTTTGATACATGTTGAAGATAATGTTAAAAAGTTTACCATTTATACCATTTAAAAGTAATTTATGCCATAGACCAGCTCTCCAGACAGTATCGAAGGCTTGAGAGAAGTCTATGAAAGCACAATATAGTTTTTTTCTTATTTTTTTTTAAATTTGAATAAGTGAATATAGCGTAAAAATATGATCTGTGCATGAATACGATTTTCTGAAACCAGCCTGGTTTTCATTGAGAATATTGTTGTCATCGAGATATTTGTTAAGCCTGTTGTTTATTATTGATGTAAAAAGCTTGCCAAGACAGCTGAGCATAGTTATAGGCCTATAATTATTAGTTTCATTTTGGTTGCCTTTATTTTTATATATTGGAATAATGGCACCTTCGAGCCATGTTGAAGGAACATGCCCAGTATTTAAAATAGAATTGAACAATACGTAATATACATTAATTAATTTGTCTTGTGACGATTTGATTTGTTCATTAAGAATATTATCAAAAGGGCTGGATGCCTTGCATGCTTTTAAACTATTAATGCATTTTTTTATTTCGTTTTCTGTTATTACATTATCTAGTATGGGATTATGACTTGTATTTTTTATGTTATTATATCTTTGGTCATTTAAAACCTTATTGTTTATGTTTTTACAGTGTACATAGAATTCGTCAATAGAAGGTTGGTTTCTTTTTCAGTTTTTGGTTTTATCGAAAATGAAACTTAATGTTTGCTAGAGATGACTTTCACTAAATAGACTTAAATAGACACATATTAAAAGGCATTGTTACTTAATTGATAACACATATTGAAAGGCATTGTTACTAAATTGATAACACATATTGAAAGGCATTGTTACTTATTTGATAACACATATTGAAAGGCATTGTTACTTATTTGATAACACATATTGAAAGGCATTGTTACTTAATTGATAACAGCTGTTAACTAGCTGGCTAAAATGTTTTGAAATGATACTGTAAAGGAAAGCATAGAACAAGGGCATTCTAGTAGGTTTTTTTCACATTTGCATTTACCTTGTTTGCCTTTGTCTACTGGTAGATAAAATTTAAATATCTGTTAGAGTTGTGATAGGGCCTTTTCTTATTTACCTATTGCAAACTTTAAGTCGCAAAAGTAAACAGGTATATTCTATTAGTCGTTTCTTCAGCGGTTTGACGTTATCCAGTTTGCTTGGCGTAATTTATGTTAGATCAGTACTGACAGATTCGTTACTTTTCTGACTCATGCCATTGATAGTAACATCTGATATTAAATTTTGACATATCAACTAAATCCTTTTTATGGTAGAAAAATTAGAAAAAGAAAAGTAGTTTTAACCTAATTATGTAAATTCAATTTGTTTAACGTAAGTTCACATGCCTCCATTCGTTTGGAATGCTTTGACACAGATCAAATTATTGTATAGTTTATAACTGTGTTTTGGAAATGAAATATTTAAAATCTAGTTGATGATCTTGTGTTGCACATAAATTATTTGCAAATAATCAGACGTAAGGTTTATCGTTCGATTAAGAATAAATTCAATTTATTAAAATAATACATTTCGAAACAATACTTCACAAACGATTACCGTGTCTGTATAAGTTGCTTTTGATTTATAAAATGAATAACAGACATAATTTAATCAAGGACTGTTTGGTCCAGTGTCGAGATAATAAGCCTATAATTATGTTTTGGAAGTTCCTTTAAAATATAAAATTAGACGAAACAAAATATCGCTTTTATTACCTCATATATCGAATACGACAAAATAACAAGGTCCTCTGAGTATTGCAACATATATACAATTTAAAAAATAAGGCAAATGTATTCACATGCGAGTCAAATATAAAAGCTACAAAAATAGGACACGTATTTACCTAATTTAGAGCAAACTCAATAAGTTAATTGTATCTGTTTTAACTCCCGATGCAGGTACTTACTGTTAGTTGTTTCACTTTGACGGGATATTGTTATTTACACAGTTTGTTTGATAGAAAAACCTTCAGGAAGTGCGAGGTCGGAGCGCTCCACAAACCAGGTTTAAGCAACACAGTCGACCCTTTTGCCGATTGACTATTCCAAGGCGGTAACTGATGGTTTTTTTTTGTGTGTTGTGTCTCGTCTCTGTGTTTTTGTCACATTTGCATATACCTTGTATGCCTTTGTCTACAGGTAGATAAAATTTAAATATCTGTGGAAATTTTGATAGGACCTTTTCTTTATTACCTATTCAATAGTTCTGGCCTCGTAACGGTCTGTCGGCAAGAGGGCCGACTGCGATTCTTAACCTACTTTAACAAAGCTCTAACCTCGCACATTCAGAGGTGTCTCTCAAATACAAGCCATGGAAATAATCTATTTGAAACAAAAGGTTATTGTAAACGTGACAAAGTAGTGGGCAAGATATGACACATCTAGGGAAATGTCAACAGTTACTTTGGATGAACCAGTCGGTAATAGGGCCTACTTGGGTGCTAAAACCGAGTTTCAAGCGCTCCGACCTCATATTTCCTAAACGTTTTTATCAGTGGCAGTGTAGATTAAAATTACCCATATAAAGTGTGCTACAACTGAAAGTAAGTGTTCTAGTAGTATACACTACCTTTCCACGCTTTGCCTTGCTACAGGCTAAAATTGTGTTGTCTGGTCTGGTACCATCAGCATCTAGGAAAACTTCTGAATTTAGAATCAAAGTCATCGACTGTGCGACTCCATTTCCAAATGTCACTGGCGGATCTTCACATTTAATTTTGGTGATTGGTTTGTATTCGGCCAAATTGCACATTAAACAAAAAATGTTTGCGTAGACGCTATTAAAAATGACTGGCGAGAAAAATCCGCTTTCGCATGAGAGTTTAACTTGTTCCGTCGTCAAATTTAAAAAAAAGTGTCTCCTTTTAAGTTATTGCTGCAGGATCTGATTACATTCACATAACACAATTCGGGTCCTAAGTCTAATATAATGTCATTTGGTGGCAGGAAAACTATGGTGCAATATGTCCCATGGTCTATGAAACTTTCATAAGCTAACTGAGCAAGACTAAGCATGCGGACAGTTTCAACATTAAGTCGGTTACAATAAAAATTGGGCATCCAGTTAACTACATCCCCGGCATTGTCTTCTTCAGCACAAATGTGATTTTTATAAATAAGACGGGTTTCCCTAGAGTTTACAGGCAACATACTGCCCCAGAGTGCCACTTTAACATCTTCACATCTTTTGCCTGAAGTCACTTGGCTGACGTTGTCGTTATCGATCGGAGCGTTTGCATTTGTAGAAGATGTGACCATAAAAACAGACGGTATCTTTGAATTGCTGTGTGGAATAGAGGCAAAAGGCACTCTTGTTGGCTTCTTTCTTTTGTTTTGTATTTATCCATCTCTGGAAAGCAGCAGGCGTCCTTCTCCCACAGTCCTCATCACAGGAACAATCTGTAAGGCAAAAGATTAGCATCTACATTCTGTACAAGATCAAGATCAAATCTATGCCGCTCTACTTACTCCTCTATGAATATCCCTAACACGAATTGTTTTCCGGAATAACTAATGGAATTTATATAAAATAAACAAACCGTCTGCAGATTTTCTAGAATGTTTCATTGCCAACCTACGCAAACAAAACATACACGTATTTATTGACATATTTATTTACGTTTGTTATAAACGGTCGGAGATTACAGTAAAAGTGATGAATTTAATATATTTTTCGCTCCCCTTTGATTAGATATTTGGATTTTGTGCCATTAAGCATAGGTGTGGTCATATATAGGCTTTAAACGACGGCTTTGAGAAGGCTGCTCTTAAAAATTGAATTTTTTGGATGTGTGTGTATTTATATTGTATAAGCGGCCCGGGTTAGCTCAGTCCGTACAACAAGCGCCCTCTTTTGGTAAGATTTAGTTGAGTAACATTTTGTCAGGTTCACACTGTATTTTTTTTGTTATCTTTATTATAAAACTCCTCATCTGATAGCTAAGGCATTTCAAGCTGAGAAGCTTAATTGCGGTGCTCAATGGATGACTTTAACCGATATGTTTGCAATAATCACACAGGTGCCGCTTGTAATTGATCATTTTCTTACATCTGTTCTTCAATTTGCCCGTCCTAAACTTGCTCGAGGACAATATTTTTTTAAATACATGGCAGCGAATAATTATGATCATCATAGCGACGTCCAGCTAATTTGGTGGAGGAAGACCCCAAACATATGTCCGCGTAGAACCGCAGGCGCACCTTAGGCCAGTTTCAAGACCTTCCCACATTAAGTCCTTCGCCACAAGGGACTCGAACCCAAACGGTGAGTATCTAAGCGGTTAGAGGAGTTACAAAGCAGCAACTTTACCATTATGCAACGGGCGATCCATCGAAGACAATACAATTAAAATATTAAATGTTATATTGACACATTTGACAGAGGTTATTTTGAAGCAAGCATACATTTTTATAAAATCGGGGTTTTATGATTTTGACGGATATCGAAATTGAATCTCCGTTTCCCCGTTTACTTACTTTAAACTGCTTAATAAAGAGATGTGGATATACATACTTAGGCGTTTATATTTTTCATTAACCTGCACTTTGCAAAGATGTCATCATAGTTATCAGTTTGATTCAATCCTATTCGAAGGATAAAATAGTTTGGTTGTAGTATGCACTTGCCTTGAAATGTAACAAGATGTTTTTGTTTCCTCGCACGGGCACAACTATGGTCATATTGGCGACTTACAGATAGTTATTTGCGGAAGAAGATCAAAGAGTTGTATTTGAGTAAAACCACCGGCGTACCGCAGCTTAGCTGAAAAATCTAATTACCTGATAGTTTTCCTTCAGACTTTGACTCGAACCCACGTGCTGAGGGGCTAAGGAGTTGCCTCGGTGACTCTAACCGATCGGCCATATGTCGATATGTTATGTTACTTTATAAAAGATAGAGTAGACTTACCTGGCACGATGACGGCAGACAAAACGCGAATCATACTTATTTATCATATTATAAAAATCCACATTGTCACGTTCAGTAAACCACGTCTTCAGAAAGACTAGCATCGATGAACAATCGTGATAAGAAGACAGTTGTTTTGCATTAAATAAAACGGGCGAAGCAAGAAGCTTCATTCCCGATTGTCCCACTCGGGTTTGTAGCTGTTCGGATTTGTTTTGATAAGAGATTATAGTATTTACCATATTTTGTCTGGCAATGATGTCGGTTTAGGATTAAAAATAACACGCCTTAAAAAAGAACTAAACAGAACATTCCTTTATTTCATCTCAGGTACAACATGGGATACTATACACTAATACAGGTTTACAAAATACAATGTTCAGGCTTTAACAAGAAGGTATAATTTTTCATAAAGAAGTTAAAGTGTAAGGATATTTTGCTGTTGGGTGGAATGTTTGGGGGAACACTCAACATGTTGAAATGCTAGCGCAATATTATTGTTTCGTTTCATTGCGAAAGAAAGGTCGAGAACTGAAGGAGAAGGTAAAGGGGCGCGATATTTTGTAAGGTAGTGGCAAACTAAAGTGTTCAATTAAGGAGATGAGGCGACAGATTTACAATAGTTTTCAAAGTAAACAAGCTAGCCACTTAGCAAGGCAAGGGAGCATGCAAATTGTAGCCGAAAATATGAGATTTTAAATTATCACAATTCAGCGCGAAGTTTGAAAGTTTAAAGTAAACATTGGCAGCAATTTTAGAGTTGTCTTGTAAATATATTTCTATTTATTTTTTTATAATAAAACTTAACGCTCAGAACCCATCCAGCCAATATATGTCATCATCAGGTTATGCATGTAACCTCTATTGGCAGGTTAATAGATGTCATATTTCATCCTAGGTCTACATGTATATCTTTCTGCTGCTCTCATAATCATCTTTATGTTCAAGATAAAAAGGTATGAGAAGCATATCCTCATACCCACAAAGTAACCAGTTTCTCTACCTAAACTTTTACTGCCATACTATACACCCTCATGTCATATCTCCTCAAGCCAGATTATACTCTTTCTGGCCATCTCCCATTTTTACATCCTAGGCCATGTATGTATTCTATTATACTATATTGTTTAAGGGCGATAATTAACTACCACCATGGTTATTTATCTTGTCCAGGACATACATGTATTATTATGTCTTAAGACCATATTATACTGCCCTAAGACCATGCTCAAAAACCATAGTATACTACTCGTAGACAATATTATGCCTCTTCATACCATAATATACCATACCAGGACTGAAATATTCTATCCTAAGCTATACCTATAAGGCAATATTTTACTGTCCAGGTCATACATATATACCATACCATACCACTCTAAGCTATATTATGGCTCCTCAGTAATATGCTTGTCCAGACCATGTATACCATATTATACTGCTTTAAGCTATATTAAAAACCCTCAGACAATAATATACTGTCCAGACCATTTATGTATACCATATTATAATGCTCTTAGCTATTTTAAAAAAACCCTCAGACAATAATAATATACCGTCCAGATAGTATATTTATACCACATTAAGCTGCTCTAAGCTATATTATACCCCTCAGACAGTTATATATTGTCCAGACCATACATGTATACCAATTTACACCCTAAAGCTATATTATACCCCCTCTGACAATAACATACTGTCCAGGCCATACATGTATACCATATTTTACTGCTCTAAGCTATATTATACCCCCTCAGACATTAATATGCCTGTCCAGACCATACAAGTATACCATATTATACTGCTCTAAGCTATATTATACCCCCTTAAACAATACTATGCCTGTCCAGACCATACATGTATACCATATTTTACCACCCTAAGCTACATAATACCATCTCGGGCAATATTATTTTGTCCAGGCTATACATCTGTGCCAGATATTACTGTTCTAAAACCATATTACTTTGCACCAGGGCAATATCATTCTGCCCTAAGCCTTTTATAACCTATTAGACATGTTTAAGTTTAACAACTTATTACATTATATAGCAGCTAAAAAGGTTGAACTGCCGACCATACCAAGTCTTCACACTACCTTAATAACTTGTCTGACAGGGTATCCTTGACAGTTAAACCCAGCAATAACAAGAAATGTTAGACATTTTTTATCAATACCCTAATCTAAAGCTTTTACATTGAAACATTATTATAAATCTTTTGTGTGTTTGTCAGTAGTATTGCCATGTAGAAATAATTACGTTCACATAGTAAGTTATTATTTTGTTGTTTGACATTATTGAATTGAATGAAAACTTATTAACCCTGGTAGGTAAGCCGATTTAGCTAGAGCCGTTTTTGCATTAGGCGTTTAGTACAATAATATTAAATGTTTAAAAAATTCAGTTTTTGTTTGAATTATTAAGTAAGATTGAATAAAGTCATGATTAATTAGTTTTGTAATTGTCTATCATTTCAAAGTAGTATTGGCATTGAAATGTGTTTGTATTGATGGATGTCTGTATTGATGAGTTTGTTATAACTCCAGAGGTTACATCTGGTACCCAGTCTCAGAATGGCTACAAATGTATAATGATAAGTGCCATTGTCACGTGAATTACATCAAAGATGCAATATTAAGGTAGTGGTTTTATTTTGGACAAAAGTTTTATTTCCGGCTTACGGCAAGCTGTGTTTTCAAATCTATGCAGTGGGATGGCGTGGGTGGTGGTATTTCTTAAGATTACCCATAATAAAAGGTAAATTTTGATATGAATTTATTGTCTAATCCTTGGTCACAAATCATTGAAGTGAAGACAGTTATATTTGTGCAATATATTAAACAATATAAAATATATTCATACAGAGGCTGTTCTCTTAAAGAATGTAGCCTTCACTATAAAAAATATTTTGTATGATGCAAAATGGCACCAGTTTACCACGCGCTGTCACATACCCTGACAATGAATCAGTCTGAGGTAGAATAATCATTACTTGCACATCATAAGCAAACAGACAGACTTCACAACTTATAACATTTTCTCACTGCTGATTAATCTTGTTCCTATGATTTTATTACTGACACACAAAGGTGCTATTTCATCAAAAGTCCTAGCACATGTTTTTGGTTATAAGTCCACTTAATTATCCTATGTGCATTTAAATAAACCTCATAGGACATGAGTAAGCCTTATAACCCTTTAGAAATTTAGGAGTAGTGTACCTGTCCTAGGACTGATTATAAATGTATGGCCCAAATACATTTTGAAATGTCCCACATAATTTATTTATTTATTTTGCTTTGGAAATATAATAAATATATATAATTGTACATTTTTTATCACATGTTGAAATGAAAAATGAAAACTTTTAACAAATGGCATTGTTGTATGTTATTATTAAAAAGCTGTAAATCCTTCTGATTCTGAGTTTGCCTCATGAGAGTGTGAAGGATATATATATATATATATATATATATATATATATATATATATATATATATATATATATATATATATATATATATATATATATATATTGATTTGTTTCGTAAATGGATATTTAACCTAGGCCTAGATTAATTTATATTTAATACCTTCTTTTACAATTTGCTATACAATAATATTTAACAGCATTCCTCTTTATGAAGACTTTATATCTATAATTCTCTCCCATAATTGAAATAACTTTTTAACAATGCTTATTATACCTTTTTTTCATAATCCTTTTCTTTTCTAACAATAGCTTTTTCTCAGTATCTTGAAATTGACTGACCAAATATATACACCTAAGCATGTTTTCCTTCCTAACTATCTCATCAAGTGAAATCTACATTAATCTTGGTAGCATAATCTTTAGGGACTGCACATATTTCAAGGCAATAAAAAGTTTTTATAAAAAAATTATCTGGAAAATAAATGTCCTTAGTATATTAATACCTGTTACTAATACAAACTGTAATGCCAAAATATTGTTTTTCCTTAAACAAAATTAACAAAAAGAAAGCAAAAAGTTTAACACACATTTAAATAAATCATTTGAACATCCATGTGGTAAATATATTCAGGCTTATTTACAATAAAAGCCTTAATGAATTTTTAAATTTAACACTTCGAAGCGATGCCTCCTTAAACTGTTTGCAACAAGGAATATTGTTATGGTATAAATGGTATAAATATCCAATGATATGCATCGAGATAAAAAGAAAGTTTTTAAAGGCTTTATTCTTTTAAAAAGATTTAAGTGAATTTGTTACAAATGGAAAAAATAAGGCTATTTGTGTACATATTATACCCCGCTAGGAGTCTCTCCCCATCGCCAGATCCGCCCATGGTTATAGAGAGAACAAATTTATATACATATATTTACTTATTTATTTATTTATTTCAAGATTAGTTGCAGCATATCAGTTCAAAGTTAATTAGTAGGAATCCTTGCTCAATGACAAACATCACTACTGTGCTTCGAACCAGGGACTCTGTGATCTTGAATCACTACACCAAGGATGCTCATGCTATTTTCAAGATTAAAAACAAGTTGATGTAATGATTCGATAAAGTTTATTCTTAATAGTAAATACAATAGGTTATATCTTTGTTAGTGTAATTAACCCACAACACAACAAAATTCAGTTCAATTGTTTTTATCCGCCTAAATGTCTGTTTCAACTGGCACTAAAGGGTCGGCAGGTTTTTAATGTTTGGTTTGTAAACGTGTTTCGAAGTACCTTTCTGAGAGATCTCCAGTACTCGAGATAGTTTTTCTTTTTGTTTTTGCTGGTCTGGATCTTATTGCTTCTTGGTCAACCATCGTTCTTAACTTGTGTCTCACCGACGATTCAGGTAGTACAAATTCTATTCTCTGGAAACGAACTTAGATTTTGCATCCCCATAATCTCTAATTAGGTTCATGGCTGCCCACATCTGAGATGGGGAGTACGACATGTACTTCTTTAGTGCCAGAAAATATAAATGATAACCTAATGAGAGAAGAAAACCAAGATACAATTAAAACTGCAATGTCTAACTTGTTTCGGTACCTCGAACGACGGCTGTACGTGTTTCAATAAAAATTACACATTCAGCGTAATTAACGCCTACATGTTACAATATCCGTGTTTCTAGATATAGTCTCTCATTTTGAGCACATGACTTATATGTGACTTAAGACATAACGAAATGGACTTTCCTATAGAAAGACGCTTGGTATGCGTTTCATATTAAACATGCAGGGTAATTGTCTTCTGATTGCGATTGGTTAGTGTGTTAATTACGCTTCGGAAAGGTGAAAATGATGTGGGTTATCTTCGTGGGGCGTTTTCTCCAATCGGAACTCTTCGGGTAATTCCGTCCTCGGGACAATCATCCCTCGAATGTATCTGGTGCAATGATACTTAAATAAATCACGATCGTTTTTTTCGCCGGAAGTCGCGAAAGAATATGCCTAAAATGTAGTTCGTACAAAACATAAACAATACTGTCGTTTGACAGCTGTTTTGTTTGATGCGCTTTGTAAATTTAACTTGAAAGATTTAAATTTGAAGCAGCCACAAATTGAAGTTTAACTGGCATCGTACTATAGTGAGCTGTCATCCGAGCTGCCATCTTTGTTTTGACCTTCTGTCACAAAATAAGTCCCATTTAGGGAAATGGCCGAGGTGATCCGGCTACCTACATACATCCGAGAGATATTTCGCAAATTATCCGAGGTGTTCCGATTGGCGTTTTCTCGTATTTGACTTTTCGGAAAAGATACCAAGTTTTGAATAGGGATAGCTTAGCGATGGCTGAATAGATTTAAATGCGACTTTCGGTAAAGTGTTGTGTGATAAAAATACAAAAATCTTTAAAATCAAATAATTTTTAAACAAGACAAGATGTCAAAAAGTTGCGGCACGGTTCCCTCCGTTCAGGAGAGAAGAATATTTCGCCCAAGTTTGAACCAATTTAATTAAATTGTGTATTTAATTGTGTTAAAAAAATGGAATTCCACTAATTCGGGGCTGTTTTACAAAGTACTCAAATGAACAAAATGGATGCAATATTAAATTTATTCATGCTTTTATCACTGTTTAATAGTTTGAATGTTGCAATATTGAAATTATTCATGTTTTTATTACTGTATAATAGTTTGAATGTTGTTAGTCTATCTTTCTCACAGAAACAGGTAAATTTGGTAATAATCTTTTTGCAAGGAATACCCTAAAGTTAATTAGTCCATTTACATAATCGCAGTTATTGTTATCCACCTATCAATCACATAACTAGCAAAAGGGAATAAAATTCATAGAACATCTTTTTACTAGAGATTTATTATTTTAACCAAATACACTATTTACATAATATAAATAGAAAAGAAATTATGAAATACACAATTTTAAAGACATCAATTAAAGCAAACATAATTGAAATGCTGTTTGATGAAGAGATTGCAACAGAAGTCTAAATAAACCTTAAAGACAAAGTATTTGAAATAAAAAAGTGAATAAGTATTTATATATGTCCCTGCTAAGCAGCTTTGAAAATCTACAAGTGGAAAAAAATGAATGAACAATCTAGATAGTATAACTAAAAATACAAGCTGGAAAGAAATATACAGTTCTATAATCAAAGCAACACTTGATTCTTCATTAAGAAGTTTTTTATAGCCTTATTATGAGAATACTACCAACCAATAAATTACTGTACAAATGCAAATATGTAAAATTGTGTGATTTCTGCATCTCTGCAATTGAAACAAAGGAACACCTGTATTGGGTATGCATTAACGTACAGCCATTACGGACTGAACTAGTCAATCTTTTAAATTAAAAAAGTATACATATTATAACCAAAAAAGGGAAATGCATTATCAGGAATAACTACAAAAGTTTCTATAAAAATATGTGTAACAGACAATTTGTTTTAATGAAACAGTTCATATTTTCAGTAAAACTAAACAATGCTAAACCCACCTTTAGTATATTCATTTGGGTATTTAAGAAAAAAGGAAATAATTATGCTGAACAACAAATTGCTTTACAAAAAATGATGTTGAAACATTCCAAAACACTTGCGAAAAGCTATTATAAACTAACCATAACCACAACAACAGAGAAACAATAACAAAAAAAAGATATTGTAAATGTAATATTGTTAATGAGATGCTTCAAATTAATTCCTGCACACTGGCAGCACTGGAAATCATATTTTTAGATTTGCGGGGACCTAATAGTTAATGCATCTTAAAATGTTGCATAAACATTGCATCTTATGTCAGATTTTACCATGCATACTCTATAGACCGTTCAGAACAAACTTTTTGTCTGGTTATGGACTGTTTCGGAGCTAATAGGTAATCTCAATTCGTTTACATTCAATCCGAACATCCAAGGACGCACCGAAGAGCATTCCTATCTACTTTCGTAAGTAAGGGCATACAGAGTCTCCATGTACATTTAGTTAGGGGTTTAGAATTTTTAATAAAAAAAGAAAATCAAAATCACCAGTTTTTACCATGTTTGCATTAAAGTTACAGACATTCAAATGAATCAATTTAAGAAAAATACATGATCAAAAATAGAACACCTTTACCGAATCAATACCCGTACTCTGTCAGGGTTAGGAGGGGTGGAAAGCGTAAGTGTGCACCGAAAGTAGTACCCCTGACAGTTTGTTGTTGTTGTTTATGTTGATGATATTTTAACATTGATCCTTTTGTTTTTGACGGATTGGCTATAATGAATATAATGTCGTGCAATGTGGCGCAAAACAAAGCTATTACATAGTGAAGTTATACAAATTCAAAATAACTTCACTCCTATGACCAATAATGGACTGATCCATTTAGACCGGAACTGATAATTTCAGTGAAATTTTGCGGATACACTATACACTATGCAATTTCACTGTGTGTGTTTTCAGTGGTGGATAAACGTCTTTGCAAATCATAACTATTCTCCGCAGAGACCCTTGGTTATAGAAAGAACAAATTTATATATATACCCCCCCCCCCCACGCCCCCAACGCAAATTTCAGTGAGCATTCCATTTATAGCGTCGCTCCAGCGCATCGCAAATGAATGTGTGACACTGTGTTGTTGATCGTCGTATAGTATGTAACACAAATGATCTTGTATGCAGATTGTATGCATGTATATATAGGAAAAAATAAAGAGGTCCTATAAGAATTACCACAGATATTTCTGAACTTCTTCTAGACAAAGGCATACAGAGTAAAAGTGACCAAAACACAGAGACGAGATATTTCACACAAAAACAAAAACCAACAGTTACCGCCTTGGAACTGTCATTGGCAAAAGGATAGACTGGGGTGCTTAAATCTGGTTTGTGAAGCGCTCAAACCTCGCACTTTCTGAAGGGGTTTTCAAACAATCAGTGTAAATAAAATATACCATCAAAGTGAGACAGTTAACAGCAAGCGCCTACATCGGGAGTTAAAACTCATATAAGTATATAATGATCAAAGTATATTACACACAAACAAGATAACTCTAATTATAATCACAATATGTATACAATGTACAAGAGATAAAAGTCTCGGCAACCTAGAAGTTCCAAACGAGAGAGTGGTTTGAAATAAATCAGTACAAGCGATGACGTAAAGTAAGAAAATATAACGACGTTATAAGATAAAAAATGCAGTGACGTCATTTGTCAGCATTAAAATGTACAGTTACAAAAGCACGAAGGAAAAAATGGAATTTAAGAAAACATTCCAAACCAAACCAACAAAACAATATATAGTATTCTGAAGAGATAATATGCAATGAAATCCAAATGTTTTGTTATAACAGGCCGAGGATTTATCCGTAGCTGGCATAATGAAGGCAAACAAATTCTCGAAGTTATGCGCACTTTGCAATCCTACGTAAAAGGTATGGAGACCGCCCAAATTGTCTCACTTTTATAGGGCCCGACTACCGAGATGAAGACATAATTCCAACAATGACTGTCCAACTATGGCTTTAAGTCGCTGTTTTCATGCGTTTACATTTAATATAGAAATTCAATGCATTTACAGTCGCTCAAGGCATTATATGTCGGCGTTCATAAGTCAAAGTTAAGCATTACATTTTCACAGGGCAAACATCATCGCCAGAGATACGGCAAAAATTAAACTTAGAAGAAGGGTGCTTCTGAGTTCTCTGTTATTACATCCGTTTGTTACAATAACAAGATCTGAGTCCTCTAAACAAATGCGAACTTTGTTAACACCATCGACTTCTCGTACGACCTCGAACTCGTGCTGGAAAAGTGTGCGGTTAGCAGGCTTGTAAAACACAAGATCAGCCATTTCGTACAGATCGTATTCAGTTTCCTCTAGTTCAATCTGGTTGCAAAGGAAAGTTTTCGTGAATGTCTGAAAAGAATATTCTCCAGGATATAGTATAGCACTGTTGCTGAAAACGTTATTGTATGTTTTTATTTCTGGTTGAAAATATGTGGGAAAGGTCATTAAATCTTCTTGCCGTGTTGTCCCCTTGGGTACCATATGTTCATTTTCTACAGACGGGATTAAATCAAATGTTGATAGCCGTTGATCGCACACAACACATTTACTTAAATTGTTACATATCTGAAAAGTTTTTGGTAGTGTCTTCACCATTTCACTTTCGATTATTGCTGGTATCACCGACGAACCCGCTCGATACATATACACGACTATTTCTGCAACCGTTATGTTGTGAATTAGCTCTGAGTTTGTTTCGTTACTAAATATGGCTCCAAATTCCCAAACATTTGGCCAGGGAGACTTTAGCCATTGGCTCACGGGAGATGAGCTCTCAATATCTGACATCCTCAACGACTCTCTTGGTTGAAGAACCAGGACAATTCGTGGCTTTGTGAAGGTCAGCTTAGAATATGAAAAGACGCACGTTCCGTTGAGAGTCCGTACTTTCCCAGTAGGACAAAGAACTACCTTACAGCCAGTTAACTGAAACGACAAGAATTGTGAAAGGTCGTTCTGCTTAATATTAAAGTACACATGTAGGTGTGTCGCCATAAAAATAATCACCAAAGACGATACTAAAATTACATAAAAATGATATTTTAATCGTTTCATAGTTCTCAAATCAGTTACGTTTTACTGCGCTACATAATTGATATAAGCTAACCTGGAATAGTTAGTTGAAAGTAATATCTCGTCTAAATCTTCGTCAAGGTTGTTAATGACAGAAGTTACTGTGATCTGAAAGATGCGTGACCTCTAATATGAAGATTGGGGTATTTACTACAGTTCATTTTCGCAATGTTCCGAATAAGAACAAAAGGTTACACAAAGGAAGAGACACATACAAATTGTTCGGAAATATTTCGGAAGCTTGCAGTTTTCCGATACTACATTAAAGCTTGTTCGTCGTTTATGTTTTAGTTCAAAATGGTTTATAACAGAAATGCGTGCCAGAGTTAACTGATATGTGATGAGTGTTATGAAACTATTAGGAAAGCAGAGATCTACAGATATGCTGTTTCCATTTGACCATACTAACACATAATTAGTGATTAACTTAACATGGTGATTTTAAATCAGTTTTTGGTCAAGCTTATTTTGAAAAATATATTTTTTAAATTTAATACAAAGTATATCGAAGCATTTTTTATAAACAATAAAACAAATTTAAAATAAATAATTTTATTCCGTCTATTTTAATTTAATAGTTTTACTATTTTTCTGACAAAAATACGTGCTTTATGATATTGAAACGAATTGATCAGATAAAAATATGTTCAAGAATTTTTTATCAAACAATTTTAACTATTTTATTAGTTGATTTTTTTATTTGACATGCACTAGTATTTAGATCATTTATTCAAGGTGGTTACCATAGAAAAATAATAACGAGGATTTCAACCTACCCTTTTCTTTCCTACTTTAGATTTCAGAATTCAATTTTCTAAAATAAATGTGAAAATCAGAGAATTCTATGAAGAAAGAGAAACTTAGCAAACGACTTCAGAATGAGAGTCAATTATATTACAGATATGTTCACGTAATTGTTAAATGTCCCATAAAATTGAAGCAAACACCTCTTACCCTTAAAACCTGTTATTAATGCACAAGATGTTTTGACTATCTGTATCTGTAGCACCAGTTTTCCAAAATAAAAACAGCTATACAACATGATTACCTTTGCACTCGTCCCACTGCTACAGGCTAACACTTCCTTTTTAGGTTTGTTCGCATTATCGTCATTATCAGTCAGGAAAACGTCAGTGTTCAAAATTAATGTCATCGATCCTCCTTCCGTAAACGTCACCGGCGGATTTTTACATGGAATCTTGCCCATTGTTAGAAATGCTGTTAGATCGGGGGCAATTAAATTGCAAATAAAACAAAACACGTTTGCGTAAACCTTTTCGAAAATAAAAGGTGAATAAAGCCCACTTTTGCACAAGATTTCTACCTGTTCAGCCGCCATATTGAGGAGGATGTGTCCGTTTGAGTCATTGTTGCATGAGCTGATTACATTACGGTAGCAGAATTTGTTCTTAATATCTGGTATAATATCTTCTGGTGGTTGAAATCTCAAGTTACAGTTTGGCTGAATCTGTTCAAAGCTTTCGTAAGCAAGCTGGGCAATCTGATTAGTTCTGCCTGTATAAGATTGTGATTGTTTATTAGAACAATAAAAGTTGGGCTTCCACGTCACAAGATCGCCGGCTTTGTCTTCTCTAGCGCAAACATAATTTTTATAAACAAGACGGCTTTCTTTTGAGTAGACAGGCAACATGCTGCCCCATGGCGCCACTTTAACATCACCGCATGGTTTGTCTGAAAAAGATTCTTTAATTCTATCGGTGTCAATGACTGTGTTGGCGTCCTTCAAGGAGGTGACCATGAGAACCGAAGGTGCCTTTGGATTTTCGTAGGGACTTGATGTGGAAAGGCACTCCTGATGGCTTCGATCATTGTATTTGTTCATCTCTGAGAAGCAGCAGATGTCTCTACCTCCACAGTCCTCATCACAGGAACAATCTGTAAAAAGTTAATCACGATGTATTTACAGACCGGATTCAAGATTAAGTCATGGCACGAAATTAACTAACGTTAACATTTATGAAGATTTTCTCGTGATATGTGTAGATGCAAGCAATGTGGTATCCCCTCGGAAAAGCAACATTTTGAGACAATGAGATAAAGAGCAGTATATTATTATATTGATAGCCGATACACTCATTCTTTATCTATAACTCCCGCATTCTATGTAGTGGACATAAGCAGAAGTTTTAGTTTCGAGAACCAAGAATAACGCAAACGCTGGAGAGGTGCTCACTATCGCAGTAATATATTTTGTTACATCAAACGTACAACCTTTCCTTAGATGCTGCATTGCTAGGCGCTCTGAGTGGTGGTTTATTAATTCAAAGTTCATTTTGCGTTGCATATTATTATTCCATATGCATCTTGTTTTAAATGGTTGAATACACGTACAGATAGGTGTTGATGATTGTATGCTGGTGATTTTAACTGCGTGACTTTGCCTATTGTTAACATTCTAAAATGGAAATACTTAGAACTACTTTCTGTTGCACTGGCGACAGGAACAGTCCTTAGTTGTTATGTCGGAAGTTTCAAGAGTAAAGTAGTTACACTTAACTCAATGCTCAGAGAATACAAATAAAAGCGCTGCAAGCAGCAATGTATTATTCACTACTCCGGAATAGTGGTCACATTTTTAGAGACTTAGAACCAGTAGGCCGGTGTAGATATCTGCCGTATACAATTGACTGTAGATAACGATCTCTTCTTTAAATTCACAAGCCTCCTTCTTTGTTGTGGACATAAGCATTGGATAAATGTCAGACCAAACTAGCACATTGAAACGCAACCGGTGAGACGAGAATGGAGAGAACTATTTTCACTGGTTTTATCACGCATAGATCTACTACGTTTCGCTTATGTTTTGTATTTCTACGCGTTCTATGGGACTGTTTGTTATTATAAATTCGATGTTCATTAAGCGTTACATGGTGTAATTCAATGTGTTTGGGCACAATAATGTAAACATTTGATGACTCTGCAGCGGGAGCTGTGTGGCTGTATCTTTCACTTCACATCCTGTCATGAAAATAGGTAGAACTTTGTCGCGCTAGGAGTAGTTCAAAGTAGTGAAGCAGCTGCATTAACGTGGTATTTTATATTAAATATTGCATATAAATGCTTTAACAACGTGTCTTTAACTGCACAAATATAATGTTCTTTGAAAAACACAATTACTGTGTTTATACTATAATAAAAAGACGTCAAGCTATGTTTATGTATATGATTGCTACCAATTTCCAACACACTGTGTAATACCACGTTTTATGTCCACTGTAATAATTTAGGTTAAAAGAGTTCGAATCAAGTCTCCAGTGCATAAATTAGTATTTAAACGTATTTGTAAACAATATTAAAATACATGTTACGTAGTTTAAACAACCAGCCCACCAACTTTTTTATTGTGCTGACGTTTAAAACATATGAGAATTTTTGTCTGTTAAAATAATATGTAAGATTAATTTAGCATATATATTAAGGACGTCTCAAGACAAGTGCTGTCTTACATTGTATTCAAATATTTTATAAAAGTGTTACTTGCAGCTTTGTTTTCGGGCGGTGTCGCTTGCGAAAACTAGATTTCGGAGGCACACTGGATTAATTTTACATGGCATTGACTACTCGCGATTAGATATTCATGCCTGGAAAGAAGTAGTGCGTCTACATAACAAATATGTATGTCTAAGGAGACTAGACGCATCAATTGTGTCCAGGCATGCTTCAAATGTTAAAATTAATATTGTTATCTGTGTCAATTTGTGTATAAGAGATAGTAGTTAAATCAAAATCAGTTCACTTTGATCGAATCCGGTAGTAGTATCAGCATTTATTTTAGACCTAACTCAAAGTAAATTGCAAAAGCATATAGAAAGTATTGATTTTTTTATAAAATGGTTTCTATTATGAAATGTTAGTGACTCTGATGAAATTTTTGATCCATTTTTTGAAAACTTTATATTAGAGTAGATGTTTATTTGCAGTTGAAGACTTGCCTGCTTCAAAATTTTCTATGCGTTGTACTTTGTTTTATTGTTTGAACATCTGTAATCACATACAGGGTCACACTAACACCACCCTGGCGCTGTGATATCTAACTGCTATAACTGTTATAGATAATTGTGTGCATTTAAATAGTATATAACCCTAAATGAGACTAGAAGACATACCTGTACAGCAGTTTTCAAAACTCACAGCAGGTACCGGTTGGTGAGAGAACTCAGAGATTAGCAAATCAGAATTATCCGTCGTCTTTCTTCTGCAGATGTCGTTTCCCAAGCAAAATTGAGTCATATTTTCTGGTATGCGGGTCCATGGTTGAGTGCTTCCAGCCTTTGCGACGGAGAACCATGCCACTAGTGCAATCACGCAACTCTTCATTGTTACGAATCCGAACACGTACGGAGCCCGATGTTAACGGTGATGAAGCTACTGTCTTAGTATACGTTTATTCGGTTGTAAGTACATGTATTTATAATTATGTGTGTGTCTGCGGGTGATGTTTCCGCCACTGTTGCGATGGTGTCGTTTTCAATAATATGACATTATTGATCAAACAATATTCTCAAAACTTAAGAGGATTTAATGCAACTTTAGCACGCATGCGTGGAGTGGGTAAGAGCAGTTTTTGATCTTCGTCCTGTATATCATCGCCCTACCTTTATGTGTGTCTGTCACGTGTCTTCCTAATTGGTCGTTAACAAACCTATAAGAACTGAAAATTTTAGTTGCCCTGTCCTTAGGTGTCCAAATTAGATCATTTTAAAATCGACGGTTTCCGTTTTAACGAGAACAAATCCATAAAGCATTTTTCTATTTTATCTTGTTATCTCATATTTTGCTTAAGTAACACTCCATTCACGACTTTCGTTAATTACCTTAACCTTTTTGGTTGACCTAAAACTCTTTTCAACTTTACCGACAAACTGAATAGTCCTCAAACCAATAAGAAATAAACCAACACTTTATAAAATACTTTGCTGTATTTGAGTGAGCATCTGGACAGTGGACTGAAAACAAAAAGAACGGACAATTTCGAATAAAATGACGGACTATGCAATTTCAAATAATTACAAAAATGTACTTATACATCACAATAAACTGTTTACCTACAGCAACTCGCATATTTTCCGATTATAAAGACCTCACTTAATGAACCTGTTAAACGTTCATGTACACTATCTGTTATATAACCATCCTTAGCACTTTCACTCACCCACCGCCCGTGTCGCTTAAAAAGTCTGTCCTTCACATCATTGTTTGCTGCTACTGTAGCACCTCCAGACCGCAACGAATGGGGCAATATTTAATAACATCATCAGCATGAGGCTCTAGCGTTTCTAGGAATAACTGTCTATGATTATCATAAGGCGTTCTATTGTTTTCCTTTCTGATTTTGTAACCGTTTTAGTTAAATATATCATACAAAACAAATAATATTCGTCAGATAACTTGCCCATTGAATTAATAATAATAATATCAATCACAACTTTCCGTTGATCTTGCTGTTGCTATCCTCTTTGCCACATCCTCCAAAGATAAATCCTATTGTGTTAGCATATATAGTTCTTTTAGACTATTTTGAAATCCTGCAAATTTACAGAATAAGGATAGCATTATTTGCACACATGCGCAAACTATCTGCCAGTCTTGCTGCAGTTAGATTAAAAAAAAGGTTTTCGTCGTTCCTATTTATTGTTTTCCTTGGTGATTGTAAACATACTAGTGCGTCCTTACCGACCTGTTCCTTAGCAACAGAACGGAGATACCTCGTGCTCAAATTATGGCCATACTGAAAGGACGATTGTGAGTAGTGGTTATTATGTAGTTCAATAATCCTATTGTTCTTTTTTGGCATTGTTTAATGGTGACGAAATAATTAAATGAGTACATAACTGGGGGCTCAATACATCCTTTGTTTGGATTCGTTCGTGTTTGCCGTAATAGAGGAGTTAACAAAGACACTCCGCATGCGCCAATATTGTTTCCTTTTGTCGAATTGTTACCGTAGAATAGAACTCGCAACTCTGACGTCGGGGAACATAATTGTGCTTCTGGCTATCGCATTAGACACGAAACTCTTATTTAAAGGGCAAAAATAATCAATTGGTGAATTATATCATTCTGAAAATATTATATGTTGATCAGCCGTTGTTGAAGGCAGAAGGGACAGTCTTATTTGTTGATAAATGTTTTGAAGGTAATTTAGGTCATCAGATGTTAGATGTATATTGTTTATTTCGAGAGTATTTGAGTGCACCAACTCGTATATACATCACTTATGTTATCACTAATACAGTGTCATTCTTATTAAATTTATTACTGATATGTTTATATTATTTTACTCGTGATGAGTAATAAAAGTTTCGTCCGAAGTATCATTTATCTGATTATTCATACAAAACTACATCTGACAGCTAATTCAGTGTGAAAAATATAACACTACTCTGTTTCTACTATAAGTGTTCCTGAAGCAAAGTTTTATATACAAAGCATTAAAGAAGTGTACGACATATGTGATCGAAAAAATCATGTGGCTTATGAATGGAAAGAATTATGGTAGCAATCTACACAATGCGGATTCTGCGCGGGGGTCATATAACGGCCAGATTATGAAACGGATATGGTAAACAATGTGTAAGATTATCACTATAAGTAAGGTGCTATAAACGTAAAGAATCGCTTACAGAGGTGTAACCGTTTGCGTTTACAGTTCTTGCGTTCGTTCGGCGTGCATTCGCATTCCCGGTTAGCGTGTACATTTATTTGCATTCACCCTCACGTAAGAAAACCGCATCTCACGGACAGGATAAAAAATCTTGGACCGGATACGAATTTACACCCGTAACGCGTGCTTGTTGAGATTAGGTTACACATGACCAATACAATATTTCATTGATCATATGAAAATAATATCTAGATTTGCCGAAAATGAAAGCATTGATTATTTATTTATTCTCGAAACTGGTTTGCCTTTTTCTTAAGCTAAAGTCAATGTAAGTTTAAACGGGCATTTTCAGCAGAAGGATGTTCATTAATGCAATCACTGCCACAATCAAATTATGTCAAAAGCTCACAGTAAAATATGAAATATGAAACGTTCTTTTGAAATAAGCATAAATAATAATAAAATCAGCGTTTTATGATTTTGACGGATATCGAAATTGAATCTCCGTTTCCCCGTTTATTTACTTTAAACTGCTTAAATAAAGAGATGTGGATATACATACTTAGGCGTTTATATTTTTCATTAACCTGCACCTTGCAAAGATGTCATCATTGTTATCAGGTTGATTCAATCCTATTCGAATGATAAAATAGTTTGGTTGTAATATGCACTTGCCTTGAAATGTACGACAATGTTTTTGTTTCCTCGCACGGGCACAACTATGGTCATATTAGCGACTTCCAGATAGTTATTTGCGGAAGAAGATCAAAGAGTTGTATTTTAGTAAATCCACCGGCGTACCGCAGTTTAGCTGAAAAATCTAATTACCTGATAGTTTTCTTTCCGACCTTGACTCGAACCCACGTGCTGAGGGGCTGAGGAGTTGCTTTGGTGACCCTTACCGATCGGCCACTGGCGGTCCCCTGTCGATATTTTATGTTACTTTATAAAAGATAGAGTAGACTTACCTGGCACGATGACGGCAGACAAAACGCGAATCATACTTATTTATCATATTATAAAAATCCACATTGTCACGGTCAGTAAACCACTTCTTCAGAAAGACTAGCATCGATGAACAATCGTGATAAGAAGACAGTTGTTTTGTATTAAATAAAACGGCCGTAGCGAGAAGCTTCATTCCTAATTGTCCCACTCGGGTTTGTAGCTTTTCTGATTTTTTTTTATAAGAGATTATAGTTTTTACCATGGTTTGTCTGACAACGATGTCGGTTTAGGATTAAAAATAACACGCATTAAAACAGAACTGAACAGAACATTCCTTTATTTCATCTCAGGTACAACATGGGATACTATACACTAATACAGGTTTACAAAATACAATGTTCAGGCTTTAACAAGAAGGTATAATTTTTCATAAAGAAGTTATAGTGTAAGGATATTTTGCTGTAGGGTGGAAGGTTTGGGGGAACACTCAACATGTTGAAATCCTAGCGCAATATTATTGTTTCGTTTCATTGCGAAAGGAAGGTCGAGAACTGAAGGAGAAGGTGAAGGGGTGCGATATTTTGTAAGGTAGTGGCGAACTAAAGTGTTCAAGTAAGGAGATGAGGCGACAGATTTACAATAGTTTTCAAAGTAAGCTAGCCACTTAGCAAGGCAAGGGAGCATGCAAATTGTAGCGGAAAATGTGAGATTTTAAATTATCACTATTATTCAGCGCGAAGTTTGAAAGTTTAACGCAATCATCGGCAGCAATTTTAGAGTTGTCTTGTAAATATATTTCTATTTATTTTTTGATAATAAAACTAAACGCTCAGAACCCATCCAGCCAATATATGTCATCATCAGGTTATGCATGTAACCTCTATTGGCAGATTAATAGATGTTATATTTCATCCTAGGTATACATGTATATCTTTCTGCTGCTCTCATAATCAGCTTTATGTTTAAGACAAAAAGGTATGAGAAGCATATCCTCATACCCACAAAGTAACCAGTTTCTCTACCTAAGCTTTTACTGCCATACTATACACCCTCATGTCACATCTCCTCAAGCCAGATTATACTCTTTCTGGCCATCTCCCATTTTTACAACCTAGGGCATGTATGTATTATATTATAATATATTGTTTAAGGGCGATATTTAACTACCACCATGGTCATTTATATTGTCCAGGACACACATCTATTATTGTCTTAAGACCATATTATGCTGCCCCAAGACCATGCTCTAAAAACCATAGTATACTACTCTTAGACAATATTATGTCTCTTCATACCATAATATACCATACCAGGACTGAAATATAGTATCCTAAGCTATACCCATAAGGCAATATTTTACTGTCCAGGTAATACATATATACCAAATCATACCACTCTTAGCTATATTATGGCTCCTTATTATTATGCTTGTCCAGACCAAACATGTATACCATATTATACTGCTCTAAGCTATATAAAAAAACTCAGACAATAATATACTGTCCAGACCATTTATGTATACCATATTATACTGCTCTAAGCTTTATTAAAAAACCCTCAGACAATAATAATACACTGTCCAGACAGTACATTTATACCATAATATACTGCTCTAAGCTATATTATACCCCCTCAGACAGTAATATGCTTGTCCAGACCACACATGTATACCATATTATACTGCTCTAAGCTATATTAAAAAACCCTCAGACAATAATACTTTACCGTCCAGACAGTACATTTATACAAGATTACGCTGCTCTAAGATATATTATACCACCTCAGACAGTAATATATTGTCCATATCATACATGTATACCACATTACACCCTTTAGCTATATTATACCCCCTCAGACAATAACATACTGTCCAGGACATACATGTATACTATATTATACTGCTCTAAGCTATATTCTACCCCCGTAGACAATATTATGCTGTCCAGGCAGTACATGCATACCATACTTTACTACCCTAAGCTACATAATACCATCTCAGGCAAATATTATTTTGTCCAGGCTATACATCTGTGCTAGATATAACTGTTCTAAGACCATATTACATTGCACCAGGGCAATATCATTCTGCCCTAAGCCTTTTATAACCTATTAGACATGTTTAAGTTTAACAACTTATTACATTATATAGCAGAAAGAAAGGTTGATCTGCCGACCATACCAAGTCTTCACACTACCTTAATAACTTGTCTGACAGGGTATCCTTGACTGTTAAACCCAGCAATAACAAGAAATGTTAGACATTTTTTATCAATACCTTAATCTAAAGCTTTTACATTGAAACATTATTATAAATCTTTTGTGTTTTTGTTAATAGTATTGCCATGTAGAAATAATTACTTTCACATAGTAAGTTATTATTTTGTTGTTTGACAATATTGAATTGAATGAAAACTTATTAACCCTGGTAGGTAAGCCGATTTAGCTAGAGCCGTTTTTGCATTAGGCGCTTAGTACAATAATATTAGATGTTTTAAAATTCAGTTTTTGTTTGAATTATTCAGTAAGATTGAATAAAGTCATGATTAGATTTGAAATTGTCTATCATTTTAAAATAGTAGAGGCATTGAAATGTGTTTGTATTGATGGATGTCTGTATTGATGAGTTTGTTATAACTCCAGAGGTTACATCTGGTACCCAGTCTCAGAAAGGCTACAAATGTATAATGATAAGTGCCATTGTAAGGTGAATTACACCAAAGATGCAATATTAAGGAAATGGTTGTATTTTAAACAAAAGTTTTATTTCCGGCTTACGGCAAGCTGTGTTCTCAAAGCTATGCAGTGGGATGGCGTGGGTGGTAGTATTTCTTAAGATTACCCATAATAAAAGGTAAATTTTGATATGAATTAATTGTCTAATCCT
The DNA here is from genome assembly GCA_007844125.1 of Sinonovacula constricta. Taxonomy (NCBI): domain Eukaryota; kingdom Metazoa; phylum Mollusca; class Bivalvia; order Cardiida; family Solecurtidae; genus Sinonovacula; species Sinonovacula constricta. The sequence goes on along the minus strand of RXXH01000343.1, from coordinate 208,677 downwards.
TGGTCACAAATCATTGAAGTGAAGACAGGTATATTTGTGCAATATATTAAACAATATAAAATATATTCATACAGAGGCTGTTCTCTTAAAGAATGTAGCCTTCACTGTAAAAAAATACATGTTGTATGATGCAAAATGGCATCAGTTTACCACACCCTGTCACATACCCTGACAATGAATCAGTCTGAGGTACCTGAACCCACACGGTGAGCGGCTGAGGCGATCCAAGTCAGCGACTCTAACCGCTCAGCCACGGGCGCCCCCTATATAAAGATAGTGTTCATGACAACAATTACATGTATATAATTAGTTCTTTGTATATTTTCTTATAAAGTTTTCTATAAGCGACATGGATGTATAATATTAAGTTTCTACTGATTTTATTACTGACACAGCAAAGGTGTTATTTCATCAAAAGTCCTAGCACATGTTTTTGGTTATAAGTCCACTTAATTATCTTATGTGCATTTAAATATATATATATATATATATATAAATTGTACATTTTTTTCACATGTTGAAATGAAAAATTAAAACTTGTAACAAATGGCATTGTTGTCTGTTATAATTAAAAAGCTGTAAATCCTTCTGATTCTGGGTTTGCCTCATGAGAGTGTGAAGGATTATATATATATATAAATATATATATTGATTTGTTTCGTAAATGGATATTTAACCTAGGCCTAGATTAATTTATATTAAATACCTTCTTTTACATTTTGCTATACACTAATATTTAACAGCATTCCTCTTTATGAAGACTTTATATCTATAATTCTCTCCCATAATTGAAATAACCTTTTAACAATGCTTATTATACCCCTTTTCGCATAATCCTTTCCTTTTCTAACAATAGCTTGTTCTCAGTCTCTTGTAACTGACTGACCAAATGTATACTCTTAATTAAGCATGTTTCCCTTCCTAATTATCTCATCACGTAAAATCTACATTAATCTTGGAAGCATAATCTTTAGGGACTGCACATATTTCAGGGCAATAAAAAATATTTATAAAAAATTATCTGGAAAATTAATGTCCTAAGTATATTAAAACCTGTTACTAATACAAAATGTAATGCCAAAATATTGTTTTTCCTTAAACAAAAATTAACAAAAAGAAAGCAAATAGTTTAACACCCATTTAAATAAATCATTTGAACATGAATGTGGCAAATATATTCAGGCTAATTTACAATAAAAGCCTTAATTAATTTTTAAATTTAACACTTCAAAGCGATGCCTCCTTAAACTGTTTGCAACAAAGAATATTGTTAGGGTATAAATATCCTTTGATATGCATCGAGATAAATAGAAAGTTCTTAAAGGCTCTTTTCTGTTAAAAAGGTTTTAGTGAATTTATCACAAGTGGAAAAAAATAAGGCTATTTGTGTACATATTATACCCCGCTAGGAGTCTCTCCCCATCGCCAGACCCGCCCATGTTATAGAGAGAACAAATATATATTTATTTATTTCAAGATACACAAAATAAGTCTCATTTAGGGAAATGGCCGAGGTGATCCGGCTACCTATAAACATCCGAGAGATGATTTGCGAATTATCCGAGGTGTTCCGACTGGCGTTTTCTCGTGTTTGATTTTTCGGAAAAGATACCAAGTTTTGAATAGGGATAGCTTAGCGATGGCTGAATAGATTTTAATGGGGTTTTCGGTAAAGTGTTATGTGATAAAAATACAAAAATCTTTAAATTCAAATAATTTTCAAACAAAACAAGATGTCAAAAAGTTGAGGCACGGTTCCCTCCCTTCACGAGAGATGAATATTTCGGCCAAATTTGAATCAATTTAATTAAGTTTGTTATTTAATCGTGTTAAAAAAATGGACTTCCACAAATTCGGGGCTGTTTTACAAAGTACTCAAATGAACAAAATTGATGCAATATTGAATTTATTCATGTTTTTATTACTTTATATTAGTTAGAATGTTGTTAAGTCTATCTCTCTCACATAAAAGGAGAAACTTGATGATATTTTTTTTGTAAGGAATACCCTAAAGTTAATTAGTCCATTTACAGAATCGCAATTATTGTTATTCAGCTATCAATCACATAACTAGCAAAAGGGAATAAAATTCATAGAACATCTTTTTACTATAGAAATAATAAGATTTATGATTTTAACCAAATACGCTATTTACATAATATAAATAAAAAAGAATTTATGAAATACACACTTTTAAAGACATCAATTAAAGCACACATAATTGAAATGCTGTTTGATGAAGAGATTGTAACAGAAGCCTAAATAAACCGTAAAGACAAAATATTTGAAATAAAAAAGAGTGAATAAGTATTTATATATGTCCCTACTTAACAGCTCTGAAAATGGATGAACAATCTAGATAGTATAACTAATACAAGCTAGAAAGAAATATACAGTTCTATATTCAAAGCAACACTTGATTCTTCAATAAGAAGTTTTCTGTATAAACTTATAATGAGAATACTACCAACCAATAAATTAGTTTACAAATGCAAATATGTAAACTTGTGTGATTTCTGCATCTCTGCAATTGAAACAAAAGAACAAAAAGTGTTGGGTATGCAATTAACGTACAGCCATTACGGACTGAACTAGTCAATCTTTTAAATTCAAAAAGTATACATATGATAATTAAAAAAGGAAAATGCATTATCAGGAATAACTACAAAAAGCTTCTATAAAAATATGTGCAACAGACAATTTGTTCTAACGAAACAGTTCATATTTTCAGTAAAACTAAACAATTCTAAACCCACCTTTAGTATATTCATTTGGGTATTTAAGAAAAAGGATATAATTATGCTGAAAAACAAATTGCTTTACAAAAAATGATGTTGAAACATTCTAAAACACTCGCGAAAGGCTATAATAAACTAACCATAACCACAACAACAGAAAAATAATAACAACACAAAAAAAGACATTGTAAATGTAATATTGTTAATGAGATGCTTCGAATTAATTCCTGCACACTGGCAGCACTGGAAATGATATTTTTAGATTTGCGGGGACCTAATAGTTAATGCATCTTAAAATGTTGCATAAACATTGCATCTTATGTTGAATTTTACCATGCATACTCTATAGACCATTCAGAACAAACCTTTTTTCTAGCTATGGACTGTTTCGGAGCTAATAGGTAATCTCAATTCGTTAACATGCAGTCTGAACATCCAAGGACGTACCGAAAAGCATTCCTCTTTACTTTCGTAAGTAAGGGCGTAGAGAGTCTCCATGTACATTTAGTTAAAGGTATAGAATTTTCAATATAAAAAAGAAAATCAAAATCCCCAATTTTTACCATGTTTGCATTTAAGTTACAGACATACAAAAAAAAATCAATTTAAGAAAAACAAATCAATCAAAAATAGAACACCTTTACCGAATCAGTACCCGTATTCTATCAGGGTTAGAAGGGGTGGTAAGCTAAGTGTGCACCGAAAGTAGTACCCCTGACAGTTTGTTGTTGTTGTTGTTTATGTTGATGATATTTTAAGATTGATCCTTTTGTTTTTGACGGATTGGCTATAATGAATATAATGTCGTGCAATTTGGCGCAAAACAAAGCTATAACATAGTGAAGTTATACAAATTAAAAATAACTGCACTCCTATGACCAATAATGGACTGATCCATTTAGACCGGAAGTGATAATTTAACTGAAATTGTGCGGATACACTATGCAATTTCACTGTGTGTGTGTTTTGAGTGGTGGATAAACGTCTTTGCAACCACATAACTTTTCCTCGCAGAGACCCTTGTAACGGCTTTTTCTCTGCATATATAGTTTTGTGGTCCGCAAAGTCCGCAAAACAACCCCCCACACGCCCTAAGTGCAAATTTCAGTGAGCATTCCATTTATAGACGTCGCGCTCCAGCGCGTCGCCAATGAATGTGTGACACTGTGTTGTTAATCGTCGTATAGTATATAACACAAATTATCTTGTATGCAGATTGTACGCATGTATATATAGGAAAAAATAAAAAGGTCCTATAAGAATTACTACAGATATTTCTGAACTTCTTCTAGACAAAGGCATACAGAGTAAATGTAAAAGTGACTAAAACACAGAGACGAGATATTTCACACATAAACAAAAACCAACAGTTACCGCCTCGGAACTGTCATTGGCAAAAGGATAGACTGGGGTGCTTAAATCTGGTTTGTGAAGCGCTCAAACCTCGCACTTCCTGAAGGGTTTTTTCGAACAAACAGTGTAAATAAAAAATCCCATCAAAGTGAGACAGTTTACAGCAAGTGCCTACATCGGGAGTTAAAACTCATATAAGTATATAATGATCAAAGTATATTACACACAAACAAGATAACTCTAATTATAATCACAATATGTATACAAAGTACAAGAGATAAAAGTCTCGGCAACCTAGAAGTTCAAAACGAGAGAGTGGTTTGAAATAAATCAGTACAAGAGATGACGTAAAGTAAGAAAATATAACGACGTTATAAGATAAAAAATGCAGTGACGTCATTTGTCAGCATTAAAATGTACAGTTACAAAAGCACGAAGGAAAAAATGGAATTTAAGAAAACATTCCAAACCAAACCAACAAAACAATATATAGTATTCTGAAGAGATAATATGCAATGAAATCCAAATGTTTTGTTATAACAGGCCGAGGATTTATCCGTAGCTGGCATAATGAAGGCAAACAAAGTTATGCGCACTTTGCAATCCTACGTAAAAGGTATGGAGACCGCCCAAATTGTCTCACTTTTATAGGGCCCGACTACCGAGATGAAGACATAATTCCAACAATGACTATCCAACTATGGCTTTAAGTCGCTGTTTTTATGCGTTTACATTTAATATAGAAATTCAATGCATTTACAGTCGCTCAAGGCATTATATGTCGGCGTTCATAAGTCAAAGTTAAGCATTACATTTTCACAGGGCAAACATCATCGCCAGAGATACGGCAAAAATTAAACTTAGAAGAAGGGTGCTTCTGAGTACTCTGTTATTACATCCGTTTGTTACAATAACAAGATCTGAGTCCTCTAAACAAATGCGAACTTTGTTAACACCATCGACTTCTCGTACGACCTCGAACTCGTGCTGGAAAAGTGTGCGGTTAGCAGGCTTGTAAAACACAAGATCAGCCATTTCGTACAAATCGTATTCAGTTTCCTCTAGTTCAATCTGGTTGCAAAGGAAAGTTTTCGTGAATGTCTGAAAAGAATATTCTCCAGGATATAGTATAGCACTGTTGCTGAAAACGTTATTGTATGTTTTTATTTCTGGTTGAAAATATGTGGGAAAGGTCATTAAATCTTCTTGCCGTGTTGTCCCCTTGGGTACCATATGTTCATTTTCTACAGACGGGATTAAATCAAATGTTGATAGCCGTTGATCGCACACAACACATTTACTTAAATTGTTACATATCTGAAAAGTTTTTGGTAGTGTCTTCACCATTTCACTTTCGATTATTGCTGGTATCACCGACGAACCCGCTCGATACATATACACGACTATTTCTGCAACCGTTATGTTGTGAATTAGCTCTGAGTTTGTTTCGTTACTAAATATGGCTCCAAATTCCCAAACATTTGGCCAGGGAGACTTTAGCCATTGGCTCACGGGAGATGAGCTCTCAATATCTGACATCCTCAACGACTCTCTTGGTTGAAGAACCAGGACAATTCGTGGCTTTGTGAAGGTCAGCTTAGAATATGAAAAGACGCACGTTCCGTTGAGAGTCCGTACTTTCCCAGTAGGACAAAGAACTACCTTACAGCCAGTTAACTGAAACGACAAGAATTGTGAACGGTCGTTCTGCTTAATATTAAAGTACACATGTAGGTGTGTCGCCATAAAAATAATCACCAAAGACGATACTAAAATTACATAAAAATGATATTTTAATCGTTTCATAGTTCTCAAATCAGTTACGTTTTACTGCGCTACATAATTGATATAAGCTAACCTGGAATAGTTAGTTGAAAGTAATATCTCGTCTAAATCTTCGTCAAGGTTGTTAATGACAGAAGTTACTGTGATCTGAAAGATGCGTGACCTCTAATATGAAGATTGGGGTATTTACTACAGTTCATTTTCGCAATGTTCCGAATAAGAACAAAAGGTTACACAAAGGAAGAGACACATACAAATTGTTCGGAAATATTTCGGAAGCTTGCAGTTTTCCGATACTACATTAAAGCTTTTTCGTCGTTTATGTTTTAGTTCAAAATGGTTTATACCAGAAATGCGTGCCAGAGTTAACTGATATGTGATGAGTGTTATGAAACTATTAGGAAAGCAGAGATCTACAGATAGGCTGTTTCCATTTGACCATACTAACACATAATTAGTGATTAACTTAACATGGTGATTTTAAATCAGTTTTTGGTCAAGCTTATTTTGAAAAATATATTTTTTAAATTTAATACAAAGTATATCGAAGCATTTTTATAAACAATAAAACAAATTTAAAATAAATCCATTTTATTCCGTCTATTTTAATTTAATAGTTTTACTATTTTTCTGACAAAAATACGTGCTTTATGATACTGAAACGAATTGATCAGATAAAATATGTTCAAGAATTGTTTTATCAAACAATCTTAACTATTTTATCAGTTGATATTTTTTTGTATTTGATTTGCACTAGTATTTAGATCATTTATTTTAAGGTGGTTACCATAAAAAATAATAACGAGAATTTTTTTATCAAACAATCTTAACTTTTTTATCAGTTGATTTTATTTTTGATTTGCACTAGTATTTAGATCATTTATTCAAGGTGGTTACCATAAAAAATAATAACGAGAATAACAACCTACCTTATTCTTTCCTACTTTAGATTTCAGCATTAAATTTTATATAATAAATGTGAAAATCAGAGAATTCTATGAAGAAAGAGAAACTTAGCAAACTACTTCAAAATGAGATTCAATTATGTTATAGATATATACACGTAATTGTTAAATGTCCCATAAAATTTAAGCAAACACCCCTTAGCCTAAAAGGCGGTTGTGGTAGACTTAACCTGTTATTAATGCACTAGATGATTTGACTATCTGTATCTGTAACACCAGTTTTCCTAAATAAAAACAGATATACAACATGATTACCTTTGCACTCGTCCCACTGCTACAGGCTAATACTTCCTTTTTAGGTTTGTGTGCATCGTTATTATCAGTCAGGAAAACGTCAGTGTTCAAAATTAATGTCATCGACTTTGAACCTCCTTCCGTAAACTTCACCGGCGGATTTTCACATGAAAGTTTGCCCATTGTTAGAATCGCTGTTAGATCGGGGGCAATAAAATTGCAAATAAAACAAAACACGTTTGCGTAAACCTTTTCTAAAATAAAAGGTGAATAAAGACCACTTTTGCACAAAATTTCTACCTGTTCAGTCACCATATTGAGGAGGATGTGTCCGTTTGAGTCTTTGTTGCATGAGCTGATTACATTACGGTAGCAGAATTTGTTCTTAATATCTGGTATTATATCTTCTGGTGGTTGAAATCTCAAGTTACAGTTTGGCTGAATCTGTTCGAAGCTTTCGTAAGCAAGCTGGGCAATCTGATTAGTTCTGCCTGTATAAGATTGTGATTGTTTATTAGAACAATAAAAGTTGGGCTTCCACGTCACAAGATCGCCGGCATTGTCTTCTCTAGCGCAAACATGATTTTTATAAACAAGACGGCTTTCTTTTGAGTAGACAGGCAACATGCTGCCCCATGGCGCCACAATAACATCACCACATGGTATGTCTGAAGAAGATTCATTAATTCTATCGGTGTCAATGACCGTGTTGGCGTCCTTCAAGGAGGTGACCATGAGAACCGAAGGTGCCTTTGGATTTTCGTAGGGACTTGATGTAGAAAGGCACTCCTGATGGCTTCGATCCTTGTATTTGTTCATCTCTGAGAAGCAGCAGATGCCTATCCCTCCACAGTCTTCATCACAGGAACAATCTGTAAAAAGTTAATCACGATGTATTTACAGACGGGAATCAAGATTAAGTCATGGCACGAAATTAACTAACCTTAACGTTTATGAAGATTTTCTTGTGATATGTGTAGATGCAAGCAGTGTGGTATCCCCTCGGAAAAGCAACATTTTGAGACAATGAGATAAAGAGCAGTATATTATTATATTGATAGCCGAAACACTCATTCTTTATCTATAACTCCCGCATTCTATGTAGTGGACATAAGCAGAAGTTTTAGTTTCGAGAACCAAGAATAACGCAAACGCTGGAGAGGTGCTCACTATCGCAGTAATATATTTTGTTACATCAAACGTACAACCTTTCCTTAGATGCTGCATTGCTAGGCGCTCTGAGTGGTGGTTTATTAATTCAAAGTTCATTTTGCGTTGCATATTATTATTCCATATGCATCTTGTTTTAAATGGTTGAATACACGTACAGATAGGTGTTGATGATTGTATGCTGCTGATTTTAACTGCGTGACTTTGCCTATTGTTAACATTCTAAAATGGAAATACTTAGAACTACTTTCTTTTGCACTGTCGACAGGAACAGTCCTTATTTGTTATGTCGGAAGTTTCAAGATTAAAGTAGTTACACTTAACTCAATGCTCAGAGAATACAAATAAAAGCGCTGCAAGCAGCAATGTATTATTTACTGCTCCGGAATAGTGGTCACATTTTTAGAGACTTAGAACCAGTAGGCGGGTGTAGATATATGCCGTATACAATTGACTGTAGATGACGATCTCTTCTTTAAATTCACGAGCCTCCTTCTTTGTTGTGGACATAAGCAGAAGATAAATGTCAGACCACACTAGCACATTGAAACGCAAGAATGAGACGAGAATGGAGAGAACTATTTTCACTGGTTTTATCACGCATAGATCTACTACGTTTCGCTTATGTTTTGTATTTCTACGCGCTCTTAGGATTGTTTGTTATTATAAATTCGATGATCATTAAGCGTTGCATTGTATAATTCAATGTGTTTGAGCACAATAATGTAAACATTTGATGACTCTGCAACGGGGGCTGTGTGGCTGTACCATTCACTTCACACCCTGTCATGGAAATAGGTGGAACTTTGTCGCGATAGGAGTAGTTCAAAGTAGTAAAGCAGCTGCATTAACGTGGTATTTTTATATTAAATATTAAATATTAGATACATTTGCTTTAACAACGTGTTACAACTGTCACAAATACAATGTTCTTTGAAAACATAATTACTGTGTTTATACTATAATAAAACACGTTAACCTATGTTTATGTATAAGATTGCTACCAATGTCCAACACTCTATGTAATACCACTTTTGATATTCACGGTAATATTTTAGGTTAAAAAAATTCGAATCAAGTCTCCAGTTCATAAATTAGTATTTTAACGTATTTGTAAACAATATTAAAAATACATGTTACGAAGTTTAAACAACCAGCCCACCAACTTTTCTTTATTGTGCTGACGTTTAAAACATGAGAATTTTTGTCTGTTAAAATAATATGTAAGATTAATTAAGCATATATATTAAGAACGTCTCAGATGTGACAAGAGCTGTCTTACATTGTATTCAAATATTTTATAAAACTGTTACTTGCAGCTGTGTTTTCGGGCGGTGTCGCTTGCGAAAACTAGATTTCGGAGGCACACTGGATTGATCTTACTCGCGATTAGTTATTCATGCCTTAGAAGAAGTAGTGCGTGTACATTATAAATATGTTTGTCTAAGGAGACTACACGCATCAATTGTGTCCACGCATGCTTAAAATGTTAAAATTAATATTGTTATTTGTGTAAAAATGGAAGTCCATTATATTGTTTAATTCAGATATACGTGAAATTCGACTTTATTAATGAACAATGCCGCGTACGAATATCACTCACTGACTAGAGGAAAGGGTCGAAATGGGAAGGGAACTAATTTTTAATGTATTGCAGTGCACAGATCCATACTTTTTACAGGTCAACGCATTATACACAAATTCATGCAAGTTCTACTAAAACATCACATGTCAAATGCATTCAACCAATCGCTGAGCAGCATGGCCACACTACACACCACAAATAAAATTATGAATGAACCCGTACTGCAATGAAGTTGTATGTAATACGTTAGCTTTACACGGTCAGCTGCAGTTTTCAGGACGCAAATCTAAAGTCTATTTCACTTTTATTCATCATAATACTGGTTTTCCGTTTAATTCTGACTTGTTTGTTGTAAATCATTTATACAGATGAACTTTGTAACTAGTTCCACCTTGTTATATTCGAAGTTTGTACAAAATGGGAATCGATTAAAATGAGTTTAATGATAAAACGTACTCAAAACATTACTAGATCTTGATAGTTTGCTATTCTGGTTCTTGTTAGTTTTCTGTTATTTTCTAAATTGCTTCTTTAACACCCGCTAAAATTTAACATTATCAGTATATATCATGTTACGTGTATCGTGTTATATTGCATTTTACATGTTTGTTTTGTAAACTCCTGTATTGTGCCTGTATAACTTTAATTTTAACTTGACCTTAATAAAGCAAATTCAAGTTCATATTTTAAGAACGGGCGTTCTGCACTGATTACGCATTATCAACTAGGCAGAGGTATTTGCCATATTTCGGGCGGGGCTAAACCGACCTCTGCTGCTTTGCGCAAGGTTATGTAATTAGATAGGTCATTCGTATCATCTCAGCATGTAAGTTTAAAGCTACCGCACGCGTTCGGAGAGCAATGGCGCAATCGGGATATTTAGATTCAGATCAATTGGTGTATAAGAGATAGTAGTTAAAATCAAAATCAGTTTTCTTTGATCGAATCCGGTAGTAGTATCAGCATTTATTTTAATCCTAAAATTTCAAAAGCATACAGAAAGTATTGAATTTTTTTTTTAAATGGTTTCTATTATGAAATGTTAGTGACTCTGATGAAACTTTTGATCCATTTTTTAAAAAACTATATATTAGAATAGATGTTTATATGCAGTTGAAGACTTGCATGCTTTCAAATTTCCTATGCGTTGTACTTTGTTTTATTGTTTGAACATCTGTAATCACATACAGGGTCACACTAACACCACCCTGGCGCTGTGATATCTAACTGCTATAACTGTTATAGATAATTGTGTGCATTTAAAAAGTTTAAACCCTAAATGAGACTAGAAGACATACCTGTACAGCAGTTTTCAAAGCTCACAGCAGGTACCGGTTGGTGAGAGATTAGCAAATCAGAATTATCCGTCGTCTTTCTTCTGCAGATGTCGTTTCCCAAGCAAAATTGAGTCATATTTTCTGGTATGCGGATCCATGGTTGAGTGCTTCCAGCATTTACGACGAAGAACCATGCCGCTAGTGCAATCACGCAACTCTTCATTGTTACGAATTCGAACACGTACGGAGCCCGATGTTAACGGCGATGAAGCTACTGTTTTAGTCTACGTTGATTCGGTTGTAAGTATTTATAATTATGTGTGTGTCTGCAGGTGATGTTTCCGCCACGGTTGCTTTTCGTGTCGTTTTCAGTAATATGTCATTATTTATCAAACAATATTTTCAAAACGTAAGAGGATTTAATGCAACTTTAACACGCACGCTAGGAGTGGGTAAGAGCTGTTTTGATCTTCATCATGTATATCATCGCCCTTCCTATCTGTGTATCTGTCACTTGTTTTCCTAATTGGTTGTTAATAAACCTATAAGAAATGAAAATTTTAGTAGCCTGCCATTAGGTGTCCAATTAAGATCATTTTAAATCGACGATTGCGGTTTTAACGAGAACAAATCCATAAAGCTTTTACCTATTTTATCTTGTTATCTCATATTTTCCTTAAGTAACACTCCATTCACGATTTACGATAATTACCTTAACCTATTCGGTTGACCTGCAATTCTTTCCAACTTTCCAATAAGAAATAATCCAACACTTTATAAAATACTTTTATGTATTTGAGTAAGCATCTGGACAGTCGAAAGAACGGCCAATTTCGAATAAAATGACGGACTATGCAATTTCAAATAATTACAAAAATGAACTTATACATCGAAATAAACTGTTAACCTTCAACAAATCGCATATTTTCCGATTTTAAAGACCTAAACGTAATGAAACTGTTAAACGTTCATGCACACTATCTGTTATATAACCATCCTTTGCACTTTCACTCACCCACCGCCCGTGTCTCTACAAAATGCTTTCTTTCACATCATTGTTTGCTGCTACTGTAGCGCCTCCAGACCGCAACGAATGAGGCAATATTTCTTAACATCATCAACACGAGGCTCTAGCGTTTCTAGGAATAACTGTCAGAGATTATCATAAGACAATCTCTTGTTTTCCTTCCTGGTTTTGTAACCATTGTTGTTGAACATGCAAAACAAATAATCCTCGTGAAATAACTTGCCCCATTCAATTAAATTCCTAACATTTTCAACTGGACATAATTTCGTATTTGTTTTGGCAATAAGTCCCCATGCACCATCCCTGTATTTATCTGTCTTATTACTTTCCATAAAAATAGCCATGTACGAGTCATAAAATACAATATCACATATTCTTATGTTCAAAAGCTCTTAACTCCTCAAAAAACAAACAAATTCTACTAACAAGGCACAAATAACATGCTGACTTTTGATATTTTCAACCACATGTTATCAGCCATACGCTCTTTGTAAAAGATTAATATCTATTATCCTTTCTCAAGCCACCCAAAAGCATTTAGATGGTTATTCAGACAAATCTATGCCTTGAATAATTTACATAATTAAAATTAATTTTGAGACAGCTAATCTGTATTTCACTGAACCCTGTGCATATGTTTTTTAACTATTTCTGTTGTTGTTGATTTAATGATGTTTTTGTTACATTGCACTGACACAGTTATGGTTATAATGATGACGTCCAGCTTATTATTGGCGAAGGAAAACTCTAGATTTATGTTTGCGCAGAACCACCAGCACACAGCAGGTAAGCTGGAAAACCTTCCCACCCGATAGTTCTTGTCCTGACCCAAACCCATGCATTGAAGTGCTATTAGTGGTAATATGGTTTACTTAAAACACTACAGTGTACATGTATTTTGATGTCATGTGCTGTGTCTCTATCTATTTTGTCTTACTAATATCTGATATTTAATAAGTATTATTTTTCATGGCATGTAAAGAAAAGCTATAACAAGAGAAAGTGTATAAAATAATGTTATGAATGCATATTTTTATTATAGTTGAAGCCTCCACAGTCTTCTGTCTCACTCTTCTACTTTCAGACCTTTTGCCAAATGTTGTGAAAGAGCTTTTCGGTCCACATAAAGGCATTTTGTTTTGACAGATTAAACCTACTACCAAGAGGTTCAGGTAATTCAAAGAATCATCTGAATGTAAAAATCTTATACATATTAAACATTAAAACACCTATTGGGAATTTCTTAGTTTAATAAATGCCATTTTACTAAAACATGTATGTGAATACTGTCAGATAATACAATTATACTTGTATTCAAAGTTAGTCAGTAGTTAATAAAAATATACCAGTTTGCTATTGAATGGCACAGAATAACTTTTTTTTCAAAATCGACTTTCAAGATTTCTATTATATTATATTTATATTTATTATATAAATAAAAATATCAGATGTTTATATATTAAAGGTGGTATCCGACTTTGTCTAAATAAAGTACATATAATATCTCACCCGCTGTTTTGGGAATTTTGGCACAACTTTTTTGCATAAACTCACTATTAAGTCAAAGTAAGGACACATTTTGAAACTGTATTAATTATTAGTAAATGCAGTCTCTCAGTTAGGAAATGCATGTTTGTCATGATAAGTGTCATGATAAGTGTCATGATAAGTGTCATGATAAGTGTCATGATAAGTGGGGTGTTGTGCTTCACTTTTCACTTGGCTGGAAGACATCAGTAATCTTCAACATCATGGATATTTTCAGTATACAATATTTTATCTGGTTGTTTGAGAAAAAAATAGTCTCAACTTTTGGATACCACCATTAATTGTATTGTCAAAAGGTTTTAATAACAATAAACCATGATAATAATTATAGGTAGGATTTACCCTGCAAAGATTTTTGTGTGTGACAATTGTCACGTAAATCTAGGACATAACAACATTTGAATATTTTTGTTCTAATTTTGTATGTTATGTTTTAAATTATTATTTGTGAATGAATGACAAATGTATTTGTCCAGAATGGAACCAAAGAGTGGAACCAAGGAGGTTAGGCGGGTTACTGCAACTTTTCATATAAAGCTGAAACCTGTACAGCATAGTTTATTTTTTCATTAACCATAAAATGAACCATTTCTTCAGAGAGAGTTAACCTTTAAATTCAACACCTAGGGCCAGCCAACAGAAGCACAGCTGTCAGGAAGGCAGAGAGGAAATATCAGTTATTTGCAGTCCTTTGAAAAAGATTAAATATTATTAAATGATTTTGAATTTTCAGTCTTGTTTTCTTAGTGGCAGACCATTTCTTAAATTTTGTTTCTCATAAAACTGTAATAACACATCACAAGGCAGGATTATGTTAAATAATGTTTATTTCTCCATATAATTTACAAAATGATTTGACAGTTAACAAACATTAGCATAGCAGAAAAATCTAATTCATTTACCATATTTAATGAGTGACAGAGTCATGTTTTTGAATTCTATCAAAACAACTTTTTAAAGTGTATTTTACCAAGATTAAATCACATGTTTAAAACTTTAAAAGAACCACTTAATGGCACATTTATTGAGTACTTGCACAAAGTCAATTTATATCAAATGGTAAAGGGAGAATAAAACATGTGCTATTATTATACATATAATTATTAAGATTTCATGAGAAACAACTTTAATAAATTATTTGAGTTTTATTCCTATTAAAAAGACAATGGTGTTGCATAGTTATTTTCAGCATATTTACATTCATATGTATTTGAATTAATCTGTCATAAATGCATTTTTCATTCCACGTTAAAATATTTCTGCACATTATAATGATGTGTTCTTGCTTAAACACCTTAACATGAACAAAATGAAAAAAGAATAAAATGATAAGTAACACATACTTATTCTTGTTTGTTCTGACAACATTAATTAAAAAGTATGCTAAAAGAGTGCCATCTCTGGATGCAAGATTGAATAGTTTTAAACCCTTGAGCCATGTTGAAAGTTTTCACACTGTAAGAAGACAAGTTACAATATATAAAGTAGGGACTTAAGCAGGTTGTTAATTAATAAAGACACTTGTTAGTTTTAAATCATGGATCCAATTATTTCTTGTATTAAGTATTAAATAGTGTTTGAGTTAGGTTTTGGTTCTGTATTGTTACTTATCCAATGGATCTTAACTGGTTCGGTATAGGTGATGAATAACCCTACTGCAACTAAAACATATCATTTGTTAAATTGGCATGTTTTTTATTTTAGCTAATTGCTTTATGATTAAAAATGCTAAAACAATATATTTTTTATTTATTTATTTGTTAAAACTTATAACATACATGTATTGTTGTGACTAGTTTAACTCTAAACTTTGAGATGTTTATATTGTCAAAAGAACATACAACTATAGAGAAACGTTCTGTCAATAAAAATAAACTTAAATTACTGCTTCCGACATACGTAAACAATTCAAATAATGGAGTTTCTACATTTACTCAATTTATAATTAGTGTACTAAAATATGTAAACCAGTGTTCCCCTGATATGAAATGTTAAAACTATGTCATCAGTAGGTAATAAGCTCTGTCGGTCAATAATGTAGGATATGTATCAAAATGAAACACGCACCAAGAAGTCCACACTTTCCATATTGTTAGTTGTTTTATATGATATATTTCTCAAAATGTTCTGTTATAATAAAAAATAAATATGTTGACATCTTACAACTCAATGGTAAGTTGTAATACTGTCTGGAAGAATTCAGGCTCCAAGATGTGTTTAAGTTCCCCTGTACTATTTGAACGCCTCGGAGCAACAGTATCCCTCAAATTTTGGCAATAAAAATAGATAAAAGAGTAAAAAAATACATGTACATAAACTTAGAGGAATCTGTCAGAGACTTTAATATATCTATGAATGCAATTATGAAAAAGCGTACTGTCTCCATTATTAAACAGTTTACAAGACGATATTTAATGTCGATAAGGTACTTCTCGATTTCAGGAAAAGATATATCTTTTTGTGTTTGATATTTTCGACATGCAAAAATTAGTGTTCATCATATTTAAATATTTCCTAGCAAGATCACATTGGACTTAATGTTAAAAGATTGCAATATATATTACCATTACAATTATTAGAAATATTTTAATTGTTGCATGTGTATGAAAGAAGAAAACTGTCTCCATAAGAGAACAAAATATGAACTTTATTTCTCTAAAGACGATTAAAACTAAAAATAAGAAGATAGTTCCTTAAACAAGCAGTCTTAACTGATTCTATAAAGAAATATTTGCTGTTGACATAATTTCTGAAAAGTATGTTATATTCTTTCGACTTCTAGGTTGTAAATGTTTTCTCTCTTGAACTGTCGGCGGAAACACTAATGACGTTATCAGCGGTTATAAAAATTAAAAACAACAACAAAAAACAAACATTCACATTTATCACATGATTCTCATTGCTTTCCATTCAATACAGCGATTACATATCTTTCTATATTATACAAGTTGAAGAAATAATTCGCACAAACACGAATAATAATGTTATATTTATTCCGACGTTTCGGTCATTGAAACCTTCATCAGGGAAATAATAACATAATAACGGAAATGACGTGACATCGTCAAAATTGCGCGTTAACGCCACCTTAACTTTGCCACAAAACAAGCGAAAATATGCATATTTTATGTAAATTAATACACCGATGGTACAGAGAAAATCCTCAATATGATAAAATAAGACATTGGATCTAAACGATACAAAAAGCTTCTACACTGAATAAGAGAAACTTGGAAAAAAGAAACTATCAATATTTAACTATCATAAAAGTGATTTTTCTCAAGTAAATTTACATAAAAAATAATTATATTAAATCGTAGATAGTTTTTGTGCTCATTCCTACAGGATGCAGAGTATCAAGCCTATGAATCCAGAATGTTTCTTTGCATAGTCTGTCCATTTTTTTGTGTACTACATCAATATGAATAAACGAAAAATCATCAAACGAATGTTGATTTGTGTTAAAATGTGTGGCTACATTGGTCGAAAAATAAAAATAAAATAAAAATAAAATAAAAAAGTATCTTTTTATTTATTTCTTTATATTTCACGAGTGTAGTACAGCTTTTTTTATTGGTGACGTCATCGACGTCATCATAATGCTGATCGTCCTAGATTTCTCTTAGTGGCCCAGTCTTCATAAAATATCGCCTCTGCAATCTTGATGCAAGTAGGGCAAAAAAATACAAAACACAATATGAAAAAGGAACAGTCCTTCAATGTGTAAAGTGTGTTTTGCTAAAAGTATGAAAATTTCAAAGAAATCCACAATTATTTATGTTATTCTTTCCTCGGTACAAGTCAGCACATAGCTAAACAATGTAAGGGGATATACGCCAATATTCTAATTTCTAACTTTCAATACACGGATATGTCATTTCAAATGTCGATTTTGTAAATTGAACACCGCGCATGCTAAATACTGCTATCTAATTACATCCTAACTTTTAAATATCACATGAAAATGTTTACATTTCAACATTACATTTGAACAATTTCACATTTCCCGCACATACCGTTTGCCAGGTACAAATCGCGGGACGAAAATTACGAATACATTAAACATTTCAAGAATCTAATTTACAAGTTACTAATCTAGAAGCAAATCTCTAATGTAAATAAAATATATACTGCGTAACACTAGTTTAACACTAGGACGCAAGGGGGCCCTTCTAACACGGGAATGTCCATCTACAAATAGAATGTACCGTTTGAACTGGTCCGCGTTCGTCTGTACTTTCAAGTTGTTAGTTTCTTACCGACAGAATGAGACGAATGTATTTTTATCTGTGCTATACAAAGTTTAGTGATATTATTCTGTATTTAACTGGTGATCATGATACGTACATGATACATGTATGAACTGTATGAATCGGTTCAAATGCTGTACGTATATTTTTATCTCTCAGGTCTAACAGCCCCTACACCCCCGCCCCGCCCCCACTTCAACCTCTATGGTCCCACCCTCTTTCATATAAATGCATATATCCTGATTTAACCGACGTGATCAGAGCTGGCAAAAAAAAATCCGTTACCGGTACACAGAATTGAGTTCGAACCCAAGACCTCCTCCGTAATCAGGTGCTCTACCACCTAGTCTGCCTGGGCAGAGAGCTTTTAATCTTCCTTATCTTAAGCCAGGCATCAACTGGACAGAACCACCACTACCTAGCCTGTCCCTGGTTCACATGGTTCTCTGAAGAACCCCTTCTGACGCCACTAAAAATGCTGGAGAAATCTCATTTCCGAGGGCCGGGGTCGAACCCAAGACCTCCTGCTCTTGAGGTAGGTGCTCTAGCAACTGAGCTACATGGGCACCTGACTCACTACATCACGTACCCATATTGATGTAGTGCAATTCCAATGCATTGTAAACAAATCCATGTGCGAATGAGATAGTATGTTCTTCTGGAAACGTCCGATACGTAGGCCTATATTAATTGGATTGAATGTTGTTTTAAGAAAACAAAGACTTATATGGTAAAAGTACTTGCAGACTTTTAATATATACATTAATAACCTCTTTTGGCAAAAGATAACGTGTTCAATTTGACGCTAAATAACGTTGGCTGTTTTCTATTGTATCTCCTTTGAAGAGTCATTTATGATTCTGTTCTATTTTAAACTTATGATATTCCATTCTATTGTTAGCTTAGTGACGTCTATATTTATGTGGTACCGCCACCTAGCGTCTGAATGTTGTCAATTCTAAACTTGTACATTAGTCATTTGTGACTTGAGAATTGTGACTTTGAGATGTGTAACTTGTAAATTGCAAGTGGACATAAAATTTGTGACTTGAGAATTGTGACTTGAGATTTGTATTTCCAAATTGTCTACGAGAAATCTGAATTAGAAACATGTAAAAACGAACGTGTTTGTGCAAACAAATAGCAAATGCAGTGATGCAATTTGCAAATAAGAAATTGAATATTGGCAGGTATCCCCTTCCATACTTAACTATGTATTCTTATAGTTAAAATTTGTTAATGTAACAATTACGTGTACGTACATGTTTATTCCAAAAGAAATAATATTCCAGTATTATTTTCACGACGACAAATGTCATTAAATCATATAAAAGCAAACCCAATTAAGCTGCAGGTACCTACTTCATATTTATTGAAACGATATCGTGCTGGCACTGCTTTCTTTGTTATATCTACATTATTTTACTTGATCAGGGGACAATACTCATATCTTACAATTGCATGTTGTTACCTCCCCTGAAGTAGGTATGGAACTACTTTTTAGTTATTATGAATGCTTTAGACTGTCATTACAGCATGCATAAACACTTGTGTGTTGTTGTTTTTTTGTTTGTTGTTTCAAAATAAGCAAAGATGCATTAGGGAATAATTATGGAAAAAGCATCACAATAATTGTAAAGCAAAAAAGAAAAAAAGACAACAAACAAACAAACAAAAACAAACAAAAGAAAACAACAACAAATAAAACGACACACCCACAATTTATCAAGTATATAATTTAATGAGTAATTTATGTAAGTCCGTATAATTTGCATAAGTAGTAGGAATAGACATGAATTTTACTAAAGGAAATAATTAAGTCCTAAAATGAGATTACAATTAATATATTTTGGTTCGATTTTCACGCGTGTATATTAGAAGAATATAACAGGCTTTACGTGCTTTGAAAATATCACCCAACCGTGAAAGCAATCGACAGAATGAAGGTGTCAGTAGTGTGTATACTAACAATCATGTAATAACAAAGGGCACCAAAAATATATAACAGTCTATGAACAATAAATCATAGGTTAACAACACTGATATATTAATTTACAAGAGGGTAAGCGATATAAGGTCCAAATCGTTGTTATTATCGAGAAAATGTTAATGTCATGTTATTTAATAATAAAGCCCACTGAGATTGCATTGATACCTTGACATCGGACATTTAAAGGTGGTAGCCAACAGTTTGGGCCATTCAACTAAATAAATTATTATTACTTGAAAAGAATCTGCGAAATGTTGTTTATTTGTGCCTACATCAATGTGAAAAGTGAAGGATAACACCCTATTTGTCATTACAAAAAAAGCATTTTAACGCTGCACAGTTAGCTAACTTAAACTTAAAAACACGTGTCCACTAATTTCTGAAATCACGTTCCATGATCATCAGGATTATCAGCTCTGACTTCGAAATTTGTTTTTAGCTAAAATCCGCATAGTGCTTCTTTATAGATTAAGATATTATGGACATTACAAGCGACACATTTTACGATTTGTCATGTGTAACAATTGAGATAATGTTATAAAAAGCGTTTACTTAACAAAGGTATAAGTTTGCGCAGCAATTATGCGCGAAACAGAAGAAAGCTATTGTTACGTGTATTAGATAAAAGCAAACTGTCTGATACCACCTTTAAACAAACTAAAATGTCAAGATAGTATAGTACACACTGCATACAGTCATCAACAAAGTCCAGATGGTTGCTGTGAGCCTATGTGACGAGTTACCTCCCTTGTCGGTGTTGGTCGGCTGAGTGACCCAGGTGGACCAGGGACCAGGGACTGGGCACACAGGCTGCGGAGAGGGTACGTGCTCCTTACAGGAAGTAGGGGTCAGAGACTCAATAGACCGACAGCCGAGTTCCTTGAACATGACGTCACTAAGAGCGGGTCTTTCTTTGAGGTCATCCGGTCCATGGCATCGCGTCTTTGGCAGCAGCCACGAAAACTGCTGACGACCAGTATCGTTGAGAAGCCAGTATGCTGAACAGTTGCAGTAGAATGTATTTCCGGTGAATATTAGCTTCTCGCTCATCGTCTCAATCTCGGACATGACGCCGCAGTGCATGTTCCAAAATGCGTTGGAGTTACATTCAAACTGTTTTATACCACTCACATGCGCAAGACTTCCGGTGACGAAATCACTTATGTTATTTTGATTCCAAATCATAAATTCTACATTTGTGAAGTTATACAGGGCATGTGTGTAGAAGTTTTGAATGTGCACTTCAATAAAAAGGAAAGTGTCGATGTCGGATACTGAATAAAACGCAAACTCCTTCAGACGACCAATTCTGCTCTTTGAAAATTTTATGAAAGTCAGATTGCTGAGGCCCATAAAGGCGTAACTTTCAACATTACCGATAACAGTTTTATCAATGTATATATTCTGTATTGACGGCATTTCAGAAAAGGCACACCCCTGAATGTTTGCGATGTTGCTGTTGATTATTTCAACTTCTGTCAAGTTTGGATAGCGCGAGAAAACTCGTGGAGGCAGGTCCCGGATATTAAGATGCGACATTTTAATAACTTCGGTATCTTCCGCTAGATTTGTCGGAAACTCCATCTGTGTGACACAGTCCACTTTTTTCTGGTTGCAGTAGCAGCTTTCCGGACACACGGACGCAAGAACACTTTGAAAACATACACAAAGTGCCAGCATAGCAACGGTTATCATGGCGTCTGTCATTGTGAGTCGATTTTCTGAAGGAAAACAACAACAAATATTTAATAAATAATTAAAAACCTACTGATAGTAGTAACTGCTATTGTAGAAACTAATGAGGTGAACGAAAGAAAAAAAAAACGAAACAGAAATTAGGAAATAAGGAGAAATAAAAAGAAGACACGAGGTTAAGATGACAATAATGATAATGGTGATGATGAGGATGATGATGGTGGTGGTGGTGGTGGTCGTCGTCGTCGTCGTAGTGGTCGTTATGAATGTGGTAGTATTGATTACTAGTATGACGATGGTTGTGTCGGTGGCCGTAGTGGTGGTCATGATGGTAGTGGTGGTGGTGGTTGTGAGTGTTATGGTTCTGATTATGGAGATGGTGGAGATGATGGTCTTGGTGGTATTGGCTGTGACTTTGATTGTGATCATGATAGTGATATTGTGCTAGTCGCTGATGATTTTTTTTATCAAAACGACCAATCATCCATGTGGACGTGCAATTTACCTGAGGTGTTTTATGTTGCTACGACTGGATGAGTTGAGCTATTAAACCGTCAGGTTTGATATGGCCCCGAGCATTATTGCAAGGACTATCAATATGGTGGACCCAGATAATCACGATGAGGACGATGATTTCGTGGGGTGGGGGGCGCAAGGTTGATGGATGGGAGTGACATGTGTGTCACTTTTACAAGATGTCCTGATTGCTCGGTTAGTATAACACCAGAAATGTCATGTTAGAAAAGCAGAGATAACATCAGGGAGTCAGGGGCGTTTTCTTGCTAAAGAACTCACCTTGTGGGATTTGTGTGTGTGTGGGGGGGGGGGGGGGTGCATAAATGCCAACAATTATTTTCAGAGTGCCCACATGTACATATTTTGTATAAACTGTCACTTTCATGTGCTCCTTTGCCTTTTTAATCACGTTTAAAACGAACAAGTATTAAAACGAGATTCTGTGGGATTCATGTTCGCTAAGAGATTTTCTTCCAATTATTAATATTTTCAGACTTTCGTCAATTCAACAACATACCGGCCTGTCGTACATTTAACGATATGTAACACTGGACTTTATCTTAAAACCGAAGCTTCTGGTAAAACACGTGCTACATGTATAATACGGTATCGGTGCGAGACAGTGCTCTATCACTTGGAGTACAAACTGACAGGCCTCCAAAAATTAACATAATTATGTCTTGTAACTCGCGTAGGTGATTCAAAACAAACAACGTAGATTTTATTACTTTTACAAAGATTTTGTCGAGTTGAATAATTAGCTAACTGACACAATTTGTTGATACTTTTACCTGTCGCTGACTTCTGCATAAGAAGAAAACAGCATTCCACGTCCAAACAAAACACAAATATACTTTATCCCTTTTTCTTAATGCATTTATCTTTTTGTTATCTTGAATTTAAACACTATATATTAAAGTTGATTTAAAAGATCTTTTACAATTAGATACTAGGAGGAGCAATGATACTAGGTGCAATGATACTAGGTGCAATGATACTAGGTGCAATGATACTAGGTGCAATGATACTAGGTGCAATGATACTAGGTGCAATGATACTAGGTGCAATGATAACTAGACCATTTTGAATTATATTTTTAGCAAATAACATTTTAAAGCGATCCTGTTGAAAGTCTCGTGTTGTTGTTGTTTTTGTTGTTTATTTTATTATATTTTTTTTAACTTAAAGTATTGATATGCATCCCCATAGTGTCATCGTTCCTCTCGTCGCCAAAGCAAATCCCGACGAGATCCAACTCGGTACACATATGGAACTATATTGCAAAACAATCGGGCTATTTGTGATAAAAACATAAAACTTGGTACAGATATTTAAGTGTAGAACTGACTGAAAGATAAATGAGACCCCCGATTAAATACACTAAATGGAAAAAGGCTGATATATATTTTATTAATACTTTTTTATACTTCTGGAACCTTATCATTTAACATTCCTTCTAATTTAAATTTTATTCGCAGTTGTTTTAACCATGTTCTGTGCATGTAAGCATCACTATTGATAAAGACTTAGCGGCTTTTCGTGTAGATCCTGGTCAGACAGCTCAGAGCGGTATGCTCGTTTTTATGTTTAATGTTGCCTTGTGTGCTAGCAACATCATATCTGCTTGTTAGCTACTTTTGTCAGCTTTCAAATGATATTTTTGGAAATTTATGTAAAACCTTCATTCAAATAGGTAATAAAACAAAATGATGCCTATGTTATGCGCTGAATACATAAACATAAATGACATTCTCTTAATTCGCGTAGCACAAACTACCCAGCCAAATTTTGGACATCCAGAGCTGTCTGATCAGAATCGTCACAATTTGTTTATTACTTTCTACACTCCAGCAATATTACTCGTTTCGCTGGCATATAGTTGTATACCTTAACCTATAAACGAGTTCCAGGTTAGCAAATCCACGATGATTGTCCTTTTCGCCTCAAAGCAGACGAAATGGGGGTTATACTGATCTTTTTCAACATTTTATACAATCTTGCGTTCTTTTCTTAAAATTATCAAAACATTAGATTTCACACACAGATTTTATTTATGAGAATATAACATACCTTGTAGATGTGAAAATATCGTAGGATTGTTTGTATTTTCTTTCTTTTTTTGTATATTTTCGCTTTTCCAAAGCTGCACTGATTAAAAAAAATTTAAGATCTTATATACAGGCACATATCGTTCCAAAGAATGAGCAATTTACTGCAAGAAGCCTCAAAGTTGATGTATCATTTGATAAGATAGAAAGACAGCGGAATGCCAATATAAAGAAATAATCGTTTATCTCAACCCTATTTATCTGATTACTGGAATAAAGTGACATTATATCCCATATATCAAGATATCTGATAATATATTATGCTTATCAAGGTACTACACTGTTTAACTATAAATGGCGTGAATTAAAAGATATGAAAGCCATCGGCAGTTTTTAATTAAAATTCTTAGCATTTGGATTCAAATGATAAAGACCAAAAAAAAAATAATGTGTTGAAAATGGTCTCATTGCTATGGTTAGTAGCAATGGTAGAACTGTGACAGAATCAACAGCAACAGCAGTAGGTGTAGAATAACAATAAAATAAAACGTTACATTTATCTTTACAATGGAACATAAAATACAAATGTTTAAATGGGTTTTAGATTACTATAATTATAATTTGTATTTTGTGTCCCAATTTAGTTTTTTCAAATTGACATGAAATACAATGAAGACACATGAATACCATGAATGCATTACGAACGTTAGGCAAAACGCTCTTTAGTTCACGTCTGAATATAACTTACGTTGCGTTACACTAACGTTACGTTTAATGGTTACATTCACGCAAGAGGTAAACACAGTTAAATTCACGTTAGAATGTGATTAATGTTGCCGAGGAGAGCCTTGTTAATTGCATACTGCTCTTAGTTTAAAGGTGTTAGCCGACAGTTCGTCCACATCAAATGCATAAAATAATATCGAACCACTGCTTTGGAAAATTTAGGCTTAATATTTGTATAAACCCATACTAAAGTCTTTATAAATACGAACACTAACTGAATTGTTTGACAGAACTAATCGTGAAAAAAGAAAATCACTCTGAATGTGTATTCTTTCCAACTGTATAAGACTCGATAGTGGTCTCTGCTAAAAATAGATATCGACGTCAGAGCAGATTACCCGGATGACTATGTAACGTGATCTCAAACGGAAGTGGACGCGAGGTTTTCTAAGTTTTAATATAGCTATCTCTGCAGCGTGACTCGGATAGGAAATACCTGTTTGCAATTACGAATGGCGATGTTTGCTTGAATGTTCACACAGATCTATGACATAAATAAACAGCATTTTTAAGGACTTTTTTCATGTAACAATGATTTATTTGGTTATTTGAGAAAAGACATTTTGGTTCAAACTGTTGGATACCAGCTTTAAATTATGGTAAAATAGTAGGGGTGGGGCGCTAGTAAGGCTGAGACAGTTATGCATGATAACTTGATGGATGATGGATATTTAAACGTGTAAATGACACGCCCATTAATTATGACCCAGCCTTATGTACGCTGTATTTGAATTTTATGACAATTCGAAGCATGTTGTATATACGTATACTACTTATATTTAAATATGTATAGTGATGTATACACTATACAGTTACGTTTTTCTTTTGTTTATATAAATAAAGCTTTCTGTTAAACGTTTATTCGAACCTATCACGGCATGAATACATAAGCATTTTAGCAGCCATAACTAGGACTAGAGTGTAAGCTTAGGTGAGGAACATTTAAGCAAGTGGGTCTTCGTCTCGCTCTCAGTAACATTAGTGACAACCAGCCTTACACAATCCTAATATGTTGACCCCAAGCTGTATTGAGTGACTCTGTAAATTTTGATCTTAAAAATTCATTTTATCACTTGGACCGAGGGCTTAGAGTCGTCGACTTGTAACTCCTCAGCCCAACCGTATGAGTTCGAGTCCCGGTCGAGGTGAGAACTCGTCCGTGGGGAGGTCGTCCGGCTGGCCTGCGGTTCGCCGGTGGTTATACCAAGATATGAATCTAAGATATTTCTCCGCCAATTATAAGGTGGAAATCTCCAAAATGACCATGATCGTGTCGGTGCACCGAATATATATATATACATTCCAGCATTGTATACCATTGTTGCCTATATTTTGTTCATTTAAGTGATCAATTTATGCTGCATAACATGCGTATTGTATTATCAAATAGTTACGCACTCTTTCATCGTCGACATCCATATACCCAGCCCTAAGTGCATTACCAAATTGCCTACCTGAATGTTAATGCTTAAAAAATAGACATAAGACATGTATAAATGTGACTTTAATAAGAAATAGAAATTTAAAAAATTAAAGAGTGATTCTTTTATAGTTACCTGTGCGAATTAAATTCCGTCACCTTCTTCTGCTTTCACAAACAAAGAAAAAAGCAACAGCCTGTTGGTTAAGAACAACGGTGATTCTTCGTGTATTACTCTCTAGACAGTGCATACGACAATAGGGCCTTAATACACACGTGGTGCATATGACGGCTACTTAACCCTTGTCGTGCCACATTTCTTGATAGACAAGTCTTGATTCTTATTAATTGGCTAATCATCTGTAGGTAAATAGTTTTCATAAGACTGAAAAGCAAATAGTGTAGACCTTGATCAGCCAGATCCTATGGAAACTTGTTGATTTTGATTCCGTTATTTGGTAAAGTATGATCAACTAATCCATAGCGGAATAGGAGTTAATTAGATTTTAATAGACGTCACAGCAATGGGTCTACTAAACATCAGCAAAAAGATGGTTGTAGAAAATGTCATCTTCACTTTTGTCTTGTCAGATTCGTCTCGTAGATGTCCTCTAGGCGTATTTGTAAATATGGCGGAACACAACTGGAAAATACAGGTGTATGAGAATGTTTTTTTCTGTTTTAAGTTGGGTGGGTGCGGGGTGGGGTTCTGTTGACTAAAAAGACGTTACAAAAGATGCAGATATGCACCCACCAGACGTTTTTACTGGTTGTGTTCAATTAAAAAGTAGATTATGTGTTTTATGTGGGGTGACGGGGATGGAGGGGTGGGGGTGGGGGTGGGGCAATATTAAAAACTTACCAACTATGCTTTGTTAGTGTATTTTGTTTTTGTAAGGTCACTGTTGTTTTAATTGATTTTA
This sequence comes from Sinonovacula constricta, assembly GCA_007844125.1. Taxonomy (NCBI): domain Eukaryota; kingdom Metazoa; phylum Mollusca; class Bivalvia; order Cardiida; family Solecurtidae; genus Sinonovacula; species Sinonovacula constricta. Next base: position 181,367 of record RXXH01000343.1, on the reverse strand, counting down.
TTACATAACAACACATCACAATAATAAGGCTGTATTAAATGAAACATTACACATTTATTGTTTCAAGCTGTCAATTATGCCACATTGAGAAATATACGAAATATGTGGTATTCATAATGCCAGGTAGTTTTTTGATTTCTCTAAAATAAAAACTGAGATGAGTGCATACCGAGTTTTCTATAATTTATTGCTGCTTGATGCAAAAGATAAGAACATACTTATTAATCTCGCCTTTTTTCAATAAAGCAACCTTAGTAAGAAGGAACATAAGTGTAAATAATACATAAAGTTCATTTTCTAATGTTTATGTGTCTATTATAATGCAACTAGCACACAAAAAGCTTTATATATTGTCATTTTTATTTCTTTTCTTTCTACTATATTTAAATACTGTATTTATAATACGATGGTGTACATGAGCACAAATCTGAATAAAAAATTGTTTTGTTCTGTTTTCTATACGATGTTCATGTCTTAGAGTGAAATCTCTTAAGCCTCATTGAAAAATCCATTCCAATTTAAATTTGCAGACCATACGCTTTATATATTCCGTTTAGATATTCAGTAACACTACTAAGACAAAACGTATATCTTCAACACTTTTGAATAAAAACTTAGAAGCATTTATACATATTAATTTCATGTAAGAAGCCGAGCCTGGTAGATTTGGATGATCTATGTATTGGCGCTTCCGGATTTAAACACGGGCCGCAACAGGCAAACAAAAAAGACAGCGTGTAAATAAAAGCTAAGTTAAACCAGCTCACGCTTAAGCAAATATTAGTGTAGGCCTTGGCCGATCAACCTGGTGGCATGATAATCCGACTGGGCGTGGTACCTTACTTGTTGTTCACTGCATGCAATGCAATCTCCTTTAATGAACTCCGTCTCAGGACAAGTGAAAGGTTGTTGGTGGCACAATATACTAACTAAACAAGAGTAAAAATCAATCAATATACATATGTTACTGTGACTCGAATATGTTTAGTTAGATTGTGTTCTTTGTTTGTTGTTGTTGTTGTTATTTTGTTACATAGTACCAAGACAATTGTGGTCACATTGGTGACATCCAGCTAATTATTTTTGGAGGAAGACCCCAGACTTATGTCTGGGTAGAACCACCGGCTCACCGCAGGTTAGCTGGAAAACCTCCCCACATGAAAGTTCTCACCCGACTGGGATCTGAACCCACGCGGTGTGGGGCTGAAGAGTTACATGTCGGTGACTCTTACCGCTGGGGTTTGTGGGGGTGTCGAACGTGTGCGGAATGGGCCGAAAAGTCTCCCATGACATTTCGACGATGCATTTATTTCCTCGAATAACATGACATTGTATATGAAGTTAATTAACAACAGAAAACATGCTTATATATGTTATGAAGTCTAAGCATATATAATAAATTTTAAGTATTTGTTATCAATATGTTTTCTATATATTCATTGCAATAATCATTCACAGCAATAGCATAATCATTACCATCATCGTCAACATCTGCAGCAGCACCACAGTCATCATCATCAGCAGCAATAACGTCGTTATATGGTAATTATTTACAATATAAGCATCATCAAAAGTAATTAAAAAGGTCATGATACCACCAAAAATAATTTGCTATGCATTAAACAAATAAAATGACCGGTATCTTTAGGGTTCTTGTAAGACTTTCGTCGAGTCGATTTAATGAGATTTAGGCCATCATCGTGATTATCATAACCATTATCTTCGACTGTGTCATTATCATCATCATCCTTTATCATCATCATTCTTTATCATCACCATTATCATCATCATTAGCTGACATCATCATCCTCATCTTCTTTTTCTTCTTCATCATTATCATCAGCATCATCTGACACCATCATCATCATAATCTTACATCATCATCATCATCATTATTATCGTCATCTTAATCGACATCATCATCATCATTATTATCATCATCATCGTCCCCATGATCATCTGACATCATCATCATCATCGTCATCTTCATCGCCATCATCATCATCGTCTTCTTCATCATCATCAATCCCATCATCATCTGACATCATCATAATCACCAAATTCATCATCATCTGACATCATAATCATCATCATTATCGTCATTTTCATCTGACATCATCATCATCATCTTCATCATTCCCATTATCATCATCATTATGTGACATCATCATCATCATAATAATAACCATCATCTGACCTCATCATCACCATCATCATCGTCATCATCATCATCATCGTAATCTTCATCATTCTCCTCCTCCTCCTCATTGTCTGTGTCATTTTCAACACTATTGTCATCATCATTATTTATCAAGACAAAGTGTATCTATTAAAAGACGCATATTGTTAATTAGTAGAATATTACTTTAATTTAAGTTACATGTATAACAAAGTTAAAAGTGCATGCAAATACATTAAATATTCCACTACAGACATCCACCCTACCAACTGAGCTGTCTATGATAATTAAAAAATTTATAATGTGCAAACTCAATCACATTTAGATATATAATGTGATTTTTGTAAATGATATGCATTTATCTAAAGTCAAGTATATTAACGACATGTGAATTTAATTCACGTTTATGAAAATACTGTCTTGATATAAAACATCTACAGTTTACCATAGTTTTCTACAGATCGGCGTGTCAGTATTTGCTTAAACCATTCGCAGTGAAAAGAAAGTGAAAAGTACGTTTGTCAAATTAAACATGATTATATTGAAACTGTGCTAATTTCAAATTGTACAATCAATTAATATGTCTGTTTCATAACTGATAAAAAGCAAAATATTATTTCCGTGATTGTCCTTAAATCACCCGCCGGTCATTGACTAGATTTAACAATAACAATAAACCACATCCATCCGACAAAATGATTGACAGAAAGCTAATCAATAGCTTCCGATCTAAAAACATGACAGTCTTTCCTCATAAACAAATTAAAGAAATCAGATTTCACACTTAAAACAGAAGTTAAAATTATCATGTCATAAATTATGCAATCAATGACAATCAACATATGACGATCCACCCGCTTCCGCTTATCAAAAACAATTAGTTGACAATTTAAAGCAATGGCGGCCCCGTGTAAATGACAGGTAACGCCCTCTGGTGAGGGAAGTCCTATTCTTTTGCGACCCAATATTGTTCCTGATTTCCGTGATCACTGATAAGCATCAACCCCATCAGAGATTGGTCAGTGGAGATTTTGGACTATATAACGCCCAACATTGTTCTAATATCGTCATAACCTCTCATTCACTCATGGAATAAACATATCAAAAGGTGAGTTGCCGTTTCAGCAAATATAAAGATATTTAATTACTGTAATTTACTAACATTTACTTTTAATAAACAGTTGCACATTTACTGTAAGGATATTTTTACGTGAAGCTGGACTGCATTACAGCTTATGTTGGTGTAACATAACACATATGATTAAAAAGATGTAATTAAATGAAAAGAAACGTGCACTGACAAAAATATTATTTCAATCAACACATTTCAACAGTTGACATTTAGCTGTATGTGTAACATTTTATTAAATTTCAACTGTGAAAAGGTAAAAGTTTTTGTCATAGATATGACAAATAATACATTAAATAAACATTTTCAAGCTGACCCAAGGATTGTCAGAAATTTTGCATAGAATAAATGCAAAAAGTGAAGGAAACTGGAATATGGGATTGTAAAACGGCATGCCGCAGACAAGGAATGTATCTTCGTTTAGGATGCGAATTCATGGAGAAGGCGGTACGGGTGTGTAAGTTGCATGAGTCCCAGGCTGGAAAATAACCCCAGGACTTCTACAACTTGTGCACCCCAATGCGCCATAGGCCCTGTCTCCTTTCTGGTTTATAAAATATAAGAACTGATATGATTATTTTGCAAACTAATCTTAATTCATTAAGTTTTTTTTATATTTATTTCATATATTTTAAGTATGATTTTCTCTATATAATAAATAAAGACAATGCTTCAAATGCGTTATTTCCAATCTTTCAGATAATTATTTCCGGTGTATCCAATCATTCGCAAAAGTTAACCTAATCACGCGTGTTTATAATTTATCTTACACGACTGTCAATCAGTTATGAAAACGGTCGTTAACTCGGATTAATTGCTTAGGTCAGCCTACACTGACCAGGCCAGTGACTATTTCACTTGGGGCAAAATAAATGGACATATCTACATGTGGCTTAAGACAGAATTAATCAGCATGTTCATAGAACATAATTCAGGCTTAAGTGAAAATAATAGTGAAAATCAAAATAAAAGACGGCATTTTCCAGAAGAGACCATTTCATGGATTTGCTGCTCAGAGGTGTTAAATGTCAGTTGTTGTATGTAAGTTGATCAGGTCCCAGGATACTTAAAACTACGGACTTAAGTAACTTAAATATAAAACCTTTCATCATCATCATTATCATCAGCAGCAGGAACAGCAGAAGAAGAAGAAACAACAACGACATCATCATCAACAACAACATTAACATCAATGTAACAGCAGCAGCAGCGATGGCAACAGTGACGACAGCATGATGAGCATGCATTTACTTGTAAGTTACCGGGGTCCCCGGGTATATTCATGCCGTGGACTTCTGTGTCTTACTTGTTACGATGCTATATACAGCATATTTAATGACGTGATCTTGGATCTTCGTCCGGGGCTTATCAATCAAAAGAATAGCTGGAAAATGTTATTACAAATAAAGAGGGGAATGATCCAACGTAGGAAACAGGATGAACACAAAACAATATTGTAATGGACAATTGCGAGGTCTTGCGATATCGTTGCTTGGCATGGGCTGATGTTGACGGAGACTCTTTTTGGAAGTCCTTCTACACTAGGTGGATGCAGACGTTAATTTTCTGTATGTAAGTTCCCGGGGTCCCAGGTTCGTTAACAATCCGAGGCCTCCTGGAAAATACTTACAGCAAACGGAACTGCGAAGGATTCATTGTAACTTAAACGTCACAAGACATATTTGACATCAATGCCTTAACATGGCAATGATAAATGGACCCATGAGAATGGCAGAAAAGCATCATGAAAGGAAGGCGAATACATTGAACTGTACTGCTTGTAAGTTTCCGGGGTCCCAGGCGGAATTTGCCGAGGACTCTCGAAGCTTTCTCGTAGTTTTGTTTACCCCGTCTCTTGGTCAACTTTCCTTTAAAGGAGGCCTATCTACCAAATACTTACTATGAATGGACTATGTACGCAACAAGCAATTCAATCATGGATTCGAACACAAACTACCGCATGCACCTTATTTCAAGGAATTCTCCTTTCTCACATTTCTTGAATTCACGGATTTAAACTAGCATCTTGGGACACCTAGGAAAAGTGTTCAATGGAAGTTAATTAACTATTCGTGTAAGTTACTTGGGTCCAAGGACTAAACGTAAACAAAGGGCTTTTGGGTATAGTGACAAATTTGAAATAACAAAGGACATCGAGTATTTTAGACTTTAAGGACGACGAACATAAGCTTGTAGAGAGCATGTAAGTTACCTGGGTCCCAGGTTGAATAAAATCCGAGGGCTCTTGTAACTTTTGTGCGCGAAGCGCATGTCGTCATGGAAAACAAGACCTCTTTTGTTCGATGTACAGATGGAGTCTGCCTAACTGAAGGTGAAAGGAAACATTTTGTCACTGCTCATGTAAGTTACTTGGGTCCCAGGGTGCATTCTTCCGAGGACTTAAGCAACTTTCGTGTGTAGGAGACAGACATGCAGCGAAGACAAAGCATGGGATGACAGACCCTAAGGTATTTGGTACAATCATCTCAAGAAAAAGGCTTGAAACCTTGTCTTTTTATGTGTAAGTTACTTGGGTCCCAGGCGTCCATCCCGCGGACTCTTGTATCTTTCGTATAAGGAGGCAGGAGAGCAACTGGTACGGAATTTATTTAAACGTCATCAAAAACAGACAGAAACATAAAATATCAAGTCATTGTCAACAGTCAATGAAGCTGTAGAATGTATAACTTCACATCGACGCCTTATTTCTAGTAAACAAGCAACTTTCACCAGGGGAAAATCGAAAGCATGTGTTTGGAAGATAAATCAATATATTGAAAAACAGAGAACTTAGATGGGACATTCAAAGTGCCCGGAAAGGCTTGTAGAGTGTATTCGGAGGAACATTGAATGGACAACGGAAAATCCTTTTACTTGCAATTTAAAAAGCCCCAAAACACATGTAAGTTACTTGGGTCCAAGGATGTATTATACCGAGGACTTTACCAACTTCCCTGTGTTAACAACAGTTCGACAAAGGAAAGCCAGTAACATGTGTTGGGAGGAAAGTGGAATAGACAACGAACGACTTTTTACTTGCAATTGAAAATCCCCAAAACACATGTAAGTTACTTGGGTCCCAGGATGCATTAAACCAAGGACTTTAGCAACTTTCCTGTGTTTACAGCAGTTCAACGAGTGAAAGCCAGAAGCACGTGTTGGCAGGAAGATGGAATGGACAACGAACGACTTTTTACTTGCAATTGAAAATTCCCCAAAACACATGTAAGTTACTTGGGTCCCAGGGTGTATTATACCGAGGACTTTAGGAACTTTCCTGTGTTTATGACATTTCAACAATTGAAAGCCGGAAGCATGAGTTTTGGAGAAAATGAAGTTGGCCTGCATAGACTTAAGAATAGACTTTCAATATGCCCTAGAACACATGTAAGTTACTTGAGGAGACCCAGGTTGCTTATACCGAGTACTTTAGCAACTTCCCTCTGTTTACGATAGTCCAACAAGCAAAAGCCAGAAGCAAGTCATGGGAGGGAAATTGAAATGGAAAGCGAACGACTTTTTACTTGCAATTGAAAATGCCCCAAAACACATGAAAGTTACTTGGGTCCCAGAATGTATTGTACCCTGTTTTAACAATAGTTTAACAAGCGAAATTTGAGAGCGTGTGATCGGGAAAAAAATGAAGGTGGCCAGGATATAGTAAATAAGACACTTTCAACATGCCCCAGAACACATGTAAATTACTTGGGTCCCAGGATGCATTATACTGAGGACTTTAGCAACTTTCCTTTGTTTACGACATTTCAACAAGTGAAAACCGGAAGCATGTGTTTGGAGCAATATGGACTTTTCAAAGCATGGCTTTTAATAGAATTTCAAATTTCCAATACACATGTAAGTTACTTGGGTTCCAGGCTGCATTATACCGAGGACTTTAGCAACTTTCCTGTGTTTACGACAGTGTAACAAGCGAAGGTCGCCAGCATATATTTGGGAAAAAAATGAAGTTGGTTTGCATAGACTAAAGAACAGACTTTCAATATGTCCCAGAACATATGAAAGTTACTTGGGTCCCAGGTTGCTTCTATCGAAGACTTTACTATGTGTACAACAGTTCAACAAGTGAAAGCCAGAAGCATGTATCGGGAGGAAAATGGAATTGTCAAAGCATGGCTTTTAATAGAAATTCAAATGTCGAATACACATGTAAGTTACTTGGGTCCCAGGATGCATTATGCCGAGGACTTTAGCAACTTTCCTGTGTTCACGATATTTCAACAAGTGAAAGCTGGAATCATGTGTTAGGAGAAAAATGGAATGGTCAATGAACGCTTTCTTACTAGAAATTGAAAATGACCCAAAACACATGTAAGTTACTTGGGTCCCAGACTGAAAAAATAAAGTTGGCCTTTATAGACTAAAGAACAGACTTTCAATATGTCCCAGAACAAATGTAAGTTACTTCGGTCCCAGGTTGCTTCTACCGAAGACTTTAGCAACTTTCCTGTGTTAACAACAGTTCAACAAGTGAAAGCCAGAAGCATGTGTTGGGAGGAAAATGGAATTGTCAAAGAATGGCTTTTCTACTAGAAATTCAAAATGCCAATACACATGTAAGTTACTTGGGTCCCAGGATACATTATATCGAGGACTTTAGCAACTTTCCTGTGTTCCCGATATTTCAACAAATGAAAGCTGGAATCATGTGTTAGGAGAAAAATGGAATGGTCAATGAAGGCTTTTCTACTAGAAATTCAAAATGCCCAAAAACATATGTAAGTTACTTGGGTCCCAGGATACATTAGACCGAGGACTTTAGCAACTTTCCTGTGTTCCCGATATTTCAACAAGTGAAAGCTGGAATCATGTGTTAGGAGAAAAATGGAATGGTCAATGAAGGCTTTTCTACTTGAAATTCAAAATGCCCCAAAACATATGTAAGTTACTTGGGTCCCAGGATACATTAGACCGAGGACTTTAGCAACTTTCCTGTGTTCCCGATATTTCAACAAGTGAAAGCTGGAATCATGTGTTAGGAGAAAAATGGAATGGTCAATGAAGTCTTTTCTACTAGAAATTCAAAATGCCCAAAAACATATGTAAGTTACTTGGGTCCCAGGATACATTAGACCGAGGACTTTAGCAACTTTCCTGTGTTTATGACATTTCAACAAGTGAAAGGCGGAAGCATGTGTTTGGAGCAATATGGAATTGTCAAAGCATGGCTTTTAATAGAAATTCAAATTTCCAATACACATGTAAGTTACTTGGGTCCCAGGCTGCATTAGACCGAGGACTTTAGCAACTTTCCTGTGTTTACGACAGTGTAACAAGCGAAGGTCGACAGCATATATTTGGGAAAAAATGAAGTTGGTTTTCATAGACTAAAGAACAGAATTTCAATATGTCCCAGAACAAATGTAAGTTACTTCGGTCCCAGGTTGCTTCTACCGAAGACTTTAGCAACTTTCCTGTGTTAACAACAGTTCAACAAGTGAAAGCCAGAAGCATGTGTTGGGAGGAAAATGGAATTGTCAAAGAATGGCTTTTAATAGAAATTCAAATTTCCAATACACATGTAAGTTACTTGGGTCCCAGGATACATTATATCGAGGACTTTAGCAACTTTCCTGTGTTCCCGATATTTCAACAAATGAAAGCTGGAATCATGTGTTAGAAGAAAAATGGAATGGTCAATGAAGGCTTTTCTACTAGAAATTCAAAATGCCCCAAAACATATGTAAGTTACTTGGGTCCCAGGATACATTAGACCGAGGACTTTAGCAACTTTCCTGTGTTCCCGATATTTCAACAAGTGAAAGCTGGAATCATGTGTTAGGAGAAAAATGGAATGGTCAATGAAGGCTTTTCTACTTGAAATTCAAAATGCCCCAAAACATATGTAAGTTACTTGGGTCCCAGGATACATTAGACCGAGGACTTTAGCAACTTTCCTGTGTTCCCGATATTTCAACAAGTGAAAGCTGGAATCATGTGTTAGGAGAAAAATGGAATGGTCAATGAAGTCTTTTCTACTAGAAATTCAAAATGCCCAAAAACATATGTAAGTTACTTGGGTCCCAGGATACATTAGACCGAGGACTTTAGCAACTTTCCTGTGTTTATGACATTTCAACAAGTGAAAGGCGGAAGCATGTGTTTGGAGCAATATGGACTTTTCAAAGCATGGCTTTTAATAGAAATTCAAATTTCCAATACACATGTAAGTTACTTGGGTCCCAGGCTGCATTAGACCGAGGACTTTAGCAACTTTCCTGTGTTTACGACAGTGTAACAAGCGAAGGTCGACAGCATATATTTGGGAAAAAATGAAGTTGGTTTTCATAGACTAAAGAACAGAATTTCAATATGTCCCAGAACAAATGTAAGTTACTTGGGTCCCAGGTTGCTTCTATCTAAGACTTTAGCAACTTCCCTATGTGTACAACAGTTCAACAAGTGAAAGCCAGAAGCATCTGTCGGGAGGAAAATGGAATTGTCAAAGCATGGCTTTTAATAGAAATTCAAATGTCGAATACACATGTAAGTTACTTGGGTCCCAGGATACATTAGACCGAGGACTTTAGCAACTTTCCTGTGTTCCCGATATTTCAACAAGTGAAAGCTGGAATCATGTGTTAGGAGAAAAATGGAATGGTCAATGAAGGCTTTTCTACTTGAAATTCAAAATGCCCCAAAACATATGTAAGTTACTTGGGTCCCAGGATACATTAGACCGAGGACTTTAGCAACTTTCCTGTGTTCCCGATATTTCAACAAGTGAAAGCTGGAATCATGTGTTAGGAGAAAAATGGAATGGTCAATGAAGTCTTTTCTACTAGAAATTCAAAATGCCCAAAAACATATGTAAGTTACTTGGGTCCCAGGATACATTAGACCGAGGACTTTAGCAACTTTCCTGTGTTTATGACATTTCAACAAGTGAAAGGCGGAAGCATGTGTTTGGAGCAATATGGAATTGTCAAAGCATGGCTTTTAATAGAAATTCAAATTTCCAATACACATGTAAGTTACTTGGGTCCCAGGCTGCATTAGACCGAGGACTTTAGCAACTTTCCTGTGTTTACGACAGTGTAACAAGCGAAGGTCGACAGCATATATTTGGGAAAAAATGAAGTTGGTTTTCATAGACTAAAGAACAGAATTTCAATATGTCCCAGAACAAATGTAAGTTACTTCGGTCCCAGGTTGCTTCTACCGAAGACTTTAGCAACTTTCCTGTGTTAACAACAGTTCAACAAGTGAAAGCCAGAAGCATGTGTTGGGAGGAAAATGGAATTGTCAAAGAATGGCTTTTAATAGAAATTCAAATTTCCAATACACATGTAAGTTACTTGGGTCCCAGGATACATTATATCGAGGACTTTAGCAACTTTCCTGTGTTCCCGATATTTCAACAAATGAAAGCTGGAATCATGTGTTAGAAGAAAAATGGAATGGTCAATGAAGGCTTTTCTACTAGAAATTCAAAATGCCCCAAAACATATGTAAGTTACTTGGGTCCCAGGATACATTAGACCGAGGACTTTAGCAACTTTCCTGTGTTCCCGATATTTCAACAAGTGAAAGCTGGAATCATGTGTTAGGAGAAAAATGGAATGGTCAATGAAGGCTTTTCTACTTGAAATTCAAAATGCCCCAAAACATATGTAAGTTACTTGGGTCCCAGGATACATTAGACCGAGGACTTTAGCAACTTTCCTGTGTTCCCGATATTTCAACAAGTGAAAGCTGGAATCATGTGTTAGGAGAAAAATGGAATGGTCAATGAAGTCTTTTCTACTAGAAATTCAAAATGCCCAAAAACATATGTAAGTTACTTGGGTCCCAGGATACATTAGACCGAGGACTTTAGCAACTTTCCTGTGTTTATGACATTTCAACAAGTGAAAGGCGGAAGCATGTGTTTGGAGCAATATGGACTTTTCAAAGCATGGCTTTTAATAGAAATTCAAATTTCCAATACACATGTAAGTTACTTGGGTCCCAGGCTGCATTAGACCGAGGACTTTAGCAACTTTCCTGTGTTTACGACAGTGTAACAAGCGAAGGTCGACAGCATATATTTGGGAAAAAATGAAGTTGGTTTTCATAGACTAAAGAACAGAATTTCAATATGTCCCAGAACAAATGTAAGTTACTTGGGTCCCAGGTTGCTTCTATCTAAGACTTTAGCAACTTCCCTATGTGTACAACAGTTCAACAAGTGAAAGCCAGAAGCATCTGTCGGGAGGAAAATGGAATTGTCAAAGCATGGCTTTTAATAGAAATTCAAATGTCGAATACACATGTAAGTTACTTGGGTCCCAGGATACATTATGCCGAGGACTTTAGCAACTTTCCTGTGTTCACGATATTCAAATAAGTGAAAGCTGGAATCATGTGCTAGGAGAAGAATGGAATGGTCAATGCAGGCGTTTCTACTAGAAATTCAAAATGCCCCAAAACACATGTAAGTTACTTGGGTCCCAGGATACATTATGCCGAGGACTTTAGCAACTTTCCTGTGTTTATGACATTTCAACAAGTGAAAGCTGGAATCATGTGCTAGGAGAAAAATGGAATGGTCAATGAAGAATTTTCTACCAGAAATTCAAAATGCCCCAAAACATATGTAAGTTACTTGGGTCCCAGGATGCATTTTGCCGTGGACTTTAGCAACTTTCCCGTGTTTATGACATTTCAACAAGTGAAAGCTGGAATCATGTGTTAGGAGAAAAATGGAATGGTCAATGAACGCTTTCTTACTAGAAATTCAAAATGACCCAAAACATATGTAAGTTACTTGGGTCCCAGGCTGCATTATACCAAGGACTTTAGCAACAGTGCTGTGTTTACGACAGTGTAACAAGCGAAGGTCGACAACTTATGTTTGGGAAAAAAATAAAGTTGGCCTTCATAGACTAAAGAACAGACTTTCAATATGTCCCAGAACAAATGTAAGTTACTTGGGTCCCAGGTTGCTTCTACCGAAGACTTTAGCAACTTCCCTGTGTTTACAACAGTTCAACAAGTGAAAGCCAGAAGCATGTGTTGGGAGGAAAATGGAATTGTCAAAGCATGGCTTTTAATAGAAATTCAAATTTCCAATACACATGTAAGTTACTTGGGTCCCAGGATGCATTATGCCGAGGACTTTAGCAACTTTCCTGTGTTCACGATATTTCAACAAGTGAAAGCTGGAATCATGTGTTAGGAGAAAAATGGAATGGTCAATGAAGGCTTTTCTACTAGAAATTCAAAATGCCCAAAAACATATGTAAGTTACTTGGGTCCCAGGCTACATTATACCGAGGACTTTAGCAACTTTCCTGTGTACCCGATATTTCAACAAGTGAAAGCTGGAATCATGTGTTAGGAGAAAAATGGAATGGTCAATGAACGCTTTCTTACTAGAAATTCAAAATGACCCAAAACACATGTAAGTTACTTGGGTCCCAGACTGCATTATACCGAGGACTTTAGTAACTTTCCTGTGTTTACGACAGTCTAACAAGCGAAGGTCGACAACTTATGTTTGGGGAAAAAATAAAGTTGGCCTTTATAGACTAAAGAACAGACTTTCAATATGTCCCAGAATAAATGTAAGTTACTTCGGTCCCAGGTTGCTTCTACCGAAGACTTTAGCAACTTTCCTGTGTTTACAACAGTTCAACAAGTGAAAGCCAGAAGCATGTGTTGGGAGGAAAATGGAATTGTCAAAGAATGGCTTATAATAGAAATTCAAATTTCCAATACACATGTAAGTTACTTGGGTCCCAGGATACATTATATCGAGGACTTTAGCAACTTTCCTGTGTTCCCGATATTTCAACAAATGAAAGCTGGAATCATGTGTTAGGAGAAAAATGGAATGGTCAATGAAGGCTTTTCTACTAGAAATTCAAAATGCCCCAAAACATATGTAAGTTACTTGGGTCCCAGGATACATTAGACCGAGGACTTTAGCAACTTTCCTGTGTTCCCGTTATTTCAACAAGCGAAAGCTGGAATCATGTGTTAGGAGAAAAATGGAATGGTCAATGAAGCCTTTTCTACTAGAAATTCAAAATGCCCCAAAACATATGTAAGTTACTTGGGTCCCAGGATACATTAGACCGAGGACTTTAGCAACTTTCCAGTGTTCCCGATATTTCAACAAGTGACAGCTGGAATCATGTGTTAGGAGAAAAATGGAATGGTCAATGAAGTCTTTTCTACTAGAAATTCAAAATGCCCAAAAACATATGTAAGTTACTTGGGTCCCAGGATACCTTAGACCGAGGACTTTAGCAACTTTCCTGTGTTTAAGACATTTCAACAAGTGAAAGGCGGAAGCATGTGTTTGGAGCAATATGGACTTTTCAAAGCATGGCTTTTAATAGAAATTCAAATTTCCAATACACATGTAAGTTACTTGGGTCCCAGGCTGCATTATACCGAGGACTTTAGCAACTTTCCTGTGTTTACGACAATGTAACAAGCGAAGGTCGACAGCATATATTTGGGAAAAAATGAAGTTGGTTTTCATAGACTAAAGAACAGAATTTCAATATGTCCCAGAACAAATGTAAGTTACTTGGGTCCCAGGTTGCTTCTATCGAAGACTTTAGCAACTTCCCTATGTGTACAACAGTTCAACAAGTGAAAGCCAGAAACATGTGTCGGGAGGAAAATGTAATTGTCAAAGCATGGCTTTTAATAGAAATTTAAATTTCGAATACACATGTAAGTTACTTGGGTCCCAGGATACATTATGCCGAGGACTTTAGCAACTTTCCTGTGTTCACGATATTTCAACAAGTGAAAGCTGGAATCATGTGCTAGGAGAGGATTGGAATGGTCAATGCAGGTTTTTCTACTAGAAATTCAAAATGCCCCAAAACACATGTAAGTTACTTGGGTCCCAGGATACATTATACCGAGGACTTTAGCAACTTTCCTGTGTACCCGATATTTCAACAAGTGAAAGCTGGAATCATGTGTTAGGAGAAAAATGGAATGGTCAATGAACGCTTTCTTACTAGAAATTCAAAATGACCCAAAACACATGTAAGTTACTTGGGTCCCAGACTGCATTATACCGAGGACTTTAGTAACTTTCCTGTGTTTACGACAGTCTAACAAGCGAAGGTCGACAACTTATGTTTGGGGAAAAAATAAAGTTGGCCTTTATAGACTAAAGAACAGACTTTCAATATGTCCCAGAATAAATGTAAGTTACTTCGGTCCCAGGTTGCTTCTACCGAAGACTTTAGCAACTTTCCTGTGTTTACAACAGTTCAACAAGTGAAAGCCAGAAGCATGTGTTGGGAGGAAAATGGAATTGTCAAAGAATGGCTTTTAATAGAAATTCAAATTTCCAATACACATGTAAGTTACTTGGGTCCCAGGATACATTATATCGAGGACTTTAGCAACTTTCCTGTGTTCCCGATATTTCAACAAATGAAAGCTGGAATCATGTGTTAGGAGAAAAATGGAATGGTCAATGAAGGCTTTTCTACTAGAAATTCAAAATGCCCCAAAACATATGTAAGTTACTTGGGTCCCAGGATACATTAGACCGAGGACTTTAGCAACTTTCCTGTGTTCCCGTTATTTCAACAAGCGAAAGCTGGAATCATGTGTTAGGAGAAAAATGGAATGGTCAATGAAGCCTTTTCTACTAGAAATTCAAAATGCCCCAAAACATATGTAAGTTACTTGGGTCCCAGGATACATTAGACCGAGGACTTTAGCAACTTTCCAGTGTTCCCGATATTTCAACAAGTGAAAGCTGGAATCATGTGTTAGGAGAAAAATGGAATGGTCAATGAAGTCTTTTCTACTAGAAATTCAAAATGCCCAAAAACATATATAAGTTACTTGGGTCCCAGGATACCTTAGACCGAGGACTTTAGCAACTTTCCTGTGTTTAAGACATTTCAACAAGTGAAAGGCGGAAGCATGTGTTTGGAGCAATATGGACTTTTCAAAGCATGGCTTTTAATAGAAATTCAAATTTCCAATACACATGTAAGTTACTTGGGTCCCAGGCTGCATTATACCGAGGACTTTAGCAACTTTCCTGTGTTTACGACAATGTAACAAGCGAAGGTCGACAGCATATATTTGGGAAAAAATGAAGTTGGTTTTCATAGACTAAAGAACAGAATTTCAATATGTCCCAGAACAAATGTAAGTTACTTGGGTCCCAGGTTGCTTCTATCGAAGACTTTAGCAACTTCCCTATGTGTACAACAGTTCAACAAGTGAAAGCCAGAAGCATGTGTCGGGAGGAAAATGGAATTGTCAAAGCATGGCTTTTAATAGAAATTCAAATTTCGAATACACATGTAAGTTACTTGGGTCCCAGGATACATTTTGCCGAGGACTTTAGCAACTTTCCTGTGTTCACGATATTCCAACAAGTGAAAGCTGGAATCATGTGCTAGGAGAGGATTGGAATGGTCAATGCAGGTTTTTCTACTAGAAATTCAAAATGCCCCAAAACACATGTAAGTTACTTGGGTCCCAGGATACATTATGCCGAGGACTTTAGCAACTTTCCTGTGTTTATGACATTTCAACAAGTGAAAGCTGGAATCATGTGCTAGGAGAAAAATGGAATGGTCAATGAAGAATTTTCTACCAGAAATTCAAAATGCCCCAAAACATATGTAAGTTACTTGGGTCCCAGGATGCATTATGCCGAGGACTTTAGCAACTTTCCCGTGTTTATGACATTTCAACAAGTGAAAGCTGGAATCATGTGTTAGGAGAAAAATGGAATGGTCAATGAACGCTTTCTTACTAGAAATTCAAAATGACCCAAAACATATGTAAGTTACTTGGGTCCCAGGCTGCATTTTACCAAGGACTTTCGCAACAGTGCTGTGTTTACGACAGTGTAACAAGCGAAGGTCGACAACTTATGTTTGGGAAAAAAATAAAGTTGGCCTTCATAGACTAAAGAACAGACTTTCAATATGTCCCAGAACAAATGTAAGTTACTTGGGTCCCAGGTTGTTTCTACCGAAGACTTTAGCAACGTCCCTGTGTTTACAACAGTTCAACAAGTGAAAGCCAGAAGCATGTGTTGGGAGGAAAATGGAATTGTCAAAGAATGGCTTTTAATAGAAATTCAAATTTCCAATACACATGTAAGTTACTTGGGTCCCAGGCTGCGTTATACCGAGGACTTTAGCAACTTTCCTGTGTTTACGACAGTGTAACAAGCGAAGGTCGCCAGCATATATTTGGGAAAAAATGAAGTTGGTTTGCATAGAGTAAAGAACAGACTTTCAATATGTCCCAGAACATATGAAAGTTACTTGGATCCCAGGTTGCTTCTATCGAAGACTTTACTATGTGTACAACAGTTCAACAAGTGAAAGCCAGAAGCATGTATCGGGAGGAAAATGGAATTGTCAAAGCATGGCTTTTAATAGAAATTCAAATGTCGAATACACATGTAAGTTACTTGGGTCCCAGGATGCATTATGCCGAGGACTTTAGCAACTTTCCTGTGTTCACGATATTTCAACAAGTGAAAGCTGGAATCATGTGTTAGGAGAAAAATGGAATGGTCAATGAAGGCGTTTCTACTAGAAATTCAAAATGCCCAAAAACATATGTAAGTTACTTGGGTCCCAGGCTACATTATACCGAGGACTTTAGCAACTTTCCTGTGTACCCGATATTTCAACAAGTGAAAGCTGGAATCATGTGTTAGGAGAAAAATGGAATGGTCAATGAACGCTTTCTTACTAGAAATTCAAAATGACCCAAAACACATGTAAGTTACTTGGGTCCCAGACTGCATTATACCGAGGACTTTAGCAACTTTCCTGTGTTTACGACAGTCTAACAAGCGAAGGTCGACAACTTATGTTTGGGGAAAAAATAAAGTTGGCCTTTATAGACTAAAGAACAGACTTTCAATATGTCCCAGAATAAATGTAAGTTACTTCGGTCCCAGGTTGCTTCTACCGAAGACTTTAGCAACTTTCCTGTGTTTACAACAGTTCAACAAGTGAAAGCCAGAAGCATGTGTTGGGAGGAAAATGGAATTGTCAAAGAATGGCTTTTGATAGAAATTCAAATTTCCAATACACATGTAAGTTACTTGGGTCCCAGGATACATTATATCGAGGACTTTAGCAACTTTCCTGTGTTCCCGATATTTCAACAAATGAAAGCTGGAATCATGTGTTAGGAGAAAAATGGAATGGTCAATGAAGGCTTTTCTACTAGAAATTCAAAATGCCCCAAAACATATGTAAGTTACTTGGGTCCCAGGATACATTAGACCGAGGACTTTAGCAACTTTCCTGTGTTCACGATATTTCAACAAGTGAAAGCTGGAATCATGTGTTAGGAGAAAAATGGAATGGTCAATGAAGCCTTTTCTACTAGAAATTCAAAATGCCCCAAAACATATGTAAGTTACTTGGGTCCCAGGATACATTAGACCGAGGACTTTAGCAACTTTCCTGTGTTCCCGATATTTCAACAAGTGAAAGCTGGAATCATGTGTTAGGAGAAAAATGGAATGGTCAATGAAGTCTTTTCTACTAGAAATTCAAAATGCCCAAAAACATATATAAGTTACTTGGGTCCCAGGATACCTTAGACCGAGGACTTTAGCAACTTTCCTGTGTTTAAGACATTTCAACAAGTGAAAGGCGGAAGCATGTGTTTGGAGCAATATGGACTTTTCAAAGCATGGCTTTTAATAGAAATTCAAATTTCCAATACACATGTAAGTTACTTGGGTCCCAGGCTGCATTATACCGAGGACTTTAGCAACTTTCCTGTGTTTACGACAGTGTAACAAGCGAAGGTCGCCAGCATATATTTGGGAAAAAATGAAGTTGGTTTGCATAGACTAAAGAACAGAATTTCAATATGTCCCAGAACAAATGTAAGTTACTTGGGTCCCAGGTTGCTTCTATCGAAGACTTTAGCAACTTCCCTATGTGTACAACAGTTCAACAAGTGAAAGCCAGAAGCATGTGTCGGGAGGAAAATGGAATTGTCAAAGCATGGCTTTTAATAGAAATTCAAATTTCGAATACACATGTAAGTTACTTGGGTCCCAGGATACATTATGCCGAGGACTTTAGCAACTTTCCTGTGTTCACGATATTCCAACAAGTGAAAGCTGGAATCATGTGCTAGGAGAGGATTGGAATCGTCAATGCAGGTTTTTCTACTAGAAATTCAAAATGCCCCAAAACACATGTAAGTTACTTGGGTCCCAGGATACATTATGCCGAGGACTTTAGCATATTTCCTGTGTTTATGACATTTCAACAAGTGAAAGCTGGAATCATGTGCTAGGAGAAAAATGGAATGGTCAATGAAGAATTTTCTACCAGAAAATCAAAATGCCCCAAAACATATGTAAGTTACTTGGGTCCCAGGATGCATTATGCCGAGGACTTTAGCAACTTTCCCGTGTTTATGACATTTCAACAAGTGAAAGCTGGAATCATGTGTTAGGAGAAAAATGGAATGGTCAATGAACGCTTTCTTACTAGAAATTCAAAATGACCCAAAACATATGTAAGTTACTTGGGTCCCAGGCTGCATTATACCAAGGACTTTAGCAACAGTGCTGTGTTTACGACAGTGTAACAAGCGAAGGTCGACAACTTATGTTTGGGAAAAAAATAAAGTTGGCCTTCATAGACTAAAGAACAGACTTTCAATATGTCCCAGAACAAATGTAAGTTACTTGGGTCCCAGGTTGCTTCTACCGAAGACTTTAGCAACTTCCCTGTGTTTACAACAGTTCAACAAGTGAAAGCCAGAAGCATGTGTTGGGAGGAAAATGGAATTGTCAAAAAATGGCTTTTAATAGAAATTCAAATTTCCAATACACATGTAAGTTACTTGGGTCCCAGGCTGCATTATACCGAGGACTTTAGCAACTTTCCTGTGTTTACGACAGTGTAACAAGCGAAGGTCGCCAGCATATATTTGGGAAAAAATGAAGTTGGTTTGCATAGACTAAAGAACAGACTTTCAATATGTCCCAGAACATATGAAAGTTACTTGGATCCCAGGTTGCTTCTATCGAAGACTTTACTATGTGTACAACAGTTCAACAAGTGAAAGCCAGAAGCATGTATCGGGAGGTAAATGGAATTGTCAAAGCATGGCTTTTAATAGAAATTCAAATGTCGAATACACATGTAAGTTACTTGGGTCCCAGGATGCATTATGCCGAGGACTTTAGCAACTTTCCTGTGTTCACGATATTTCAACAAGTGAAAGCTGGAATCATGTGTTAGGAGAAAAATGGAATGGTCAATGAAGGCTTTTCTACTAGAAATTCAAAATGCCCAAAAACATATGTAAGTTACTTGGGTCCCAGGATACATTAGACCGAGGACTTTAGCAACTTTCCTGTGTTTATGACATTTCAACAAGTGAAAGGCGGAAGCATATGTTTGGAGCAATATGGAATTGTCAAAGCATGGCTTTTAAAAAAAAATCAAAATTCCAGTACTCATGTAAGTTACTTGGGTCCCAGGCTACATTATACCGAGGACTTTAGCAACTTTCCTGTGTTCCCGATATTTCAACAAGTAAAAGCTGGAATCATGTGTTAGGAGAAAAATGAAATGGTCAATGAAGGCTTTTCTACTAGAAATTCAAAATGCCCCAAAACATATGTAAGTTACTTGGGTCCCAGCATGCATTATGCCGTGAACTTTAGCAACTTTCTTGTGTTTATGACATTTCCATAAGTGAAAGCTGGAATCATGTGTTAGGAGAAAAGTGGAATGGTCAATGAAGGCTTTTCTACTAGAAATTCAAAATGCCCCTAAACATATGTAAGTTACTTGGGTCCCAGGATGCATTATGCCGAGGACTTTAGCAACTTTCCCGTGTTTATGACATTTCAACAAGTGAAAGCTGGAATCATGTGTTAGGAGAAAAATGGAATGGTCAATGAACGCTTTCTTACAAGAAATTCAAAATGACCCCAAACATATGTAAGTTACTTGGGTCCCAGGCTGCATTATACCAAGGACTTTAGCAACAGTGCTGTGTTTACGACAGTGTAACAAGCGAAGGTCGACAACTTATGTTTGGGAAAAAAATAAAGTTGGCCTTCATAGACTAAAGAACAGACTTTCAATATGTCCCAGAACAAATGTAAGTTACTTGGGTCCCAGGTTGCTTCTACCGAAGACTTTAGCAACTTCCCTGTGTTTACAACAGTTCAACAAGTGAAAGCCAGAAGCATGTGTTGGGAGGAAAATGGAATTGTCAAAGAATGGCTTTTAATAGAAATTCAAATTTCCAATACACATGTAAGTTACTTGGGTCCCAGGCTGCATTATACCGAGGACTTTAGCAACTTTCCTGTGTTTACGACAGTGTAACAAGCGAAGGTCGCCAGCATATATTTGGGAAAAAATGAAGTTGGTTTGCATAGACTAAAGAACAGACTTTCAATATGTCCCAGAACATATGAAAGTTACTTGGGTCCCAGGTTGCTTCTATCGAAGACTTTACTATGTGTACAACAGTTCAACAAGTGAAAGCCAGAAGCATGTATCGGCAGGAAAATGGAATTGTCAAAGCATGGCTTTTAATAGAAATTCAAATGTCGAATACACATGTAAGTTACTTGGGTCCCAGGATGCATTATGCCGAGGACTTTAGCAACTTTCCTGTGTTCACGATATTTCAACAAGTGAAAGCTGGAATCATGTGTTAGGAGAAAAATGGAATGGTCAATGAAGGCTTTTCTACTAGAAATTCAAAATGCCCAAAAACATATGTAAGTTACTTGGGTCCCAGGATACATTAGACTGAGGACTTTAGGAACTTTCCTGTGTTTATGACATTTCAACAAGTGAAAGGCGGAAGGCATATGTTTGGAGCAATATGGAATTGTCAAAGCATGGCTTTTAAAAAAAAATCAAAATTCCAGTACTCATGTAAGTTACTTGGGTCCCAGGCTACATTATACCGAGGACTTTAGCAACTTTCCTGTGTTCCCGATATTTCAACAAGTAAAAGCTGGAATCATGTGTTAGGAGAAAAATGAAATGGTCAATGAAGGCTTTTCTACTAGAAATTCAAAATGCCCCAAAACATATGTAAGTTACTTGGGTCCCAGCATGCATTATGCCGTGAACTTTAGCAACTTTCTTGTGTTTATGACATTTCCATAAGTGAAAGCTGGAATCATGTGTTAGGAGAAAAGTGGAATGGTCAATGAAGGCTTTTCTACTAGAAATTCAAAATGCCCCTAAACATATGTAAGTTACTTGGGTCCCAGGCTGCATTATACCGAGGACTTTAGCAACTTTCCTGTGTTTACGACGGTTTAACAAGCAAAGGTCGACAGCATGTGTTTGGGAAAAAATAAAGTTGGCCTGCATAGACTAAATAACAGACTTTCAATATATACCAGAACATATGTTATTTACTAGGGTCCCAGGTTGCTTCTACCGAGGACTTTAGCAACTCCCCTGTGTTTACAACAGTTCAACAAGTGAAAGCCAGAAGCATGTGTTTGCAGGAAAATGGAATTGTCAAAGCATGGCTTTTTAAAGAAATTCAAATTTCCAATACACATGTAAGTTACTTGGGTCCCAGGATACATTATGCCGAGGAC
The DNA here is from genome assembly GCA_007844125.1 of Sinonovacula constricta. Lineage (NCBI taxonomy): Eukaryota > Metazoa > Mollusca > Bivalvia > Cardiida > Solecurtidae > Sinonovacula > Sinonovacula constricta. The sequence goes on along the minus strand of RXXH01000343.1, from coordinate 159,470 downwards.
TTTAGCAACTTTCCTGTGTTCACGATATTTCAACAAGTTAAAGCGGGAATCATGTGTTAGGAGAAAAATGGAATGGTCAATGCAGGCTTTTCTACTAGAAATTCAAAATGCCCCAAAACAAATGAAGTTACTTGGGACCCAGGATACATTAGACCGAGGCCTTTAGCAACTTTCCTGTGTTTATGACATTTCAACAAATGAAAGCTGGAATCATGTGTTAGGAGAAAAATGGAATTGTCAAAGCATGGCTTTTAAAAGAAATTCAAAATTCCAGTACTCATGTAATTTACTTGAGTCCCAGGCTACATTATACCGAGGACTTTAGCAACTTTTCTGTGTTCACGATATTTCAACAAGTGAAATCTGGAATCAGGTATAAGGAGAAAAATGGAATGGTCAATGAAGGCTTTTCTACTAGAAATTCAAAATGCCCCAAAACATATGTAAGATACTTGGGTCCCAGGATGCATTATGCCGTGGACTTCAGCAACTTTCCTGTTTTTATAACATTTCCACAAATGAAAGCTGGAATCATGTGTTAGGAAAAAAAATGGAATTGTCAATGAAGGCTTTTCTACTAGAAATTCAAAATGCCCCAAAACATATGTAAGTTACTAGGGTCCCAGGATGCATTATGCCGTGGACTTTAGCAACTTTCCTGTGTTTATGACATTTCAACAAGCGGAAGGCGGAAATATGTGTTTGGAGCAATATGGAATTGTCAAAGCATGGCTTTTAAAAGAAATTCAAAATTCCAGTACACTTGTAAGTTACTTGGGTCTCGGGCTACATTAAACCGATGACTTTATCAACGTTCCTGTGTTCACGATATTTCCACAAGTGAAAGCTTGAATCATGTGTTAGGAGAAAAAAGGAATGGTCAATGAACGCTTTTCTACTAGAAATTCAAAATTCCCCAAACCATATGTAAGTAACTTGGGTCCCAGGCTGCAATATACCGAGGACTTTAGCAACATTCCTGTGTTCACGATATTTCAACAAGTGAAAGCTGGAATCATGTGTTAGGAGAAAAATGGAATGGTCAATGAACGCTTTCTTACTAGAAATTCAAAATTCCCCAAACCATATGTAAGTTACTTGGGTCCAAGCTGCATTATACCGAGGACTTTAGCAACTTCCCTATGTTTACGACAGTTCAACAAGTGAAAGGTGGAAGCATGTGTTTGGAGCAATATGGAATTGTCGAAGCTTGGCTTTTAGCAGACATTTAAATTTACAATACACATGTACGTTACTTGGGTCCCAGGGTGTAATATACCGAGGACTTTAGCAACTTCCCTGTGTATAGAGAGCTTAACAAGCGAAGGTCGAGGGCATGTGTTTGGGAGAAAATGGAGTTGGCCTGCATAGACTTAAGAACAGACTTTCAATATGTCCCAGAACATATGTAAGTTACTTGGGTGTCAGGATGCATTATGCCGAGGACTTTCCCAACTTTCCTGTGATCACGACATTTCAACAAGTGAATGCCGGAATCATGTGTTATGATAAAATTGCAATGCTCAACGAACGCTTTTCTACTAGAAATTCAAAAACGTATGTACTTTACTTGGGTCCCAGTCTGCATTACACCGAGGACTTAAGCAACTTTCCTGTGTTGATATCATTTCAACAACTGAAAGCCGGAAGCATGTGTTTGGAGCAATATGGAATTGTCAAAGCACGGTTATTACTAGAAGTTCAAAATTCCAATACACATGTACGTTAATTGGGTCCCAGGGTGCATTGTACCGAGGACTTTAGTAACTTGCTGTGTTTCCGACAGTGTGACAAGCGAAATTCAAGAGATGTGTTTGGGAAACGATGAAGCTGGCCTGGATAAACTTAAAATAGTCTGTCAATATGCCCCTGAATACATGTATGTTACTTGGGTCCCAGCGTCCATTATACGGAGGACGTAAGCATCTTTCCTGTATTCACGACATTTAAACAAGCGAAATTTAGAAATATGTGTTTGGAGGGAAATGGAATGGACATCGAACCACTTTTTTACTTGCAATTTAAAATGCCGCAAACCACATATAAGTTACTTGGGTCCCAGGATGCATTATACCAAGGACTTAAGCAACTTGCGTGTGCTTACGACAGTTTGATAAGCGAAGGTCGAGAGCATGTGTTTGGGAGCAAGTTAAGTTCGGCTGGATAGACTTAAGAATAGATTTTCAATATGCCCCAGAACACATGTATGTTATTTGGGTCCCAGGGTGCAGATCCCGAGGACTCTATTGCTCTTTATTGTTACTAGTTTAAGTCCAGCCTATTGCTCTTTCCTGTTATTAGTTTACGTCTAGTCTATTGCTCGTTATTGTTATTAGTTCAAGTTTAGTCTATTGCTCTTTATTGTTATTAGTTTTAGTCCAGTATATTGCCCTTTCCTGTTATAAGTTCAAGTCCAGTCTATTACTCTTTATTATTAGTTTTAGTCCAGTATATTGCTCTTTCCTGTTACTAGTTCAAGTCCAGTTTATTGCTCTTTATTGTTATTAGTTCAAGTCCAGTCTGTTGCTCTTTATTGTTATTAGTTTAAGTCCAGTTTATTGCTCTTTATTGTTATTACTTCAAGTCCAGTCTGTTGCTCTTTATTGTTATTAGTTCAAGTCCAGTCTGTTGCTCTTTCCTGTTACTAGTTCAAGTCCAGTCTGTTCCTCTTTATTGTTATTACTTCAAGTCCAGTCTGTTGCTCTTTATTGTTATTAGTTCAAGTCCAGTCTGTTGCTCTTTATTGTTATTAGTTCAAGTCCAGCCTGTTGCTCGTTATTGTTATTAGTTCAAGTCCAGTCTGTTGCTCTTTCCTGTTACTAGTTCAAGTCCAGTCTGTTGCTCTTTATTGTTACTAGTTTAAGTCCAGTCTGTTGCTCTTTATTGTTACTAGTTTAAGTCCATCCAGTATGCTACGATAAAGGCCTTGATGTCATCGACACTGATAAGACAGTTTAAGGCAGCCATCTTTGTGGGCAGAAGCTAATGCAGGCCGAAATTGGGAAATATGTGCTGTATTAAACTCACCACTTTGTTTTTATTTTTCAGTCTATTTTACTGAATTTTATATCAAATTTAACAGCTTTTATAAAGTATTTAAAATATCAAAACAATATTTTGATAGTTTAAAAGGTTAAAGAAATACAACCGAAAATGATACACTGTTCATTTTGTTTTAAGTATGGGCCAATAGTTTTATTAATTTCTGTGTATGAATTCTGTGTGCAATTATCAATTGTAAAAATTTCGTATTCTAAAAAAATGAATTTCAAGAGCTTTCCATTGAAGTATAGCTTTAAATTTTCGGACCACAAATTAAGAAATTAAAAGAAAATTAAATTTACCCTTCTATACAATACATATGAAAATCCATTGAAGTTACCATCAAAGATGGCTTCGAAGATAAGGGACTTTCACTGATGTGGAAACTATCTATTGTCTGTCTTTTTTGTAATTGCAAGCTACATTGACAATCTCGACATACTCCACGGTTTCTTTAAAGAAACAAAAACAAGACAAGGATCTGTCTGTTAAAATAAAAATGATTGTTAATGTATGTGCAATCTACACTTTATTATTGCAAGTAATACTGTTAAACGCGACATACACGAACAGGAGCACAGTGTATTGTCTTCGATACAGACATTTACAAAATATAGGCTCCGGTCATGTTAATTTGCGGGGGAAAAAAAGAAAACAATAATGAACAAATTCAAACAACGAAGTTTAAAAGGTGGTCGATTATAAGGGAGAATAATAAATAATTGTTATAAGCATAAAAGAACCACATTGATTTAATATAATGCTTCAACATATATGAAAAATACGATAAACAGGAGAGAGGATGAGCTTGATAATATCAGAAGGATGATTTATTAGGTCTTTTTTTTTCCGAAAAAAATCCCACTTTAAATCTATTGAAAATGGGCTTGTCATACAAAGAACCTTATTAAAACACTTATTTATCTAGATGAACATTAATAGATGTGTACAGAACTGGAATGAAAATTTACTTTTTGTAACAACAAATATACATTGGCTTTTTAAGTTTTTAAAGGTTAATTAACTAAAAATAAATGTTTACTACATATATTGGGAATCATTGTTGTAACTAACCTAGATTAACGGTAAAGGACCAGAGCAAAACGGAATTTTATTCGAAAATAAAGACCGCCTGCCCTCAATACATATCAATTTACATACAATACATATACAAAAGGTACCAAATTTATCAAAATATATATATGTATATAGCATGTATAGCATGTATAGCATGTCAACTCTCGTTATCTCAAATTTCAAGGGACCGTAGAAAATAGTTTGAGATATCCGAAGTTTGAGTTATCCGAATTTAAGGATAGTTTGTGTAAATCTTAAAAATCTTACCTGCTACACGATGACTGGTAATGACTGAAATTCCTTGTTATATCTGCCACTGTAAACTAAGTTTCTGCAAGTTTGTGTGGTTTTGCATGTTTAAAGTGTTATTAGATTTTTTACAATGTAATTTAATATTCTTCTTTTTTTTGTAGGTTGTTGCGTCGTCGTAAGTGCATGGCCTAATTTTGTATACCTAAAGCTGATACCTGCAAGTTCTCAAAAACTTTTACAACAACAAGTACAAACTGAAACACTTTAATCAGCGTTAATAGATTAACGAAATTGTTGTTCATTAAATCAGCTAATTAAATAATAATCGATTAACCTCTTCTCTAAATTATGTGAAATCCTGATTGCCGATAATTGGCGATAAAACTCGCGCCCAAATCTTCGCGAGTTTCACTGTAGGTGTGAAAAGCACTATTGTTGCCGTTTTGCATCTTATAGCAATTTGAAGTTTGAGATAGACCAACTGATTTCAACAGTTTTATACGTGTGGGGACAAAGAATTTAGTTTGAGATATCCGATAATTTGACATATCCGAATTTGACTTAAGCGGAGTCAAACTATATAGAAACTATAGGGAAAAAGACGGGACCGTAGAAAACAGTTTGACATAACCGGAAATTTGAGATAACCGATTTTGAGATAACGAGAGTTGACTATATATATATATATATATATATATATATATATATATATATATATATATATATATATATATATATATATATATATATATATACATATATATATATATATATCAAAATTTAAAAATACAATAATCTTTGTTATTTAAGTACATGCATGAATATAATATTTCATTAATATGTTTGAACGATTGCATAGTTATCATTATAATAGCGAATCGATTACTGTAACAGAAATAAAAGAATATTAACTTATTATTGTTATCATATCCCAAACATACAGCAATGCATGTGAAAGTATAACATAATAATAGCATATTGTTTTGAAATTCAACAGTTTTGGTACATAAAATCATAATTTCCGAATTACGTACTCGTTATTAGATTTCATACGTCTGTAAAAATCAGCTAAATTGGTACTTCCTAAATACCAACAGAAAAAGTATTGATTTCTTGAATCCACATATTTTTCATATTGAAAAAAATACATGATATTCATAGTCAACAACTATATATTAATACATTTAAGCAATGTGTTAAAAATGACTTACATTCCCAATAGTGAAAACATCTACCAGACTCAAACACAGACCTATGCCTTGGTGATTCTCAATATCTGAAAGCCTTTGCTTAAACATAGAAACAAAGTGTTTATTATTACAAATTTTTGGTGTTATCCATACAAAAACAATCAATATCTATTCAATAAATGTTTAACATTATTTGCCCAAGGTCGCCGGTCAGCATCATCTAATACTTCACCATTTGATAACAATTCTTTGGGTACCCATATGCTGGAAGCACTAATAATTCACAACAGTATTTAATATAAATTTTATACTAAGTCACGCATAGATATAAGCGTCCACACTCGCATAACAAATATTGAATCATAAATACAACTGTTCACTCGTAAATATTTATTTACAAAATGACAGTTGGATCTTCTTTATACCGTTTGCAAATGCATGACCCAAAATTTGCGATGAAACAAAGAACTATAAACTTATACATATCAGTAAAATTAATATTATGGCCCGTGTATGTCCATTCTTTTCTGATAATTTTAGAATCAACCCCACTCCCATTTCTCAAAGCATAGTTATTGATTAACACTAAGCAAGAACGAATTTTCTATGCAAGTAAACACAAAAGGAAATCGTTTGTTTCAAGTTTCCATTAGTGAATAAAGTAACAAGGGGCGGTTAATCTTAACTATAAAAGTGGTCTAAATTCAACAACTCTATTTGTAACGATAAAACCAAACATAAAACACTGATTACATGTGTTTGATTCTCACACTGTCAAAAAGTTGTTAATAATAATACAAATAATAATAACAAGCAATGACCAAAACCAGATTAAGCATGTCCTAAAAAAACAGCCAAACTGAACATAGTCCCTTTTAGACTTGTACATAGTATATCGTCGTAAAAAATGCAATTTAAGCAAATCATATATATTCATTTATTCATATGGTAAAAGAATTTCAACTGACTGGTAAGTATGTAAGTACGTTTGCAACTAAGTACAATTTTATTTCTGATATTTACCAATATCAATAATATAACCGAAATTTGAAATTGCAATTCCTGAAAGTGCCACACGTCACTTGTTCATAGAAGAACAACATGGGCAGATCTATGTGGGAACGATTACTTAAAGACGCCGAGAGAATGCGAGGCGACAGAAGTTATTTGATTGCAAGAGAAAAAATATTGATCCAAGCTGACAGGATCCCCCATTTCAAAAGCAGGCATTTGGAGTTTGATAAGGGTAGTAGTTGGCAAGGTAAACAGGTTATAGGTGTTGCTCTTAATCGGCAAATAAATATACTGTAGCGGTAGTAGTGTTGTGTTGGAGCGGTAGTTGTTTGGGAGCGGTAGATCTGGTGTAGCGGTAGTTGTGTTAAGATGGTGGTTGTGACGGTATAGGCTGTGGTGGTGGTAGCGTTGTTGATGGCCAGGTTTTGCTATTGTGGATGCGGTGGTTATTATTGTGGCAGCCGTGGCTGCGAATGTTATTATGATGGATTTGGCTGATATGGTGACGGTTCGTTTGAGTGTAGCTGTGTTATTGGCGAAGCGCTGGAGTGCGACGCCTATATATGGGATGCTAACTGAAGTTTGCACATGGGGAAAGTTTGTTTTGCGAACTTTAATAGGTTACACGACACTCAATGATTTTTTTCTTTACTCTATAGTAAATGTCACAACTTTGGAATCAATTAAACAGAGAATCGTTTCTTTGCGAACCGCAATGCTGAGAAAGAGCAATTAAAAGGGCCTCTGCGAAGAAAAGTTATAAGTTGCAAAGACGTTTTAAAGGATTTAAGTGACCTTGGTCTCAGGGGTCGTTTACCAATATTCATTGACAGCTTCTTTTCTGACAGAAATTTTCAGGTCAAGATTGGGTCCACCCCGTCATCTGTTCATAAACAGGAACAAGGTGCCCCCAGGGTAGTTTTCTATCTGTTACCCTTTTTAACATAAAAAATAATATTGTAAAAAACCCTTCATGAAGGGGTTCACTGTTCACTTTTTGTGGACGATTTCGTTATTTGTTACCGCTCTAAATATATGAGCACAATGGAAAGACAATTACAACAATGTCTAAATAACTTGCAAAAATGGAGCAACACAAACGGTTTTAAATTTTCTCCAACCAAAACCAACTGTATACATTTCTGTTAGAAACGAGGTCTTCATATTGACCCCGAATTGTTTTTAAATAACGTTCGCATTCCCGTCGTCCAGGAAACTAAGTTTCTTGGAGTTATTGTTGACAGGACACTGACTTTTCTTCCACATACCAAATACATCAAGAAGAAATGTCTCAAGCCTCTTAACTTGCTTAAATATTTATCCCATACAGACTGGGGAGCCGATAGGAAAACATTTATACTTCTGTACCGTTCCCTAATTCGGTCTAAATTAGATTACGGAAGCATAGTCTATGGTTCTGCCAGGAGGTCCTATCTCCAGATGCTGGACGTCGTTCACAACCAGGGACTTCGTCTAGCTCTAGGAGCGTTCAGGACCTCACCAGTGCAGAGCCTTTACGTCGAAGCCAACGAATCATCATTATACTTGCGTCGCGAGAAACTTGCTTTGCAGTATATAATTAAACTCATATCTACCCCTGATAACCCAAAGTTTAATTGTGTTTTCAATCCTAAACATGAAGAGCTTTATGAATTTGACAATGATTTGACAGGCGTCATAGTATGGAGAGGAAGCGGACTGGTCTGGCTGAATCGTTGCAACAGCTACGATTCCGGACATTTTTTTTGAACTGATGAAGTATTGAGATTGTATGCTCATTTAACAAATCATAGAAGGGGCAGGCAACCACTGGCTCCACATCCATTGAGTCATCATGCAACCTGAGGTTCCAGCCTGTTACCAGATGGTGCATATAAGCACCCATGTACATGAAGCAGGCCTTGGCAGATATCTTGCCCTCAGGTGACAAAGGCAGGTACTGATCAGGAACAATGTGACGTTTGTCTTCATTGTTCTTGAAGTACTTGTCCTTGATCTTGTCATAGAAATTACGTTCAAAGTCTTCGCCAAACTTCCATTTTCTGTACACCGCATGGAAATGATTAGGATTCACGTTCTCATTATTTTCATCCACATTGGACAGGCCGTTTATGTAGTCCCTAATTTCGTCTAGGCCCCCCTGCTCGATTAGACCGTTGTCATAATCATCCAGCTTTATGCCTTTGGACTGAACTCTAATTGAGTGACAACTTTCTCAATTTCCACCATGACTGAATAAAAGAAAAAAGGGCTGGGACCTTTGACATCGTCAAGCAAGGGACATTTCTGAACGTGATACACCTTCATCCTGTTCATGAAGGCAGCAGCCTCCTTGTCAAAAAAACTCCACGGCTTTTCATTACAGGTGAGAAGGACATGGGTATGATAGAGGGTTTGTGCAAATTTGTTCTTAACGTTTACCTTATATTCTTGGCCTTCAAAGACCTTTTTAGCCATCTCCACCTGATCCATGGTAGAGAGAGTGAGCTCGGGGACAAGGATAGCTGACTTGCCTATGCACTCTTGATAGGCGAAGTCTGCGTATGTTATAGTATTCCCTACTACATCCTTGTAGGGCAACATCATGTCTGTCCAATAGGTTTTACCGGCGTTGGACGGGCCGATCATGGCCAGGGTATTGACCTTGGGAAGCTTACGGGATAGTACGAGGTAGCAATCTTACATGAATTTCTCAGGTGGGATACTTTGATACGTTGCCCAGTCGGTGTACAGCATGACAGTTTCTGAGAGGGAGTAATAGAATTCTTCTTTCAGTATTGGTTTCTCTCTCGCCTCCCAAACTGACATCAGTGTGGAACTGGGAGCCATGGCCACCCTTTCCTTCAGGACCTGCCCCACAATTTTGTTTTTATTGGTGGCGGTAGAAATTTCCCTATAGATAGCTAGGTCTGCATCGTTATTTGATTCTACAATGCTTTGAAGCAGCACACCCATATCATCAGTATTATATTTATCATATTATTTGTGCAGTTTTCCTACCCTAACAATTGTTTTACTGGGTGGCTTGCTTCCAGAGGCTTTTGGCTGGACACTCATAGGCTTATTGCATTCTTCAGCCGACTGTAAAATGAGATCCATCATACCAAGCCCCTCCGTTGACTCTACACTTACATTGGAGCCGATATGCCACCCATACATATCGGCAAAGAAGCTCTCGTTTTCGACTTCCTTGGAGCCCTCTTCGTCGGAGATGTATGTTTCCTCCTCCATGATAAAGTAGTAATGGGGTACCTTGGACAACAACTCCTCCTTAGAAGACATCTGGAGAGCCCTCAAGTTAATGCCTAACATCTTGAGGTGATTACACCCAAGTAGAAGCCTAGGCTTTTCGTTCAGGTGCTTGAAAATAGCCACAGGCTCACGGACCTTTTGTGTTTTACATGAACACTGAGACTTCAGCAATCTCTTGCGAGTCTCGCGCCAGACAGAGTCCCTAGCAAGGTGTTCCTTGCCAGAGCTGACAATGAGGTGAAGGTGTAGACCGTTTATCCTACAGTTATCATCATTCTTGCCGTTATGCCAAAATACGATGGAAGGCCTGGCGTTAATGAAATTCTTCAGGGCGTTAAGTCCATACCTGTGGATAGGTTCAAGAGTGCTGTACACATCCTGTCTTGTTTGAAACATGTGTACAGTGGTTCAAATGCCTAACCTAACGTTATAATTCTTATAAAGATTCTCCCCAGCATATTCACTCATGGGCTGCCCTTGCCTGGACTTGGTGACTTTGTCCAGCTTGTCTAGCTTGTATATTTTCGGTACTAAGGTATTCGGATTAATACCACTTTCCCCCAAATTGCTGATCACTATCGAGTAAAGATCATTGTCAAAATTGAAACTTATGTTCTCAAGTATCTCAGTTTGTGACCTCTTCTGCTAGGGTGTAATCTCATTGTCATCGGGATTGAACCTGAAATTAAATATAAGATAGTTTCATTTTTTTGTTCTCCCTGTATGAAAGTTGCAATTGGTTTGGATTGCCTGCGATGTGTCCAGCCAATTTTAAAGTTAACTCCTTTCTCAAATCAGTTATATCTCTTAGGTTAGATTGTACACTAGTAACGTAGTTTTCTAACCTTGTTTTGGACAATTTAATGTCTTGTTTCCAATCAATGGCTCCTTGACTTTCTCTGCCAAAGTCTGGCCAAAAACGGAAGTCAGGTACCTTTATTAGTCTGTGAGAATCAAAGGACCAAAATTACCCATTATTGTCATTGATGAGTTTATCTAGACTGTATTTACTGGATGCATACTCATCATTTTCCTGTACCAATTGCCATTGTGTTTCACTTATCCCATATAGGTGAAATAGGAATACCTTTGTACCAAATTTCGCGACCGTCAAATGTCTTATTACAATCTTCTGCCTTTTGAATTAATCCGAATGGACCAGTGACAATGGTAGAATACCACGCTTGGTGCTCAGGACTAAATCTGGTATGCCAAACTATTTATGTATCAAAGACACATCACTGCTGTGTGAAGTGATTTGTTAAAAGGTTTTCAGTGAAAACAATGATGTACGATTGACCATCACCCTGTTGAGGCTGTTGATTGTCAAAGTAAGTGTCAATATTAAGCCTATTGTATACATCTCCCCACAAGGTATCACGCCAGTCCGTTTCTAAGGGCATTTGTGTAAATTCTGCCAACTTTATCTTGAATTGTTTAAAATTTTCATCTCTACTTAGTAGTAACGGTTTGTCTTCATCGTCTAACCAATATCTAAACCTGATGTCTTTTGGTAAACTTTGAAAGGTGTAGATGCCATCCATCCACAACGGCAAATCTACAAGTTCATGTACCTTTTTGGCAACAGCAATGTAGTCATCATAGTACCTGATGGTACTTTGAGGAAAGTAACTTTGCAAAACTTCTCCATTGTAAAAGAAGCATGTAGGCTGAACCCATTCTTGGCTGAATTTGCCACTTTGGGATTGCGAAAGTTTACTGCGTTTGCGAAAATTCTTTAATAATTTTAAGTTCATACCATAGTCCTGGCTTTTCATTGCAGCTAAAGGTTTTATGATAGCTTGGTGGTACATGAACTTGTATTACTGGTCTGGAGTAAGATCAGGTATAGCAAAGTCTGCTATTCCAGCCCATTCTGGTCTAAGTGTATGTCTAATGAAATGTAAGAAAGTGTGTAAAGGTCTGCCTATCCATCTAACATCTTCTGGTGAATTGAAAATACTATTTGGTGCAAACAGTGCATTTTTTTATTGTACAAAGTGAACTCAACATAACTGTTGAGTTGAATGGCATAGTAGGTTATGTAATGCCAAAAAGAAAATTTGTCTCCGCTAACATCCCTTAATATATTTAACATAATTTGGTCACATTCTCCTTAGAGAATTCTAAGGTGAAACGTTTTAGAATCCCCATGCCAACATTTAAAGTCTAATAGTCCGTGATACAAATCAAATACCTCATGTTTTAACCCTGCCATGGTATTGATACTCTCTGAAGCCACATACAGTTCCTTGCTAAAGAGAAGTGCTGTGCGTGGTAACCGACAATCTTCTAAGTCGTTCGTTTGATTAATTTGAAAATTCCCATTGACGCTCCACGCCGTGTGTATAGCGTCTTTATATAATACCTGATGAGGGTAAAATCGCAAATTGGGGTCGGTGAATATTTCTACCGTATCTGGCTGAAAGTTACTAACGGTACGACCATCTGGCTGTAATTCTTCACGTCAAGCATTTAACCCATGGATTGAAACCTTGTGGTCTATTATCTCGTAACTATTACAGTTTTGCAAGTATTGACGGAGATGTTCAGGCCTTATAGCACATTTAGTGTTATTATAGTTTAATGATCTCACGCCGAAATCAAAAGCATATACATTGTTCCCGTCAACATCCTGCGTGACATAACCCCCATCTCCTAGATCATCTGGTCCTATGCTATGCATAAATGATTGACTAAACGTGACTGTCTTATGTTTACTTTGAAACTGTGAACCTTTGTGATCAACAATGAAATCATTATTGCTAGTAGAAACACCAGCACCTGCGCCCAAACTAAAACGTACAGCAGTGTTCGTAGCCACTTGCTGTGCATCGTGTACACCACCATCACCGCTACTATTGCTAGTGGCAGCTTGTTGGTCTGACATAATGTAGGTTTAAAGCAGTCCCTTTTATAACGACGAATCCACGATTTCTCTGATAGGTTGTGTAGTTGTTGGCTGAACTTCCACGTTCTTGCTGAATGTCTTCCTGCTTGCACGGACCTGAACAATTTGGTTACAGGCGTTACCAATTATGACTAGCCACACTTCTCTTGGTGAAATGTCCAAGACAATGAAAATTAAACAAGTTTGTAGTAGAATAACAGTTAGTACACATTTGAAAACTATAAGCACAATTTTAACTTTGTTGCCAGGTCCATGATTATTGTCAATAACACAAGCACTCGTTTGGTGTTGAAGATCCATTAGTATTACATAAATATATAATAAATCAGTATAGTAATAGCAACTTACTTGTTCAGTATAGCTATCCCAGATCTAGTGGATGAACTAGTTATAGTGGTGTGGTGAGTGCTATGATTTGGTGAGGCCTCTCATTATATACCCAATAGGATCTACCACGTGTGTAATGCAGTTCATGTGCGCAGCGAAGCATCCCACACACTGATTGTAATCACTTATTAACCGATATATTTTAACCAAGTAGCAAACAAGTTGGGACAGTATTGTTTGTAACAAATTACACGTAATTAAACCAAACGTCGGTGCCAATGTCTCTGCTTGCAGAGAAAGTCGACGGGAAAACGCATCGTCGGCAACCACAGTATTTTCTTCCGTTACACTCCATACATACCGTGGGAAATTTGACTAGCAAAATCTCGTTTTCATGAATATGCATGAGGCAGGGGAGACCAATCTTCTTCCAATGAAATCGCATGTTACAATAAAATACTCTTCAATCTCAATGACGTCATACTGGGATTTTCTTACTAAAAATAGAAACCAACGCACATGTTTACTCATGGAGGTCGCCATTTTGAACGGTAAACCGAACCTTAGTCATAAAACGTAATTTCATTGGCTAGTTGTCCGTGGTGGTTTCCTTATGGCACCAATGAAACTGCCTCATTAATTATTCATGACTACGATATTTTCTTAGCCAATTGTCCCACGGGTACATAACGCAGCATAGCGGAGTAATGTAACGGGGGATAACCGACGATGGGGAAAACGTAGCTCTTACCCGCTGTCGCATTGGACATACTAGATTAACTCATGCATATCTTTTAAAAAGAGAAGTTCAGCCTGTATGTGTTCCTTTCAAGGAACCACTGACAGTCAACCATATTTTATTACAGTGCATCGACACAGACCATGTTCGGTCGAAGTATCTTAATGTCAATAACATGTACGAACTGTTTAGGACAGTGTCTGATTCTAAACTTGCTTGCTTCTTGAACGAGTTAATTATTCTTAATAAGTTATAAATTTTTAAACTGATTTAGCAACCGTTATACATTTTAGACTGTTTAATTTATTAACCTATTTTCAATTATAGTTCACAGTATTTTAACCTTATAGATTTTTATATTTTACTAACATAGTTTAGTTTTTACCTGATTCTCTATTCACATTAAACTTCTTTTTATTCGGCGCATTATGACCTGTTGAGTGTCGGTGTGCCGTAAAACCCAAATAAAAAATGAAAACAGAGTAATTTTTGCATAGTGTACCAGCACAATTTCAGTGAAATAATCACTTCCGGTCTTAACGGATCAGTCCATTATTGGAGTTATTTTTAATGTTTATATGTCTACAATGTTTAGCTTTGTTTGGCAACAAATTGCATGAGATTATCTTCCTTATATCAAATACAGTCAAAATCAAAAGAATATATCTTATCATATCAAAAAACTTATGTCAGGGGTACTACTTCCGCTGCACGTTATGCTTACCACCCCTTTACAATAACCCAGATAAAATACGGGTCCATGTCTGAAGTTTTACGCAGAAATATCAGAAAACGGGGGATGCTGTTTTATTTCCTTTTCTTATTACAATTTCTAAACCTTGAAGGTAAATGCACATGGATTCTCGGTACGCCTTTACATGTTTATAAATACGTCAGTAGCTAGGAATGCTTCTAGGTACATTTATCGATGCATGCTAACAACGTGATATTATCTATTAACAACAAGACAGCCAGAAATTACTTCTTCTGAGCGATTCATTGAATAGTACGCAAAAATCTGACTTTATATGCAATGTTTATGCAACATTTAAAGGCATCTCAAAAGCCTTATATAAGTTGATTTTGTTATTTCTTATACATTTTGTTATTTCTTTTATTCTTTTAGTTCTCATATATATTAAAAGTTATATTTTATTTTGATTTGTAAAATGTAACGAAACGTTTCTAACAAAAGCAATTTAAAAAGTCATTCATTGTCAGAATAATGTCCTTCAGAGTCATTTTGAATACTAAAACTTGTATCTCATGTATTTTAAAAATTAAATATTTAGCTATGAAATAAATACATAATCTTGCAGTTACAAAATTGACACTTAGTAATTAATGCAATAAAGAATTTGTAAGGGATCAACAACCCACATTATCACTAACAATAATGTTTGTGGCTTTGTGTAAAACTAGCCTACTGTCTCACATCCATACTAGCAGGTAATTTAGTTTTGCATTAACCCATCAGAGGTATTACTGTGACAGATTAGTACTATGTTGGCTAAAGACTCCCTGCAGTGATGACCAGCAATTAGCAGGTCTGGTCATAGCATGTGGGGGCCTGGCTCAGTGGGATACCACATTCCTTTCGAGATGCCTTTAAAGATACTCGCAATACACAGAACCGATTTTTTAAAGGTCAGATCTATCTTAAATCTTAATATAAAAATAGCATTCCAAATACTGTCAGCGTATATGACCAATCGGAACACGTTGGATATTTTTACCGAGGACGGAATTACACTGGGAGTTCCGATTGCGTATATTACAATTTGTTATATTTTAGAAAAAAACAACAACATCGCACAGCGCTTTATAACTTTATCAAATAAGCACACCCTAGTAGTCGAGTTTAATTATCACCATGAGGTTATCTTAATAATAGCAAATACAAATCAAAACAAAAGCATCTACCTTAAAATATCAACAACAACAATAACAACAAACTGTCACGGGTACTACTTCCGGTGCACATTAACGCTTACCGCCCCGTCTAACCCTGATAAAATACGGGTCCTAATTCGGTAAACTTCGTTCTATTTTTGATTGGGTTTTTTTAAATTATTTTTGGTATTAATGGAATCCGCCAGTTTGTCTATATAAAATACGTAAAAATATCTTACCACTGCTTTGAGGAAAATTGGCATACTTTCTACAAAACTCATAGTAAAGAAAAGATCTTTCAAACACTAACTATAATGTTAGTACTAATCGAGAAAAATCACAATGCACGATAGTGGTCTCTGCTAAAAATATATATCGACGTCAGAGATAACCAGGCTGATGATATAACGTGATCTCAAATTACTTGATATTCTTCGCTGCAGCGTTGGTCAGATAGATAGGAAATATTATGTTGGCACTGACGTCTTGGGATTAATGCTTGGTCGTTCACACAGGTCCAAGGCATCAATAGGCAGCATATCGCAGAACCATTTCAGGTAAGAAGTTACTTTTTTGTTACATATATTTGAGGAATAAAATGATCCAAACTGTCGAATAACGCCTATAATGCTAGAAAATAAGGCAGTTGTTCTCTTCAAAAATTGAAAACAACAGTCTTTACAAAACATTCATTTACTTATTTGATTTATTTACAGTTATTTATAAATGTATTGAATACTATATAGAATACATTTCGTAACATACACATTATGCTATACAATCGAGTCGTGTCTATACGTGTATAACTACCCTTAGGCGGCACATGACGTGACTTGTCACGATTAATCAGTTCTGTAAAAATGACCTGGCTTAATGAGTTCGTGCTCAGAATGCAGACTGCTTAAAAATTAAACGATACTGTGTCCGGTGCATTCTTAAAGGTGACAACAAGAGTGCGGTCATCACCCCGATAACAAAGACATCTGGGGTACGTGCTAACAAGTGATCCGCAATCTATCAGTGGCATCCGCTTCGTTCCGTCATAACTCACATACATAACGTTATCGGAGTCCGCCCCGCAAACTATCACCTCATCATTGTCGGTGACCGAGAGACCACGTGGTCTAATAAGGTTATTATCGCTTACTGTATATATCACGTGACCTTGAAGACTCATGCAGGTCAGAGTTGCGGCGTTTGCGTCGGAAACATACATTCGAGGTCCCGATGGGGAGACACGGATGAAGAACGGACTGATGAATCTATATGTTCTGTCGTCGTTCCTGCCGATCTTTCGGATTGTCTCTCCTTCTGTGGTCACGACAATGATTTCTCCCTTGCCCGGATCATCGTGTTGGGTAATGTAAAGCAGCCCTGCGTGCAGTGCTATCCCATAACACTTACGCTTCATTTCAAAAGTACCTAACACTGCGCGCTGTGACATGCCAACTTTTTGGACAGTCTTTTGCATCGGTTCTGTAACATATACAACCTGGTCGCTTTCTGCAGCAATGTCCCAAAGAAATGCATTTCTTATTTTAATCAGTGTCTTGCTTGCAAATGTTTTGTCATACACAAGAAGCGATGAGTTGGCGCAATCCACTACGACTAAGTTTCCATTTGGTAGAAATGTACAACTGTTTATTCTCCGAGAACTGCTGCTAAGATGTGGTCCAGACTTCGGATTAGGCTTCCACTTGTTTATCAATTCTTTGAGACCGGAAACGGGAACCAACTTGTGGTCACGTGTTAACCTAATTCCATTGTGCGTTTTGAGGCAACGTTCACACAGATGCTCGCTGCAGATTAAGCAGTACGATTTAGCTTCGACGACCAACGTGTGGACACTGCAAGGGTTACACTCTACCTCTGGACAACTCTCGCTTTCAGTAACATCCTCGTTGGTCGCCATGATGAAAATCTGGATACATAAAAATAATCAAAATAATGAGCATAATATTATAAGTTCAAGATCAAGGGATTATTTATGAAGATAGGGCCTGTTACCGAACTGTTAGTGTTACCGTCATGTAACGCATTAACCCCCTGACCACGCCGTCCGGTCAGTGCGAAAACCTAACTTGTACACGGCTGTAGGTCTTTCAGCCGTTCTGCGGTGTGCTAGTTCTTCTTCTTATGTATTTGTTGTGGTCGTTCTCCTGAAAATATGTTATATTTATTGTGTCCTTGCAATGCATTAAAAGTTGAAACATATCTTACACCATGTCTTATCTTGCTCTTTTCAAAAGTTAACGTCGCATTTTTTAAAATAGCAAATCCTCCGCTTTAAGCATTTTAAGCATGTGAAATACATAAAACGTTCAGCAATGGTTTTGTGTTCACTATTTTCTGGAAAAGGCTTTGTTTATACATTGTGCAATTTTAAGCACAAAACAACGACTTTGTTTCGACTTACATATATTTGTCACCATTTTATGCCGATCATTGTCGATGACTTTATTGTTATTTATAACAGAATTGTGTTCGGACCGCTTAAAATGCATAATATGCAATAATGCTATCCTTTAACTGGTATCATCAGATAATATACACAATTCGCCATCATATGATGATTTCTTATATTCATTATCATGTGATAATTCCCATGTTTCAACATCATAGTAATAGTTTATATATTGAACTTTCATGCGATAGTTATATTATTCTTTTTTAAGATAGATTTGCTTCATTGATACATAAAACCACTGGCCTATCCAGTATACATACATCGTATCATATGTTTAAACAGTGTCAATGGAAATACTTCCGCGTGTATTGAAATATATAAGTTGTATGTCTATCAAAACCAATTTGAAATTAAATACAATCAAACCTGTATTAAAAGACAGGATTAAAATGGTCTCTTAATACATATGGTCTCTTAATACAAACTGGTTATATTTTGTGTGGGAACCACAGCTGAAATCGGTAATTTGTTTTTGCATAATTAATACATTTACTCATAATGATGCAATGATGATGGTGATGATGATGATGATAATGATGACAGAAAGTCATTTTAACTGACATGCATGCAATTACCAACTAACTTTCTAATTATTATCTTTTTACTGTGTACGTTTTGAATAATAAAGAAAAGCTAATAAACTATGTAAATTAAAACAACAGCATAAAAATATTAATAAGGTAAACATAACCAGTTACCTAATCGTCATTCCAAGCCAGAGAATCCATGGTCAGTAGATAGTTTAAAAACAGGCCTAGCTAATGTTCGTACCAAACATCAGGTTACATTATTCACACAGTATGACCTACGAGACTCGGTTAAGTTTAACATGCCATTTGCAAACATTTATATCGTTTTTGTGGGCATGAGTCAAGTGCAGTTGTGTTTTTTACGATGTCAATTACAAACACAAATATAGACATGATTCTATTTTGCAATGCGTTTCCAGTCTGCCATTTTGGAATTCATTAACATAATTTAACCATAATTATCTTTATCTTTTCAGTGATGGCATATTTTATGCATCATGTGGGAGTTGTTTTGGGTTGTGTTTTTTTCTTAGTTGAATTTACATAAACGTACCTTCTTTACATTGATTACACAGTTGATTTTAGAGAGTAGTGTCCTAAATAAGAGCAGATCTGTTTGGTGAAAAGGTGTGAAGAGGAAGTGACGCTTTGTCCAAGTCAGTCAATTATGCGGTCGTATCTGATTGGCGACGATCTTTGAGAGGTCCTCTCTTGCAATCCAATTAAGGCATGTTTAACATCATGTTATGTGGTCGCTAAATGCAGATAACAGGTGGTTGTTTAATAGATGCCAATCAAAGAACTAATTTGCATGGGCGGCTTGTTCGCCGAAACGTCCGCCTTTACACACAAATCTGACCGAACTGTCCTAGTTCGAAATGTCCTAGGCCGAACTGTCCTAGTCCGAAATGTCCTAGGCCGAACTGTCCTAGGCCGAAACGTCCGTTAGTCTGGTTCCCAGCTTCTATTGTAAATATGATAGAAGTCTGGCATTGACGAAACAATGGCCGACGCAATGATAGCTGTAAGTTAACTAAATAATTTAAAAAAGTTGTTCATCGGGATATTGTTCAATTTTCAATCGATATGTATTTATAAAATTCTTAAAGATAAGGTTTCTTTTCGTGGAGCATTTCCGTATGTTATTTTTTTTTAATTTCAATAAGTTGATTACTTTTCGGACAAATACGAAGATTGTGATATTTCGGATATGTAATCATAAGTTCCACTGTAAAATGATTATAAAATGATTTTGTTTTGCATTGGGATCAATACGAATGTGTTTTAGTTATGTTTATTGAGAAAATATTACATTGCCATGCGGACACTACATATATTATCTTAAATGTAAATGTTACAATATAATCAAAGATATTGTGCTTATACAGTTATTGTGGGATGCTTGTTATGTGGGTGGTGGTCTTAATGTACCATTACCGTAATGTACCAGGACTTAATGTACCATTTTTGGATCGAATGTACCATCTATAGTTTATATAGGGATTATGGTAGGCCTATTGTTCAGTGTGGAGGACTCCATTGAGGGGTGATAATTAGGTGTGAAAATCTCCCTGGGGCATTCTGTTGTGTATTTGTCAATTGGGATTGGGATTAGCCGGCATTTTTGCCGATACTGCGCAGCGACATTTCTATCATTATAGCACAGGGGCACTTATGAGGTGCCCAGAGACTGAACCCGGCCGGTCCATTATACTGACACCGACGAGTCAGGCGTAATGCTGTCCCCGTAGCCCCGAGCGTTAGGAGGGAAGCCACTACTACCAACTTTAAAGTCTTTGGTATGACCCGGCCGGGGTTCGAACCCACGACCTCCCGATCCGCAAGCCGACGCTCTACCATCTAAGTTTGTCAATTGACAAACCTGTTTGTTAACATAACAGGCTAGTTTTTAACCATTTATAAATCTGTTTGGAGAATAAACAACAAGTCTTGTATGGGTTATTAACAATTGTTCCATGTGTTTAAGAAATTATAAGATTGTTTTACTTAAGTAAAGAATTTATCAATAAACTTTAATAGTAAAAAATAATTAAAAACAATACAACACATCATCATTTAAATATATATCTCCCGATATTAGTCAATGTCACACAGTCAATGTCACTGGTCACTCGTCGTCCGGGCGGTCATCCATTGATCCATTTCATATGACCATAATAATTACCATTATGAATCATCTTCAAAAGCACACTTTCACATCTTTAATACTTTAATCATGACCATTTGAAACTTTAAACACCCTTAAGTTAATTACACAATTGTGCTAAAACATTCACAGTTTAAATTAATGTGTGAATAACTAAAAAAACACAAATTTACAACATGTTTTAACTTTATATGAACTAAAAACAATATATATAAACGTAAACAATAATCCCTATATATTCTATATATGGTACATTCGATCCAAAAATGGTACATTAAGTCCTGGTACATTACGGTAATGGTACATTACGTCCGACAACCTGTTATGTCATTTTATTAACTTACTTGAATATTTCATCATTTACCATGTGTATGAAAGAGCACTATTTCAAAATTAAGGCATTCTAAGAATTGCACAATATGTACTGTTTTTCTTACTGTTTGATCCACCTAGACACATGCTCCTCATTTTTGTGTTGATAGAATAATTTTAATGGAATCTTTACATTGTCAATGCCAAAATGCAAAAACTAAAGAGTAGAACATACAAACTAACAAATAGGTGAACATAAAAAATAAGGAGTCTTAAATGTTGTAGAAACTTCAGATTTGTTGTCTTAAATCAATGCAAACTTTAAAAAATAGTTTTCCTAAATTACTGAATATAAAATTGTGTGTTTTAATGTTGTTAATTTATATAAAAACACTTAAAAATTGATAGCAAATAATAACAATGGATATTCAAATGCTAAGTCAAATTAAGTAAGTGCTTTGCACTCATTTGTTTGGATTTTATGCTTCCTGGGGACTTTTCTTACAGAAACATTACCAGTATTTCATTTTATAATAGCATTTCTTGTTAATTTTTGTCACCTTCAAAGGAAAAATTTGGCAAATGTCACACTGTTGTGTAAATGACACACTCTATTCTCTTAAATCATTATTTAATATTGTTATTAAAAAATCAAATTGAATGAAAACCAAAATAGTGGCAATGATACCTTTCTGTATACCTGACATTGTTATTAAACAAAAAAATTAAATAATAATAATGATAAACACTCTAATCATTTTTAACAAATTCCATTAATCAGATCTAAAAGAAATAACAAAAAAAAAAAAGACATTAAAAGAATTTTCCTGTGAGTTGAGTATACATGCACACAGTAATATTTTAAAACATTTCAAATGACATTGCTGGTGATGACAAGGGATGGCAGTTAACTTGCTTATGTTTTAGATAATCATTTACCGTAGTTTGATTTTGAATTATCATGCATAAATGTTTGCTTCAGTTCCCAGTGCATAGAAGAACTAACTCACTGTACATAAATAATAATTATACTGACCAGACTTCGTGTTAATATAAGTTGCCATATTAGTATTATGTTACACATTAACTGACATTTGGGCTTAATTTTAACTTCGTATTTTTCATTAGATAATGTTATATCATTATATGCATGTTTCATCTAAATAGTCTATCGATTTATTAATTTGCATATCTAAATAGTTCAGTTGTCTGACAAAAACAAAAGAGAAATCAACATACTGGTAAGCCCAGATTTTTTAAGAATTCTTACAACAGTACTCCCTTTGAATGACCAACTTATATTGATGTGATTAAGATGATAAATGCAAAAAATGGTGTTTGATCCTGACTGCAATTGGAATCAATTAAGCTTTTTGAGATGAAGCTTTTTAAAATAGAAGTATTATTTCATCAGTTCTTCAACAATAAGACCTATTATTGGTACATGAAGGATGAAAGACATCTTGTAGTGTCCACAACACATAATTAAAAAAATAAATGTGTAAACCCTTTTTCTGGTCTCAGATAAGTCACATCTTTTTTATTTCTTTTAAGTTACCTGGACTGTCTTTCATCATTCAATTGAAATATACATTATATAAGTTAAAATACATTGAATATCCTGATTGGCCCATGTTAGAAGTACATTAATTTCACTGTTATGTCCTGTTTGGCAGAAAATCAGACTAGACAATAATATTTATTTCACTTTTTTATATAACTGCAATCAAACTAAACATTTATTAGCAAAAACAACTTTGAGAACATGAAAAATGCCTTATTTAGAAGCATATTAATATTTGTGTTGCGGACACTACACCGTTGCAGACAAAGCTTTTCTTTAAATGCGAAAAAACCTTAAGGCATTTGGTGAAAGCGCTTGGATTGTAGAAACATGTGCCCAAGGCAAATTATATAACAGCAAAGTAAACTTTGTATCTCCTGTTTTTGTAATGTGTAGTGTCTGTTGCGGACACTACAAAATATTACCCTTTGCAGGTGTGCAGGAATGACATAATTAAAAACATTGCACACAAAAGCTAGTTCAAAGTTAGGTATGTTTTTGTGTTAAATACATATAAATCTTGAAAAATAAACTGCGAATCATTTTAATATTACTTTCCTTTTCAATTCATTGGCTTCTTAATTTCAGTTTGAAAGAAATTGTCAAAATGTATAACAAACTCTACTTGTATACAAACCCCTGTCAATTTTTTTTTTTTTTTTAAAAATTGATGAAACAAAAAGCTAATTAAACTGGAAAGAAATGTTTATAGTGAAATATAACCAATGAGTATAAATTGTTCATGCAAAATATAATATTTTAATATATATATATATAATATTTAAATGATACAACGTAATGCTGAAAAACCATAATTTTTAGCTCTTCAAATTAATACTATACACCACACAGTGCATATTGTCATGTTGCATACCATTTTTCAGCTAAAACAACATAATAGCTGCATAAAAAATATTTTTTGCTGCAAACCTATTACTAATAACTTCTATGGGACTGTATTACATGATCAAGTATAAAAATGGACAAATATAGTGAAAATGGCGATAATAAAGTAATAATAAGATCTCTTTACCAAATTTAACATGCCACTCATAGGGGCCGTATTCACAAAGCATCTTAAGTCAAAACTTAAAATTATTAAAATTTTCTTAACACCATTACATTTATACTTTTGTTTTAAAATGACTTATTTTTGCATAAAAGAAATGTTCTATGAATGCATTTCACACAGATGTAATGATTTTCAATATAAATTACCTAATGAAGGAAATATGGGGAACTGAAATCTTAACTTAAATTATTTTTTAACTTAATATTTATCAATTAAATAAATATTGTCTGAAATTACACTATGTGTAAATTTGTCCGAAAAATATTCAACTTGTCAGGAATGTAAAATCTCATCATAAGTAATAGCTCCTTAACAACGCTTTACAGGAATGAAAACTACAACATTGATATTGGCCAGAAAATCAATACTATCACAATGACCCGCCTTTTGCTATTAGCTCGTAAACTTAGCGATTCCATCGCCGCTGCCATTATTTCGTTTGTGCCTGACCCTTTGTTTAGACAAAGGGCAGGTAATCCAGACTAAACGTTCGTAGGCCAAAACGTCCGCCACTGCGGTTTGTAAATACATTCAATACGATACCTAAGAGGCATTACAATAAACGTCTAGATATATTGCACATATAGTGTGCACATTTCCTATGGCCTCCATTGTTTTTTATTTGTGAATATAATACAAAGAAAATGACATATAAAATAGCCAATACAAAATAAGAAGGACATGAGGCTTTGCTTTGTGACAGATAAAAATTCTTTGAACAATCTTGTTGATACAATGCCATCAAAGAAATATATAAACCAAATATCAAAGCCATATATGAAAAATGGCCACACACCGGGCAGCCATGTTTTTGACGGATTAGAATTATTTGGACAATCTTGATACAGAGCCACCCAAAGAACATGTGTACCAAATATCAAGACTCTAGCTCTTGCAGTTTCTGGCAAGGTTTTCCTACATCATCTTCTATTTGAAATGACCACGTCCTTTGCGGCCACGTTTTTGCCGGATCAAAATTACTTGAACATTTCTTTTCCCTTGCTTAAGCTTCTGAGAAAGTTTTGCTGAATTTGGCCCAGCATTTTCAGAGATTTCGTTTGAAAATGTTGTTTGAAAATGTTGACAGACACATGACGCCGGACTGCATAATGCATAATGCAGAAATTTCAACACTGTAACACAACTAGTTATTTACTAGATTTAAATATGTACATTGCCAGTCCATTATTTTAGCCACTAAGCCTGTACAGGAAATACAAATACATAAGTATGTAAGTGTTAAGAATGGCCAGTACATTGTACAAAGCTACATAATGTAACAACATGTCATGTAATACGTACACACTCCTTTAGATTTAGTAGTGTTAGTTGATGAAAGTGGTTGTCTTTTGATTATCAAAAATTTTGGTATGAACAATTGTTATAATTAAACATAAAGTACTGTAATCATTTCCTCATTTTAAGAATACTTACTGTACCAGAACGAGTCAAAGTTGTTCGTTGATTTATCGCCGTAAAAGACTGAAATTAACAAAAACTATGTAAAAGAACAAATGATGACAATTCAATTTAACAATTTCTGATGATTTAATATAATAACTGTTTTGAATACTTATATCTTAATGGTATCACTACAAGCCAGAGATCGTTGAAGAAGATAAAGTTAAAAACATTAAATCGAAGGAGAGAATTCCAAGTAAACATGTCTACAGTATCCGGAAATACAGCTGCACATAATAATACATGACAAAACCTTCTCATGCTTCTATAAGTACGGATTTCTTCAATAATGTTACGACTCTGCAAAGCATGATGAATGGCGGGAAAATATTCGAGTTCCCAAACAGGATTATTTGCCTTTTAAAACAATAGTTCCCAATTCAAAGTAAATAAACATATTAAGCAACTTATTACACAAAATATTATAACAACGAAAAGTCATATATATATGATTGAAAACTTACATTATGGCTCGGCAAAACCCAAAGTAAAATGCACGTGTTTCTGAGCGTCAACCATATACAAACTTTTCCGTTTTCTAAAGTCAAGAGTATTCAACTACAATAATCCAGTGAAAACTAAAAAATAGTAATTGCAGGGTTATCTCCCTTAGACCATCCAACGTAGTTCTGTTCCATTACACATACATAAGATTGTTTTCTGTTAAAACTAAAGAAAAAGAGATTTATTTACGAGGTCAGTATTGTTACAAGATTTTCAAGCTACATAACTTCCACAACGTACATGTAAATGCAAAGGTAATTAAAAACCATATTAATTATTAACTGATTCATAAACTTTTGCTAGTTAATTCTGTATGCGGTGATGTACCTTATTCGCCGTATATTAAAGACGTTTGTATTTGATTTTGACACAATGTTGTTGTTTTTTTTAAATCATGTTCATGCGTTCTAAAGTTTTTGCTCACCAATTATAAAACCCTCACGTTGCTTACATGTGTAAATAAAATCTATTAAACCCATGTGGTACGATGCCAAAATCGGTACGTAATATACTTGATGCAAATATAAGAAGTACCAAGGCTCTTAACATCTACCACAACAACATCCACAACTTTCTCATCAGGCGCGTGTCTGGGCCGTTTCTGAAGATACGCACAATTACAAGGGAAATAACCTTTGTAGTAATACTTTTGAATATATTCGGTTCTTTTCTAATGAATAACAGGTGAAAATGCAAACATGCAATGAAGCTAAACAAATTTAAATCTTTTCAACTTGCTTGGTGTGGTAATAAGATTTTATAACAAAGAAAATACGGAAATAAAATATGTCATTCCTAACCCGGGTTAGGCATCGACTTTCTTAGTGTTTTTGGTACTTTTAGATTTTCCATTTTTTCGAACGGAAGTTACGCACATGCGTAAAGTGCGAAATGGCACTATTCTAATGTTTTACAAAGAGGGCGTCTATGTTTGAAACAAGATCGAGTAAGTGCACTCTTGATAGTATGTGCGAAAATATGTGTATGTTAGATGTTATTTGATTTTTTGTTAATGGAAGATATTGTGTGTTTATTGAAAAAAAGCATTGTATATAATGGTTTTCCTTTTTTTGAGTAAATTTGTCAAAGGTTCCGCAATTTCTGAGAAGAAATCGCATAAAGTGCTTTTACATAACGGTATTGGAAAATCAGAAATAGCCTCAACTTTTGCATCAACAGGTTTAACATGACCCCGTCCCACCACCTGTCCTATCATTCTGAATGGTGCATAACAGAACTCTCTTTTAGCTAGGTTGATAGTCAGTTTGGCCTCACTGAGTCTGTTGACGAACAATCTGATTACCTCTAGATATTCCTCAAACGTGTCTGCATAGATAATGGTATCATCGATAAGAACCGCATCCTCCAAGTCCGAAAATGACATAACTTTTGAGTCCTTGGAACGTTTAAATTTGATGAGACGAATTTTTCATTCCAAATGGTATAACCATGTGCTGGTCTGTACAAAAGCGGGCACCTCCTTTGCACGATCTGTAAGTAGATCTTACCAAAATCCTGTTAATAAAAAGCCTTTGTAAAATACTATCTTTTCCAGGTTTGTCATTGCAGTCGTCAATCCTTTGGTATATGATACGAATCTGTAATGTAATGACGTTGATTTTATGATAGTCAGTTCTATTTGGTTCCTGTACAAGCATACATGACAAACTGTATTTGCTATGACTTGGTTCAGTGAAGTCATTTTCAAGCATGTAGTAAACTTCCTCTTTCAAATACTTCTGCTTTGCCGGATATTTTCTGTATGGATGTTGTTTTACTGACCCATCACTGCCGACACTACATCACGACCTATTTTATCAGTTTGTGTGGGAATGTCAGAAAAACACATGTCCGAATTCCAGTAAAAGTTCTGCCAAACTAGTTTACCTAGACGGCTCCAGTTGATCCAATTTCTGATCGACCTTGACTTTTTTCATGACTTTGGAATGATGTTGCATTGTCATCTAAACCATTAGAACACAATGCCCTTATATCAATTCATTTTCATTGTAATTGTAGTCAATTTATGTAAACTTGCAAATTCACTTAGGCCTTATTGCCAGGACGGTTTTAAGACAAGGTAGTGCCGAAAGCGGTAGATTCGAACTTTATACTTCAAGAGCAACCTGCCTGAGCACAACCTGATATCTACATCTTTTTGTTATTGCAAGCTGCTCTATTGCGAATCTTGACATATTAGGTTTCCTTTGTTAAACAAAAATCTCGCCAAACAGCGGCGAAATCCTATTATTGCCCGCTACCATTTTATAATTGCAAGCTACACGTTACATTATTGTCGCAAGCAACTCTGTTATTGCAGAATACTCAATTCTTTTAAGAAAAAGTCTCACATTGCAATTTCTTGTTATTGCCTGCTGCATTATCGTCCCCATAAAACGCATTTCCACAAGAGGCACTGTTTTCGAGAACTGCATCAATAGTGCTGCAACTAAACCAGATACTTTACGTATTTATCTGCCTTATTTTTATCACTCTCTAACACTGTCCGTTCTTTATATTGACTTCCGTCACAGGCACATAGTACTTTAGTCTACGTGACTAAAGCTAGCCGT
This sequence comes from Sinonovacula constricta, assembly GCA_007844125.1. Lineage (NCBI taxonomy): Eukaryota > Metazoa > Mollusca > Bivalvia > Cardiida > Solecurtidae > Sinonovacula > Sinonovacula constricta. Next base: position 131,123 of record RXXH01000343.1, on the reverse strand, counting down.
TTTAACAATGGGAGTTGTTCGTGTTAAGTAGTTCAGTAATTTATACATGTTTGGTCTATTACAAAAGTTATATTGGGATATTATATTTTAATCTTATATCTGCATAATAAGGACAGATCAAAACTAAATGAAATTGAACTTCGATAGCATTTTTGTTACAATATGTACATTTTTCGTTCATGCCTTACAACATTATCGTGTTTCATTTTTTTTCTGTTGATAGATCACGCGGTGACAGCCTAATAATGTTTCTTAGTTAACTGTTTTCTGACAATCATAAATAGGACGATATTTCGATAGTTGTTTTTATTTGCTAAAATTAACCCAATGATGTGATATTTCTTACACCATTTGCCCATTCATTGAAATATATCATTCAATCTATTTATTTAAGTATTTGAACGAACGTATTAAGATTGACATGCTCTGTGTATAACCTTACATTGTTAAAACCGGCATGTTGAAAAATGTTTCTTATATTCTCGTGGACTCTAAATAGTATTGCCGTCTTCCTCTGGCTCACGTCTTTGGAGATGTACCATAGTATTTAATAACACAGTCTCACTTTTAATACCAAATAACTTTAACCAATACTTAATTGTTCTTATATGACACGATATATAGAGAGGTTAACTTCCCAGTTCTGCATAAAGGGAAAGAGTATTTGTTGATTGTTTGCAAGTAACTTTGATATCCACTTGCAAAGCTTATGCGCTATTTCGTGATAATTCGTTTTTAGATACCCCTAAATTTCGTTTCCCTAGTTGAGAACCCATAGAACAAACGAATCAAATAAATTGAATAAATATTTTTTATCTAAAAACGCACAGACTCGTCATATTTTCGTCATATTGGCAGCGTGCATGAATGATTGCAAAAATGTAAAGAGAGCACTTGTTTGTGTTAAACTCTTGTAAAAGGCAATATGCCAAAAATTTGAGTCTGAGCGTTTTTAGAAAAAAAAAGTTATTAATACAGTTCCCTCTGGAGCAATGTAGAACATTGTGGCATTTATAACACTGATCAATGAATTCATAGCTCTCATGGCTTTATCTTTTATATCATAAACCTCATTCAAAATGTAACATCTACTCTATTAGACGTAGTTGTACATAGCTCCTTACGTGCAAAAACCATTAAGGACTGGGACTGGAAGACGGAAGTTTCGCTTTCACCCTGTTACTAATTACGATGTATTCATTGCTATGTGGATATCTTTCTTACTCTTTAAAGAACTGCTGAATATATATATATATATATATATATATATAATGAAGATACATATTTAAGATAAATATTTAGACAAGCAAAAAGCATTTAATAAATGTTACTTACCTCGGTTATGCAATGTTGAAACTTGAGCCGTAGAAAAAACTTCCGGTGTTAGACTGGATTGCTTGCCCCTTGCTACACTACACTATGATTGTCCGTGTAGATGGGTAAAAGCTGTGAACAAGACTACACGATGCATGCATGCATACATTGATACAGTGACTGGTAGTTGTGTTCTGGCACAGTAATCAACTTGTATATGTAGTGTTTAGCATTTAGGTGTATAACTGTCTATTTTTTCCCATAAAATGGGGATAATTTTTGTTGTTCTTGTTGTTATCACTTTGCAGGTAGAATTGATTGAAGAACTTGTGACATAGCCTATATATCTACTTTGACTGCCTACCCTCATAGCCCCGTCCTGAAATATGTCAGTCTCGATGTAAGATCGCATGTTTGTGCGGTCGGCGGTTTCTGCTTCTAAATTTGTGGAATGTTTGATCTCAGATCGATTGTTAGTGCGGGAACAGTTCCCTCTGTATCGCCAATTTTATTCTGATAGTATTTAAGTCTAGCTGCTGAGGCTGCAGAAATAAATTGCTTTCTAATATTTCTCTAAACATTTTTCATGGTTTTATTTGAAGCTCTTACATACACTTCTTCTAGTGGCATTCACCATTTAGTTTAAGCATATCAATTTATCAGTGACAGGAGTATGTAGGCTGATGATGTTCGATGTAACACTGGAAAAGTCTGTCACAATACTGATAACAATGGTTTCTTGTTTTCCAGTGCGACTCTTTATTTATGTTAAGTCATTTTGTAGTGGACTCTAGTGTACAGTTGTCAATCCTGTACACTTTTACTGTAATTTTAGTCAATTTATGGCGACGGAATTCATACATATAAAACACTGGTCAGGTATGTAAGTCAGAAATTACATTTTAAATGTGCTCTCAGAGAGTTTGCTTATATCATATATAGAAAGTACAAACTGAGCAAAAATCACTCTAAAGTCTAAATGGTCATTCTTTCCCAATCTATAAATAAGCACGATAGTGATCTCTGCTAAAATAAATATGGATATAGACCGGATAACGATATAAAGTGATATCAGATCGGATAACGATATAAAGTGATATCAGACCGGATAACGATATAAAGTGATATCAGACCGGATAACGATATAAAGTGATATCAAAATAAAGTTGTTATCTATCTTGCAAGGACGTGCGGCGGTATATGCTTTACAGTTCACACAGATATAGGGCATCAATGGACAGCATTTTGAAAGACTTTTTTCAGGAAACGTTGACTTATTTTGTTATTTGTGAAAAAGAGATATGGACCCAACTGTCGTTGACTACCTTTAACGAGTTTAAACATTTTTCCGGTTTGATCTTTTTCAGGTGATGGATCAGGTGAATCATGTCCGCATTAATCTGTTTCAATTATGACATTTTGTACATAACCAAATGTTTCAATTAGCGTAGACATCACTTTATATATAAATCTGACAACCCGTCAGTTTAAACGTTTTATCACAATCTGATCACCTCGGCCTTTATGCTATGCAAGAGACCTCTGACATAATAAGGCGCCATCTTGGATCTACTTTGTGTGTCTTAGTTTTAATACTGGGTATTTAATGTTGACTTTTCAATTTTCCGTAAATCATATAGATTGTATTGATAAAAAAAATCGTTGTTATTGCAAGATATACTCAACTAAATGATATATATATAATTTGTTACTTTCTCGCGAACGGACACTGTTTCATAACTCAGGCGACGCACTTTGGTGTATTCTAGAGCTATGTACGAGGTGTATTTTACGAACCATATGGAAATACCCGAAGTTTTACGATTGCGTTTTATCACTCAATAGGATTAGACTGGTGGTTGGCTTGGTCTAAGAATCTAGTACACACTTTCAGAAATTATGCCTACGTCTCAGTCTATTTGATCAGAATATAGTAAGCGATCTGTCCCAATATAAAAACAAACACTGTTTTATTGAAAATAGTCCATTCAGCACAATCAAAAGAAAGATGAAACGTTAAGATACTTGTCCAACAGAGATCTTCCTCCCTAATTGTGAGGTTAAGACATGGGATAGCATTAAAACAGAATCCATTCTGTGTCAGCTCTTTCCGTTTAAACATCATTGTCGTCAGCCTGGAGCTATATTGCACATATACGAGTATCAATTTTCCCCTGTTCAGGAAGCAATCTTGTTGCTTAATTTTGTACCCATGAATGTATGACAGCTCATGACTTGTTTTCGGGCATTCTTTGGTCGATAAAGTCCTTCTGAAATCTTACATTCTTTTGAAGTTAGTAATTATATTTTTCTACATTGTGCACTTCTTTAACTTACGATTTTATTAATATATGTACTTAATTGTCATTATTTCAAATATATTTGATCGTCAGCGGCTAAGCAGCGATTTCACGTTGACTGCAACGAAAGTATTACATTTTCACCAATACTTTCTTATATGAATGAACGGTGTTGAATGGTGGATTATCCCATATTTGATGGAGATTTACATCCAGCTGTATCTTGTAAGGTGTAGGAAGTGCATAGTGTTCCGCGGGGAGCACTTAGAAAAAGACTAGGTATGTTTTCTTAGAAACACATTGTTTCTCCTTGCCTGAAACATATAAATATAGCAGAGAGTGAATTGACGTTTGGCAGTTGCCATGCATACCTCTTGTTTTTCCTTTTAAGAAATGACTATTTAGTATATTGTGGTACTTATTTTGTATTTTTTGTATTTTCATGTAGAGTAGGTTAGTCCTTTAATTTTACAGACTTGTATGCTATTGTTAAAATACTGCGACACTTTCCCGCGTATCTACTGAACACCCCTCGTATTTGCTAGGTTTGCGCGAATGTATATTGATGTTAAAAATTATAACTAGTAAATTGCAGGGCTTTGGATTTCACTAATTGTGGAAGCCGTTTTAGAATTCCTTTCCCTGTAATGATTTTACTGCATTTAAGTATAATAGAAGTATAAACTTTTTTTCTCCTGTCAATATTGTACATGTTAACAATAAATTATTGCATTTACTGTTACGTTTTTGTTAATATATCTGCTCAATTATTTCCTCCAATGAAGGTTCTTACAGTACGCTAACTATAGTCAAAAATCTCGGAAGGGAAAAGTTTATCTGGTTTTAACATCCCAGAGAATACTTTTGACGATTGACCATTTCAAAGCACCAACTTGTTGTTTTTACCCCATTTGTGCATTGATTAGGTTTAGTGATATTAACACTTTTACATTTAACTGACATGTTTATATATTTTAATATATATGGTAATTCTCATAGGCCATTCTTATATAACATATTACTATTTCCTATTTACAGTTATTTAAGACATCCAAAAATAATGTTCAAAAATAACGCCAAAGAGAAGGTTTCAGCTAAACAGCATCTCGGAGGGCAATGGAAGATAAGGCAACATGGCGAGAGATTGTCATGAAGTCAACTAGGCTGCAACTAATATTGACTAGGTTACATAAGAAATGTTTTAAGCAAGGTTGCGCGCAGAGAAGCCCATTTGTTATATTTATTTAGTAGGCTTACATATCTAGGGAAACAAAATTTTCACGTATATTAAACGAAAGGTGTGTAATTATACGGAAATGTTGATTATTGAGTATGAATCCTTTAATATACAATAGGTGTTTTCAAACACTTTTAATTACCTTTGAACTATTAAATTTGACCATTTATACGTTATGCTTTTTACTAAAAACGGGGCATAATTTTCAATGAATGTCAAGTATTCAAAATTCGATTGTAAAAGCTCATTAGAGCTTATGTTAGGTGTTGCAATCTTGCCGACTCAAAATAAATGTTATCGTATTCTAGATTACAAAATTGGAAAATATTATTTGTATCCACATAGAGACAATCAACTGCCCTATGGCTTAACCCATTATGATACATTTATAATAACACACATTTAAGTTACTTCTAGCAAATGCATGGAAATGAAACTACATGTATGGCCACAGAATCAGGCAAGAAAGATGGCCCTTAATCGATCAGCTGATAACAAAAGCTTTTAGTTGGCTTAGATCTGGCGTCAAGTAATTAAGAGTTATTTACTTTTGAAACCTTAGGTGATGATTGGACTTTAGGTGTGGTAACTGGGCTGATAACATTTTCTAGGATTTTACCTAGTGACCTACCGACCCCACGTGACCCAGTTCCAAACCCATCAAAGATGTTATGCAGGCAACCAATCTGGCCAAGTTTGGTGATGAATTGGACATAAATGTGGCCAGTAGCGTCGTCACAAGAATGTTGTAAGATTTGATCTTTATAGTTATCTACTTTTTGATCCCATGTGACCTAGTAACAAACTTACCAAAGCTTTAATGAAGGCAAACATTCTGGCCATGTGTGTGCCATAAACGTGGCCTCTAACGTGTTCATGTGGTTTTTCTAAGATTTCATTTGGTGACCTACTTTTTTAAAACTCACGTGACCCAGTAACGAACCAGTCCAGGATTTCATGCAGGCAAACATTTTTGGCTAAGTTTAGTTAAATGTTGTCTCTAATGTGTTCTCGTGTTGTTTTTTCTTCTAAGATTTGACATATTTACCTACTTTTTGATCCCACGTGACCCAGTTACGAACTCATCAAAGAAATCACGGAAGAAAATTTTCTGACCTTGTTTGGTGAAGATTGTGCCATAAATATGCCTCTAGTGTGGTCACAGGTTTTTCTAAAATTTGACATGGAGACCTAGTTTTTGACACCACGTGACTCAGTTACGAAATCATCCGAGAATTCATGCAGGCAAACATTCTGACCAAGTTTGGGGAAGATTGGGTCACAAGTGTGGCCTCACGTGTTCACAATGTGTTTTTCCCCTGAAATTTTACCTACTGACCTAGTTTTTGACCCCTCGTGACAGTCATGAACTACTAGTAGTTTAAATTTCCTTGCTGACAAACATTCTGACCAAGTTTAGAGAAGAATGGATTAAAAACTGTAACTTTTAGTGTATTCAAAAACAAATTGTTGACTCAGCACGCAGCACAACGGATTGTAGGTGTACCACAAAAGCTCACCTTGAGCTGTTTGTGCTCAGCTAAAACAAGCAAGGGGGGGGGGGGGGGCTTTTTAACAATCTTGATAGAGGGCTACACATATTTTTTATACCGAATATTCAAAGCTCTAGGTCTTCAAGATTGTGGCAAGATTTTCAATTAAGTATCATTGAATTCCAACTGGCTCTTGCTAAGAAATTGCTTGGACATATATCACCTTAATATAATCGAAACAGAATGTGTTGACAATATGCCCATTTCATTGTTTTGGTGAAGCATCCCATAAAGTTTAATTAAATTCAAGGTAGCTGTTGCTGAGATATAGCTTGGACAAAAGTACAATGAAGGAACAGGCGACTCTATGATCCCCTGAAATTTTTTGGGGAGCATAATTAAATCAAATGTATCCTTTTTTACCATACCTAAAATGCATATAGAAAATGTGTCTTTGCAATGTTTATCACAAAAATTAAATAACCATGTATACAGAAGGCCATTTTATCTACATGCCACTGACTGGTTAGCATAACCTGGAAAAGAAACTAAGAAAGTCATCCTCACTTTCCTCAATTTTATTTCATTATTATTTACATTGTATAGAAAGAAGAATTCAGTATGTACTTTATAATATATACCATAATAGATTGTATACTACATATATATACAAAGTAGGGGTATAATTTCAATCATATATAGATACATGCACAACAGCATGTAAATCATCCTTTACTTATTGCCTATATTGCATTTATTCTAAAATACACATTCAAACAAAGTTCAGCTGGGTCATAAATGATAAAAGTTCTAAAGCCGAGACTGTCATCAAGAGAAAAGACCAAGTGCATCATATCTTATTTTCAAATTGATCAAATAGTGTTACAAATTCTTTATTTGACCTATTTACTTTTTTTGAAACAATTTCCAGCTCAAGTTCTTGGTTGTATGTGATTGGCTGTATAGATTCCACACCAAAGATCTGACCAATTCAGCAATGGAAATGGTTTCAGACTTAAGTTAAAATTTACTGATTTCACCTTATTGGTTTAATTGAATCCACACCAAAGATTTGACAAATCACATTCCTTGAAATGGTTTCTGGCTCAAGCAAAGTTATTGATTGTATCTGATTGGCTACTTTGTATCCACGCCAATGATCTGACCAGACCAGATGGCAGTGACTGGTCTCAGTTCAGTCTTAAAACGTCAGGCTCTGTAATCCATAATGAAGACTACCACTAAACTAACAGCAGTATTTGCTAAATGGTGAGGCTTAATTCAACTGAGCACATCAACCTTTAGCCGGCTACATTTGTTAATAAGTAATTCTAAACTCTTAGTTACCAGTTCATAACATCATGAAATGGTAACAAAGACAAAGTGATGAAGATTAAGAAATGACTGTATATTCTAATCAGATAGTTCCCAATGGGAACTGACAGATATGTATCGGCATTCTTGCCTATGCTTGGGTAATTGGTATATAGCTAACTAAGTGTTTAAGAGTCCCCAAGAAAGCAGTTATACCAGTAAAAATAAAATCTAAGATAACCTGCATGCAGCCTATCTGACAAATGCTTACAAGTTATAAACACTTGCACCAAGAGATAAAATACCAATGTTGCAAAATATAAAAAAAACTACATGGTGTATAGAATCAAAATAAACAGAAGACCCATCATAATGATAACAAGGCTTGTTGACTTTCTTTTTCAACGATCATGGCTTTTTAACATTAGATTTTCCATTCAAAGTAAATAATGAAACATGTACCTTATTTTCGAAGTAAAGGAATGTTTCATTAAAGTCTATTACTAAATAGTTTGTAAACAAGTGTACACATTCTCATACAATTTTTGGGGTAAATATTTAAAAGAGATCCACACACATTAAACCAGAGGGTGATGAAGTGTAGAATAAATTAGCTTCCCATTATATGTATAACAATATGTCTTAACAAATAAAATTTATTTATAATATTTATATATATATATATATATGAGAGTTTAAACTCAGCTACACCTGTAAAGGTAAACCTTTTATCCAGTGATGATATCAAAATATCTACATGGCCTTGACTGTTGAAAAGTTTAAATTATTAGCCATGAACGTCTATTATGACATTACATATGTGATTTCTTATTCTGAGTACATGACTTAAACCTTTTTAATTTTCCAATGAAAGAGAATCCTTGAAATTCCAAGGAAAATTTACTTCAATCCATGTAACATTAATTCTCAATTGGGTCAAAAAGGAATCTTTAAAAGCTTCATGTAAATGCTTCCCTTGAGCATCTATAGTCCTGAATGTGCAAAATATTAATTTATTTCTCAATCCGTAAACAAAGCTAAAAGATGAGAGATAAATCTAACACTACTTCTAATTTGTAAAAGGGGCATGTTTCAGTAACCTGGAAATAGGTTTTGATTCCTTACTTTCTGTCCTTAAATGGGGAACATTCCCTGAAGAGAAAGGTTTGTATTCCTGGTTACATTTCAAAAACTAAACACACTGGGAATTTTCTAAGACAAAGCACTGTATGCAATGTCTCAGATATAACAATAATGTGGGGTAAAATACAGTAAGACCAGCTTCCTCTGACGTCTGCACAGTCAAGCTTGAACAGATGCCTGCACAGTCAATTATAAATTGATGTGCAAACAACAACATTTCATCACACGGATACATATTAGAAAATGGAATGGGTGCAAGCAAAATAAATAAGCAAACAAAAAATAAAAATAACAAATGAATATTGTACTCATCTGAAAAATAAATGGAGAAAACAACAGATCAATGGGCACAGACCTTCTCCATAACTAAACATTTCATGACAAGTTAAGACTTAAACCGTACATAAACCCTAAACTTTCTATTCAAAGGGAAATAACCTATCAGTAAGCTTAATACATTTAAGATATTACATTATCTAACTACCTGGAAAAAAATACAATTATACATTTTTTTTAGAAATTCATAATAAACTAGATGAATATCCTTAATCAGTACACTCATAAAAACTGTCATGATAATAATCCCATCGAAGCACCTCGGATAATTTACTAATCATCTCTCGGATGTATGTAGGTAGTCGGATCACCTCGGCCATTTATCTAAATGGGACTTCTTTAAAGACAGACGTCAAAACAAAGATGGCAGCTCGGGTGACAGCTCACTACAGTACGATGCCAGTAAAACTTCAATTTGTGGCAGCTTCAAATTTAAATCAGCCGATTTTAATTTACCCAGCGCAGCAGACACCCAGCTGTGTTTATGTTTTGTGCGAACTACTTAGGCACTTTGTTCTTCCGACTTCCGGCAAACAAAACGATCGTGATTTTATTAAGTTTTATTGCACCAGATACATCCGAGGGATGATGGTCCTGAGGATGGAATTACCAGAGGAGTTCCGATTGGATAATAATCATGATGTTCAAGCCAGGCAAACCTAAAGTTTAATTAAACATAAGAATGGGGTAACAGCAATTGTCTAATATCGAACATATATGAATATGTAACAATCCACAATAAAAACAAATGGTATATCTGCTTGATATGTGACACCATATACTATATTCTTGCAACAATTATATGTACCAGTACATACAAAAGTAAAGTTTTTTTCTGTAAAAATCACATTAGAACAATAAGATACCACATGGAAAGATTTCCATCTAAAGAAAATTCGCATAAACCTTTAAAAAATTACAATACTAGTTAAAAAAATATGAAATCTATAACCACTTAATAAGTACCTATTTTACAGGGTTAATAAAAATGGATACAATAGACAAATAAATGGTTGCAGAGTTTAGATATTCTTTAGGCATCCCAAAGCAGGTGCGTAAGTTTTCTTGTGTTATGCATAAATGTACCCTATGCTGATTGCCTATAATAGGATTGCCACCTGTTACAGGTCAATATAATATACCTATCTTTCTTACATGATATGTTGCTATAAGATAAAATGAAATTCTTGCCCAGTCTTTTTTTGTTAAAATCTATTATATAGGTGTTATGCATAAAAATAACATCTCCAATCAAAATAGCTTCAGTATGAACAGGTATTGGCTCCAAATTACAAATCTTTCTTTTAAGTTTCTTCAATGTTTTATTTTCTACCAGGTGATGAAAATAAAAGTCATAATCGAAAAAAAAATTGCTGAAAGTATTTACATATTAACTATGAAGGTATGCAATTTATTAGATTTTTGTTTTCAAGTTGAATTTATGAGAAAACAACAATATAACATTTTTTAAAAATTGGAATTGTGTTTTATCAATAAAAGCCTACTTCTACATGTATTTGCCAAAGTCTGATCAATTTGTGAAGATTAAGAGCGAAGAAAAAACTTGAATGTTAACTTAAAATGTTAACTAATTAAGCATTCAGTAAAGTAGAAGCATTTGACTTATGGATGTCAGTATCTTAAATCTATTAAGTCTTTGGTCTTTTGTTTTAAACCTCGGTGAATATTATTCCGATATGAAATTTACTTTATAAAACAGTCTCTTAAAATTATTTATTGAAGTTGCAGCTCAATCGGCCTTTTGCTGTAATTTTTTAAAAGCCAACAGGAAAAAATTACAGAAAATGGTCTATTTTTAATGTTAAAAAACAGTGCTCCACTATAGCAAATTACACCATCAGCCAACGAAACAAAGATATCATATTAGTGATCATATTAGTAGTATAAAAAACACAAGGCTCTGTCCCAGGAATGTTTATAATATACTGGGTGGAAGTGAGAAACATTTTATATTCTTGGGTGTTAGATATCATACTGGAATATTATGAGTTACAATCTAAATATCCACACAAAATCAGTATTTTAAATCGAATCAAACTGGATTTAAATAAAGACTACAAGTAAAGAATGTACTTATTTTTGTATCAATCTTATAATAGAAGACACAGAAGGAACAAAGAAGATTACATTCCATTACTTTTACTTTCAAGTGTGTGATTATTTTAATGTTAATAAAAATGTTTAAGGTTAATTTTAGAAATCAAAATACAATGTTATATATTGTACAAAAATCTGCTTAACAACATGTCTTTTATAAGAATGATTATGTATTCATAACAAAAGGTAAAATAATATTTAACTATATTATGGTTTTATAATAAAGAAGTTATTTTTCATATAAAATAGCTTGTGATTTATTAACAACAGTACTAATATATCAATGTTCTCCATATAAAAGGAAAACTTTCACATTACTGTATATTAACAAAAAGAGGTGACTTGCAAAAATATTTTCCAAACGTTATTAGAACTACACATCAAAAGTTGAACAGCATTGAAAGAAATTGATTAACATGAACTTTTTACCAAGCCAAGTTAATTTCAAACAGAAAAGTTTAACTAAAACTTTTGATGAATACTCATACGAAGACAGATTATCAGAATATATATGTAACTTACATTACTAAACATTAATTGCAGAGGCTTGAATAAGAGTAGACTACTACAGTGTTGGGGTGTGTCAAAATAATTTTAAGAATCATAGGAATAACTCTAAATTGGTTTCAATTACAATAAAAGCAGAGAAAATCACACAATACAATATAATTTTATAAAAATGATGAACCACTCAAAAATGGGTTAGATTATTTAACATCTAAAAATTAGTAATTGCAGATACAATTTTAGATAGACACACAAGTAACCTTAAAGCAACTTAGTCACAGGTAGACAAATCTGCATTTTTTAACCTTATAAAAGGAATAATAAATACAAGTATTACCTCTCACTAAATTGATTGTGAACAGGCTTTTCTTCAAAAGATTTTGTCTTTAGGTTGGGTGAATCAAAAGTGTTGTCATGGTTTCCAACTAATGGCAACAACCTACAACAATATCTCTGTAAAAACATAAATATGTCATCTGCGTACTTCAGTGGTTGTGTGTAATGTATGTACGCTTAACTGTAACTAAGTCGCTTCAATGCATGTAAAATAACACAACTATGCCATTAAAAATTACACCTTATCATACTGCATTTGTTTATATTCAATACTAAATCCTAACTTTTCTGCTAAGGTATGGGTTACAGGATGTAAGGAAAAGACTCAGAGGCAGAAAGTGCTGATCCTAATCAGATTGCTCCCAGCCAGAGCTGGCTGATCTGGATCTATACTTTTTGCACAAGCCTTATTATTTTGTGAATAGCAGGCAAAGTATTACCAATGGAAACAAAGTGCATCAACTATCAACTTAATAAAAAATGCATAAATTAGCAGCAAAGAAAAAAAACCTTAAAAGATTAAATTCTGTTAAAATAAGTACAAGTATTAACACTGCAGACTTGTATTAAATAATTACACAAGAATAAGAATAAAAATGTATTGCGAACTAGTTTTTTTACGGTATTATGGTAAAGGTCATATTTTAATATGTTTATGTCAGTAGTGGATCATTCCAAACCAAACATTATTTTAACAATCTGACAGTGAAGATTGATTGACACCTTAAAATCGCTCACACTCAATCCCCTTAGTGTTAAGTAAATACAGTGTTGACTACATAGAAACTTAAAGAAACAGACCTCATATGCATGTATATAAGAACTAATTTACCATCTATATTATTGTGTCCTACTTAGTAGAGTAAGTTCTCGTTTAATTTCTGTAAAAGAAAAGAAAAGTAAGCACGACAATTACAAAAGATTGTAGCTTTCAGTTAACCATATCTCTTGAAACATAGCTTGTGAGCAGTTCGCAACAGTAACTTGGAACATGGAATGGAGTATTTCTAAAACAAGAAATAACTTTATGTATATTAAAATATGACCATTACAGCATTCTCAGCTTGTCAGATTTCAAGTTTTATATTTTAATGCACACTATCAGGTTCATGAGAAACACCTAGGAAGGAGACTCAAAGACTTATTGGTTCAATCTAAAATTCTTTTTCACAAATGACTAAAAGATGTATGAATATGATCTCGTAGAAAGCTTAGCTGATTTATCTCAGACCCTCACAAAAAGACAAATTCTTCACAAAAACCTACACTAAACACCAAGGAATAAAACCTATTTATTCCTGCTATTATTTGCTAAAGCATTATGCAAAATGACAATCATAAAAAATCAAGGCCACTGAGCATACAAAAAATACAAAATGTACATCAGATTAAGTCAATGAATTAATAACACATAATTTAGTACAGGAATCACATTATGTAGCCATACACCTGGCTTTTGTCATTTTTAAGCTTTGAACAGATTTGGCCTGTTTGTCAAATCTTCACTCTTTATTTCTTATGAAAATAAGCAAACTAGATTTTCTTGAACCACATTTACTGATAGAACTGACTATTTACCTCTGAACACTAAATTGTATGTGAGCATGAAAAGATGTTGTTATTAAATTAGAAGAATAAAAAAATCACAATGCCTTTAGACTATTTTGGCCATTTTTAACCAGGGATATCTCCAAACTTTGCATACAGTAAAACATATGTATACATCAGTCATAGTGATAATTTAGGTAATTATGTGTAAAAAGTATGGTTGTTTGTGGCAAGTACTTGCACAAAACTGACACTTTAATGTCAAAATCACCTTGCTTCAATTACAAAGATAACTTTGTTTCAACAAAACTGCTAAGCTGTCATTATTTCTGACAATTACATCCCGAATTAATTTACTGCTTATATATCCATTGTAATAAATAGGAATAAAATAACATGTTTTGAGACACAGATGCTACCACACTTCTCAAGTTACACTAACAACTATAAACTGCAGTTGTCCTTTGCAAAACTAAGAGACCATCAATAAAGTAAAACAGCTCCAATAGTTTTCATTTGATTAATTAACAATTACTTTCTAGTCAAAGAGGATTAGGTATACCTATTGTTTCATATTTAAAGCAACCAATCAGATGGGACTGAAACTGTTTTGCACAACTATTTTTAAACTTAACTTCTTTTTGCATTATAGTGATTGTACTGAAAATATGTAATATCAAAATATGAATCTAGCTTCCAGAAAAATCTTGCAGTAAAATCATATAGAGGTGATTAAACATTGCAGTGTTCTTAACCACATCTGCAAGAACGCACTCATCCTTCAGGTACACAGTTGCACAGAATTGTTTATGTTGATTCATCAGATAAACAGTTATCACTTCATCAGGCAATTCAGCTACCAGTATCACAATCCTGAATCCAATCTCCCAAGAGGCTTTATGTTTTACCATCTGCATGCCTTCAAGCATCTGCAAATGATATTATCCAACAACATCTCCTGCTCAAAGCACATCAGTGTCCATGAAGTCGATACTAAGATCTTTTGTTAAATATCCAACTTTTCCTGACATACAGCACCCTTTCAACAATTATCAAACTGGCTTATAGAAGGCTCATTGAAACAATTCAGGTATTGACATATATTGATACATACTGTATATAGCCCATACAAGGTTCTAGTTATTTTCTACATACATCATTTATAAGATGTTTTGCTAGAGACTTTGATTCAAATTGTGTGGATCCAGATCAGAGAGCTCCCAGAGAAAACTGGCTGGTATTAAATTGTGTGGATCCAGATCAGAGAACTCCCAGATAGAACAGGCTGGTATCAAATTGTGTGGATCCAGATCAGAGAGCTCCCAGAGGGAACTGGCTGGTATTAAATTGTGTGGATCCAGATCAGGGCTCCCAGAGGGAACTGGCTGGTATCAAACTGTGTGGATCCAGATCAGAGAGCTCCCAGACAGAACAGGCTGGTATCAAATTATGTGGATCCAGATCAGAGAGCTCCCAGACAGAACAGGCTGGTATCAAATTGTGTGGATCCAGATCAGAGAGCTCCCAGAGGGAACTGGCTGGTATCAAATTATGTCGATCCAGATCAGAGAGCTCCCAGACAGAACAGGCTGGTATCAAATTGTGTGGATCCAGATCAGAGAGCTCCCAGAGGGAACTGGCTGGTATTAAATTGTGTGGATCCAGATCAGAGAGCTCCCAGAGGGAACTGGCTGGTATTAAATTGTGTGGATCCAGATCAGGGCTCCCAGAGGGAACTGGCTGGTATCAAACTGTGTGGATCCAGATCAGAGAGCTCCCAGACAGAACAGGCTGGTATCAAATTGTGTGGATCCAGATCAGAGAGCTCCCAGAGGGAACTGGCTGGTATTAAATTGTGTGGATCCAGATCAGAGAGCTCCCAGAGGGAGCTGGCTGGTATCAAACTGTGTGGATCCAGATCAGGGCTCCCAGACAGAACAGGCTGGTATCAAATTGTGTGGATTCAGATCAGAGAGTTCCCAGATAGAACAGGCTGGTATCAAATTGTGTGGATCCAGATCAGAGAGCTCCCAGAGGGAACTGGCTGGTATTAAATTGTGTGGATCCAGATCAGAGCTCCCAGAGGGAACTGGCTGGTATCAAACTGTGTGGATCCAGATCAGAGAGCTCCCAGAGAAAACTGGCTGGTATTAAATTGTGTGGATCCAGATCAGAGAGCTCCCAGACAGAACAGGCTGGTATCAAATTGTGTGGATCCAGATCAGAGAGCTCCCAGAGAAAACTGGCTGGTATCAAATTGTGTGGATCCAGATCAGAGAGCTCCCAGAGGGAACTGGCTGGTATTAAATTGTGTGGATCCAGATCAGAGCTCCCAGAGGGAACTGGCTGGTATCAAACTGTGTGGATCCAGATCAGAGAGCTCCCAGAGAAAACTGGCTGGTATTAAATTGTGTGGATCCAGATCAGAGAGCTCCCAGACAGAACAGGCTGGTATCAAATTGTGTGGATCCAGATCAGAGAGCTCCCAGATAGAACAGGCTGGTATCAAATTGTGTGGATTCAGATCAGAGAGTTCCGAGAGGGAACTGGCTGGTATCAAACTGTGTGGATCCAGATCAGAGAGCTCCCAGAGAAAACTGGCTGGTATTAAATTGTGTGGATCCAGATCAGAGAGCTCCCAGACAGAACAGGCTGGTATCAAATTGTGTGGATCCAGATCAGAGAGCTCCCAGATAGAACAGGCTGGTATGAAATTGTGTGAATTCAGATCAGAGAGTTCCCAGAGGGAAACGGCTGGCTCACTATTTGCATAAGCCTGATCAATTTATACTTAAAAAGACTACAGGTAAATGGTTATTAGTGATACAAATAAAAAAATGCACGAAAATCATTTCTAACATACAGTGTTCAGAAATGGTTAAAAACTGCAGAATGATGGGATGTAGTATTTTCAGAAGCACTGTTGCATACAGGGACCAGATAATTGTTGAACCATATATGTAATTTCCAAAAGCTTGTCTTGCTATGCTGTGCCATATTGTCAGCCACTGTCTCATCTCTCCTCCCATACATACTAATGATCTGACATCAATATTGGGGGGGTTGTGGAGGGGGAGGAGGAGGAGCACGTCGAGCTGAAATAAAAAATAAATAAAATTTAAATATAAAATTTTGTAGGGTATTCTTTTACTTTATTTATGTTTTATGAGTTATGTCATTTGTTAACCTGACATTACGATACTTTGTGCTATCCAGCTGACTTTATAAAAATCTGATAACTTTGAAACAAATATCCTCAAATGTTTGTCTGCTAAATTTGGTTTCCGACGCCAATCACTCCCCAGTATTTTATCACGACACAAAGCCACTTTTTCCCCAATCCAATCCCTACTTGGTTATGTGTTATGAAAGCAGGCAGCTGTCAGCTTGCAATAAACATACGTTAGGTTGTTGTTGTCAACTTATCTAAGTAAGTCAAACTTACACTACCCAGAAATAAAATGTGCTTTTAGGATGAAATGTAATTGATGAGTACATATTAAATTATATGGACTATTTTATTACAGTCTATAAGAACTTGGTCAATTTCTTAACAAACTTAACAGCCTAGTATCCAGCATTCGTCTACTTATTTTCTTTTAATTTTCCATTTAAAACTGTGATATTTATCACTTCCTAGAACCACAATATTTTGCTGTTTTTTTTGTGCATGTTTTTTTTTTCGTGATTGTTTTTTTTCCAAATCTTACTTCTGTTTCAATTAATGATAAACATTACAACACCAGTATTTATTATAACAAGTATCAACCTGTTTATTGAACTGCAAACTGTTTATAGTTTACATAATTGTACTGCTTAGTAGTTTCTGTGTATCAGCACAACATCAGTGAAAAAGTACGAGAGGAATTAGAAAGGTTTTTATTCTGCTGACCCCAGACATGGTAACAGGCATTGAATACCTCCTTCGATCTATAGCATATGGCGGAGTAAGGTCCAATAACATATGTATCTTCGACACCACAAGATGGCTGCGAAGCTATGACGGACGTGACTTTTAAATCCAGACCTGATCTTAACAAGGCTGCTTCGGAGATACTTGGCAACAACTACACAGGTGAATAGTTTTACGTCAAAGTGAATGACCATTTGAAGCAACAACAGATTTCAAATTTTAGCTTGGCTGTTTCGAAGAACATGTCAAGAAATTGTAAAAGTTGTCATAGAAAAAACTTTCATAGTTGCCATAATTATGTCTCCCCCTCTTTGGAGACATATATTCTTTTTGCCTTGTCCGTCCGTCTGTCCAATGTCACGATTCGTTTCCGTGCAATATCTTAAGAACCTTTCATTGTACAGCTTTCATATTTCAGATTGTGATTGGTCTTTAAATGTAGATGACCCCTATTGTTTTGGGGGTCACAGCATCAAAGGTCAAGGTCACAGGGGCCGTAAAGATGGAATTCATTTCCGCTAGACATCTTTAGAACCATTGGTCACATCAACTTCAAACTTAATATGTATATTGGCCTCTTTTCGTAGATGACCCCAGTGACTCAAGATTTATATCTCCACCTTCTTTCTGACATTTCCTACATTTGCAAACAAGAAATTGTGTTCAAGACCTTTTTGCCTCAGTTTGGCTTTACAAAATACCATAGTTTAACTTATAACAACATAGGTACTTTTTATTTTATCATGTCATCTTCATATACAAGATGCCATCAACAACTTGATTTCTAACTGAATACTATCTCGATAGTGTAAAGAGCCTTCTGGATAGCAAACAAAAGCTATTTGTTGACCTCCCTAATATCCATAATATATTAAAACCGGGATGTGCTAGAAATGTTTCAATTAATAAAATCTAAGCAAGTGCACATAAACATAATAAATAGACCTGGTAGCGCAATCAGCAGAGCGTCGGCTCCAGGTTCCAACCCTGGCCGCGACATACCTAAGTCGTTAAAAATGGTAGCTTCCTTGCTAACGCTCAAGCAAATATAAGGGTAGTTCCAAGACTAACTTGCCCAGGGTCAGGATAATGTGACTGGGTGTGGTATCATGCCATGTGTTCTCGGCATGCTATACAATTTAAAGGCAGCACTATATCTGCTTCAAGTGGACACCGTCTCCAGATAAGTGAAATACTGCTTGTGGGGCGATAAACCCAATAAAGAAACAAACATTACATCAATAAAAGTACCATAAGTTTCAATGTTTTAAGTTATGAGGTACGAGTTCATACATCCTTGTCCCAATATTGTCAACCTTTGGTGAATACACAGTTACACTGGATAGATGCTGCCATACTTTAAAGCTACAGTGAAACAATAAAATCTCACCAAATGGATTACTTTATGTCTGGAGTTTATAAAATCACACAAGTAGAACACCGTAGAACTTCCATTGCAGTTAAGGAATAATGTAATATATCTTTTATCAAAACAAACAAAATAATGCAACAGTGACCCTCCAACTCTCACCTGTAACAGTAACATGCTACAGTGCATTAGCGGTTTTTGCGGTGTTACCCTTAGCAACAGTTGTGTATGATTGCTGACTTTTTTATGTCCCTATTACAATCATTAAATTATTCAAGGAAGTGGCAATTTTAAACCCCAAATCATTTTATCATCCCACCAACAATTTTTATTTTAAACAGTGTACACATGAAGCCGATATAGTGCTACCTTCACTATGAGTCATATGCCATGAACACCTGGCATCATACCCCATCCAGCCACACCAGGTCTACGAATTGTGAAATCACTTTCATACTTCCTTACGGGTAAGCAAGAAAGCTATACCACAGCCGTTTCCTACAACTTAAGTCCATTTTGGCTTGGATTTGAACAAGCACCTCCTGTACCTGGGGTTGACAGTGTACCCACAGTGATATGAGGTCCTGTACAATAATTATATAAGCTTCAATATTAGTTATCTATATTAGAACCATATTTCTTTTGTTTTGTTTACCTGTTTTGTCATGCCTACCTGCATTGACTTCACTCGGGTATGTCTTACTGGTTTTGCTCATTGGTTCTGGAGGAACAAACTCATTGGGCGAGTGGAAGTGAAATCTATTCTCAAAATCTGTGAAAAACAACAACAATAAATTCAATATACACAGTCAGAATATTTTAAGTTTTATCATGCTTCATTTGTACTAAATGCAAAGTTATCTACTCACAACTTCTCTATAACAAGTTGTTCTTACATAGCAGCAGATAATGTAAATCCCCAGCAGACATCTCCAAGTGGAAGCTGGCATATCTGGATCTACACGTTTTGCTTAAGATGGATCAATTTGTAATTAGCAGGTAAATGTCGAGGAAAGATGTTTGAACTGAAATCATAAAATACTGTCAGAGACCAACTGGACATCCTAGCTATTGAGATTAATGCTGCAGACAATGCATACTTTCATGACCTAGTGACCAAGATTTAAGTCCTCAGCAACTCACTGCTTGAGTATGACTCCCCATGAGAGTGAGAACTTTCATGTGGTGAGGTCTTCCAACTGACCTGCGATGTGCTAGTTATTTTTACCTAGATGTATGTCCGTGGTCTTCCTTCACCAAAATTAGCTAGACGTCGCCAATATGACCATAATTGTGTTGGTGCATGGCAAAAAAACACAAAACACAAAGTCAAGTAATGCCAATATGGCAAAAAGCTAAATTCTTCCAATAATTTCAAGTAATATATGTTGGTTCAATAGTATAAATTGTATAGATTTATTAAGGTTTCATGGAACAAAACATTGTACAAGATATTTCTATATACATTATAATTCTATGATGTCATTCATCTAGCGATTAGTGTCTCCAACTTAGATTTGAAATCCAGACGAGGCAAAAACTTTCAGGCAAAAAGCTTAAGTGGCAGCATCTCTGTAATTCCACTGACATTTGACTGGGCTCTCCTCCAATAAATTAAACTGGAAAACATCATAATGACCAGATGAGATGTATATACCCAAATAAATCTTAAGTCTTTAACCTTTTATTTGCTGGAAACACAATTCACTCAACTAATATAAAACATACACCACCATAATGGTGTTGCCAGCAAGTAAAGAGTTACATGCATTTTTGTGAAATAAAACTATTTTTCAATTTTATTACCATCATTTCCTCCAGAATACTGGGAAGACCTCCTCTCAGGTGGTGGTGGTGCCTGGGAATGTGTTGAAGGGGGTAATCTAGTGGGAGGAGGGGGAGGTGGTCCTCCCCGTCCTGATCGACCAATGGTACCTCCACTGGGAGTGCTTCTCTGTGGAGGTGGAGGTGGGCCAGGCCTCGAAGGGGGGTTAGATGGAGGAGGGGGAGGGGCTTGATTTCTGCTGTTGGTGCGCATGGGAGGATTGTTAGCAGGGGGTGGGGGAGGAGGGGGCTGGCTTGACGGGGGTATAGGCGGGGGACCTGGTCTACTGCCAGGTTTGTTGCCACTGGGGGGAGGAGGCGGTGGCATGCTGTTGTTACGGGAACCAGGCCCTGGAGAGGGAGGCGGCGGTAAGGGCCGGCCAACCATGCTTGGGGGCCTGCTGTTGGGAGGGGGAGGCCGGGAGTTTGTCTGTTGACTGGCAGCACCGTTCATCATCGTCGCTTGACCTCTCGCAGGTGGTGGTGGTGGAGGCATTGCCTTAGTGGGCCCTGCTGCACCACTGTTTAACCTGTTAAGCTGAGAGTCTGATGATGCCCTGCCACCTACATATCCATCTGTACATGAATTACTACTGTTGACAACATTGTTCATTTGAAAGTTATTTGCTCTAGAATGCACACTGGACACATTGTCTGAGCTATTATTGTCATTAAAAACTGGTTTTTTGCTTGAAGGTGGCGGAGGAGGAGGTCCATTCGATGTGTTGAAGTTAGTGTTGTGGGCTGGTGCAGACCTCATGCTACTTGAACCTGGGGGTCGAATGGGTGCTGAACTGGGACCTGCAATACAGGAGAACAGGAAATCATTTTATGGTCTATCTATGGTTTACAGATAGTCACCTTGTA
Organism: Sinonovacula constricta; assembly: GCA_007844125.1. Taxonomy (NCBI): domain Eukaryota; kingdom Metazoa; phylum Mollusca; class Bivalvia; order Cardiida; family Solecurtidae; genus Sinonovacula; species Sinonovacula constricta. Next base: position 109,504 of record RXXH01000343.1, on the reverse strand, counting down.
CTTATATAATATTCCAGTGTCAAAGGTAAACCAATCAGCAGTGGGCAAGACTTATACCTTTTGCTTAACAGGTAAATTTAATATTATGGTACAGCAGACAGCTTTCTCGGGTACAGTACAGCAGACAGCTGTCATAGATACAGTACAGCTGACAGCTGTCACAGGTACAATACAGCTGACAACTGTCATAGGTACAGCACAGCAGACATAATTGATAGATAAAGTACAGCTGACAGCTGTCATATGTACAGCACAGCAGACATCATTGATAGGTAAAGTACAGCTGACAGCTGTTATATATACAATACAGCAGACAACTGTCATTGGTACAGTATTATTGCTAATCAAATTAAACATGGCCTATTTTATTGACTATGGCCTTAAACAGATCAACCGATGCAAGTCTGAAGATAGACATATCCTTACTCTAACCAAAGATAGTGCCAGTTTAATATTTGTATTGATTATGATCTTTTAAGATTATGCCTAAAAAGGCCATCTATGGTAGAAGTATTCTTGCCATGTCTTATATGCTAGAAGTATTTGTAACCTGGGATACTTCCCATCTTTTAACATTACATCAAGTTTTATTTTTCAACTTACTAATCTCAGTCTGGAAGATCATATGCCCCAATATCTGTGGTATTGTCTGTTTAATAAAAGATATTGGTTGCAACTTTGTTAATCTTTAATATAAATAAATGAATATAAATAAATAAATAAATAAATATATATATATATATATATATATATATATATATATATATATATATATATATATATATTATGGAAAACCAGCAGCCACACCTACCTCTGGGAGCTCCGCCTTGGGTCCGCCCACCTCGATTAGGAAGGCGAGGCATACCTCCTGCAAACAAGCCTCCAAGTCCTCCCATAGGGGGTGCTGCAGGGGCAGCTGAAGAAGTGAGATAAACATATTGATGAGACAAACCATGCATTTATGTTTTCAGTTTTTGCTGCGCAATAGGGCAGCTGAAAAGAGAAAGATAAACATGTAATGGTAGCTGTGAATGTCTAATTCCTCTGATTGCTTAGCCTCTCACCATGTGAGTTCGAGTCCCATTTTGGAGTTAATGTGGGAAGGTCTTCCAGCAAATCTGTGATGCGCTGGTGGATCTTACCAGACATTTGTCTGGGGGTCTTCCTTCACTAAGATAGCTGGATGTTACTTTAATGATTATAATTGGTCATTGTGAAGTATTTCAAAATAGATAAAAAATACAACAAACAACTTGGCATTTAGAGGTTACATTTTATACATTTTAGGCATAAGGTATCAGAAATAGTACTTACATATGAAGATCAATTTTCTTTAAATTACATACAAAATTTCCAAACATCATAACGAAAGATAATTTCTTCAAAACACAGTTTATTTTAACTGGTTAGGCTTTCAACAATTGTCACATGTAACATAGTGAAAGTCAAATGCAACAAAAGGCAACCAAAAGGTTACTGGGAAAGATCACCAGTTTTAGCTCAAAGTAGTGAGTAAATGAGTAACGCCGTCTGTTTATTTCGTACAACCAAACAAAATATTCAGAACATCTTTTTTTGTTAACAGATCTTATTTCAACACTACCTAATCCATTTTCCTTGTTGCACATTACAGACATTTAATACTTCTTGCCCATTAACTTCTATTCTAATATCTAGTTTACATACTATTTAACTCTTAGCCAGCAAAGCATGAAATGACAAAGCTTGGGCAAACTGTGTACATGCTGATTGACCTGGGGGCCATTATATCAAGTCTTAGAACCATAAATTTATTATCAGTTCTACTACTAAAACATAACAAGATAATTAACAAGTAAATTAATTAGCTGACTACTTCAAGCTTGAAGCCGGCAGTGAAGCTTTTCCGCGAAGGCATCTTGGAAGTGATGTTGTTTCCAATTTTGGGAAAAAAATATATACCCAGTATGGTATGTTGTTTGCATTTCTGTTTTAACATATATCACGCTGATAATTACGCTGCACTGTTATATCAATCAATTATCTTTAATTGTCACTTTTGTCAGTAACATAAACTAAACAAACAATAATTTACATTCTTTTTAATGCCCTTGCACGGCAATGAAATTTTTGCACATATCAGCCTATCATGCCTTAATTATTCCAATTAAACACTTAACGCATTAACATCAAAATAACCACCCCTAACTTATTGCACCATCCCATTATCTATAAATAGCTCTCACTTTACCGATAAAAGGTCAGCTTTTGTGTTACAGCTGAAGGCGAGAAGGATTATCAATCGATATATGCATTGTGGTGTTAGGTAACATTGTGTAGATCACACTGACTTGGTGTGATACAGTTGACACGTGTTTGACCTGGGAATATGGCTTCTTTACACATAAATTACTGGCACAAAGGGTGCTGGGACTATTCCGCTGCAGGATATGTATTTACAAAATTTAAAAAAAAACATTAAAAAAGGGCTATGCAGGGATTATATTCCGCAAAAATTATGGTATGCTCATAAGACACACTCATGTCCTCGGACTTTAATTGGAGGTGGTATTTGACATTTTGCTTTTATAAAATACATGTACATGTAACAAAATGTTAAACCTTTTATATGAGTCTGGGCAAAATTCAAATGATAGTCTAAGTAAAGCCAATTTTTAACACTACCTCAATTGTTTGACAGTAGAATCCTGAGAAAAGTCACTGTAAATGTCCTTTCTTTCTGATCTATAAACAAGCATATAAGGGATTTTTGCTTAATATATATATTAACATAGCAAATTATCATTATGATGATAAAACATGAACTCTAAAGTAAATGGTCATGTGGTATTCTTAGTTTAAAAATTGCTTTATGAGTTATGTTTCAACTTTTGCTTAGATGTAGGGCATTAATAAGGAACATTTTACAGGATCTTATCATGTAACAATTTATTTTGATGTTTGAAAGAAAAAATGAGGTCCAAACTGTTGGATACCACATTTAATGTACTGAAGACAATAAAGAGGTCTTATGACTATAAACTGGTCCTTAGACTTTTGATAAAACAGCATCCAGCTCACAGTGGGAACTAGAAAAGGTACTTAAGTCTGATATCAATGAGTCTTAGTATGTCAAGAGTAACTAAAGTGTCAATAATCAACACTTTAAATGACAACAGAAAAGATAACTCTTGCAGTACTGATGAAACATCAGATAGTAACATCCCCTATTTATGAACAGACTATAATATATATAGGACAGGGGTTTACCGAAGAAAGCTTTTACATAAAATCCTGTTTTATGTTTAATTTTTGTCAACAGCACATGGAAAATATCTAAAGGAAGCAGTGGAAGGTTTCAATACAATTGTGAGTGAAGGTATGTATCAAATGCACGCCCAGCACAGCACAGGTAATGTATTCATTTATAAGGAAGATAAATCAAAATGTCAATAAAATGTCATTACAATGTAGAATTGAAACCTTTAAACAATCCTGACAAACACATGTGTTTGATGAATTGTTTGGTGAGAACATTAAGGACACTTAATATCATTCAACAATTATAAAGTACAAGATTGTTTCCATCTTAAGCAAATAGAGTGGTTCTGCCACTGAGCAGAAAGTTTACCTTGAGTCCAATGACATAATATAACACCAGGTCCTATGAAAACAAGGCTCACCACATGCAGTCTCCCTAATATCTGGCTCACCATATCAAGTCTCACTGATACCTGGCTCAACTCATCCAGTCTCATTGATGCCTGGTTCACCACACCCAATGTCATTTATACCTGGCTCACCACACCCAGTCTCATTGATCCCTGGCTCACCACACCCAGTCTTATTGATCCCTGGCTCACCACACCCAGTCTCATTGATACTGGCTCACCACACCTAGTCTCATTTATACCTGGCTCACCACAGCCAGTGCCATTGATCCCTGGCTCACCATACCCAATGTCATTTATACCTGGCTCACCACACCCAATGTCATTGATGCCTGGTTCACCACACCTAGTCTCATTGATCCCTGGCTCACCACAGCCAGTGTCATTGATGCCTGGTTCACCACACCCAATCTCATTTATACCTGGCTCACCACACCTAGTCTCATTGATCCCTGGCTCACCACAGCCAGTGTCATTGATGCCTGGTTCACCACACCCAATGTCATTTATACCTGGCTCACCACACCCAGTTTCATTGATCCCTGGCTCACCACACCCAGTCTCACCGATCCATGGCTCACCACACCCAGTCTCATTGATACCTGGCTCACCACACCCAGTCTTATTGATCCCTGGCTCACCACACCCAGTCTCATTGATCCCTTGCTCACCACACCCAGTGTCATTGATCCCTGGCTCACCACACCCAGTCTCATTGATCCCTGGCTCACCACACCCAGTCTCATTGATCCCTGGCTCACCAGACTCAGTCTTATTGATACCTGGCTCACCACACCCAGTCTTATTGATCCCTGGCTCACCACACCCAGTCTTACTGATACTTGGCTCACCACACCCCATCTCACTGATACTTGGCTCACCACACCCCATCTCATTGATACCTGGCTCACCACACCCAGCCTCATTGATTCATGGCTCACCACATGCAGTCTCATTGATACCTGGCTCACCACACCCAGTCTCATTGATACCTGGCTCACCACACCCAGCCTCATTGATCCCTGGCTCACCACACCCAGTCTCACTGATCCCTGGCTCATCACACCCAGTCTTATTTATACCTGGCTCATGATACTCAGCCTAATAATCCACCTGGCTCCAACAGTCCTTTGACATCTTTGCCAGCCCAGGCTAAGCCATGGAAACATGACTTGTAACTACTTTAAAGGGTTGATATATATGTTGTTCAAGGATGAAACTTAAATTCTTGTGTTAAATTCTTTTGGTAATAATACAATACTAAAATACAATTTATAAAGTAATTTCTTGTACTTTTAATAACTTTAAAGCAATATGGCTATATGGATTTAATATTTTTTCCAGATATTTAACTTGTAACCTACTGTATAAATATAAGTTCAATATAAGCTGAAATAACAGTTTACTAATATGGATACTGAAATATCATGCATAAACTTAAATAAAGTAAAAAAAGGATAAGACATGCTTTACTTCAGCAAAAAACACTAAATAATTTAAAATAAAACACTCCTAAAAGACTCTACTAAAAATAAACTAAAAACACTACCTGTAGTTACAGCTGTCAAATGCCTTAAAAATTTGAGAGAAAAGAATCAGGGCTCTAGTCTTTGTCTATATATAATAATGTACATTACAGCTGAAAGGTCAGTTTGGCCATCTCACACAAAATTTATTGTCAGGACTTAGGCTTGAACATTGAACTACAGACCGAAATACAATACCCATTCACTTCTATATTTTACAATAACAGATAGAATTTATCAATTTTTCTAACGACGTTACTTTGTCAGAATGCTAACATAGGGGATTACGCCACTACATGTCCCTATCATAGTCTCCATTCAGCTTCTACTTTATTGCTTAGAAAAGGGGAAAATAAATAAAATCGCAAATCAACTTAACATTTTCTGCCACAGCTGTGGTGTAGTGATAATAATCTTGGATCAGTTTTCCAGGTCTACTGTACAAGTCCCGGCTGCAGCAATCAATTGTGATTTCCAAATTGTAATTAGTTTTGATCAATTCCTGCCTCGCAATTTAAGTGCTAAGATTTTGTAAACCTGAATAGAATGGAAGAAGCCAAATACAATGTTGTAAATTGTTCCAGATGGGAATTGTATTAATTATATTTGTTCTAAAAATGGCCTCACTCAAATTTTCGGCAAATTGCCTTTTTCAAGAGTTAAACATAAACAAATTCTGTCTCTACATATTTGCAAACATTTATATGCGCTGCCATATTAGAAAACACGTAAACGATGTCAAGGTCATCCAATGACAACATCGTTTTACCCTTGTAGCATTTAGAAGGGACATGAACCTGAGACTTCTTGGTCCAAGGTAAGACAAATCGTGCTGTTCATAGGGATGCATTTCCCTGCAGAGCTGATTTTAACATATGTATTGTTATGTGGAGTAGCCCAGCAAAAGACACCACTGGACGCAAAGAATTTGCTGTGCCGAATAAGATGAATTGTAATCAGCGGAATGTTGTAAATGGAATAAGCAGTGGAAAGTGCGAATCAGTCGTTTACGTTGGAGAAACGGAGAGGCAATTGTGTTAATGGATGAAGGAGCCACCTGCATGATGTATGTCAGAAGAGTAACAAGCCCACCAACAGTCATTTTTTGCAACCAGGCCACTCGGCAGATGACCTCCATTTCACCGTACTTAAAAGAATGTACACGGCTAAAAGAACTGAGAGGCAAAAAAAAAAGTCAGAATGGATTTAGAAACTACAAACTGTTCGACCGCAGGGCTGCAATGTAAAAGATGCTACTTGACATTCAGTTAATTGCGAGAAAATGATGTCCAGTAAATGGAGGAAAAACAACGCAGTCATTGGATTACGTTGATGTCGTTTCCATGTTTTCTAATATGGCAGCGCACATAAATGTTTGCAAATATGTAAAGACAGAATTTGTTTATGTTTTACTCTTGAAAATGGCAATTTGCCAAAAATATTTGTGAGAGCATTTTTAGAAAGAAGCAAAATAGTCATGCCTCTTGGTCATTGTTCTGTTTCAATTTTGGCTTAATTTCTTGAAAACACAATTTCAATCATAGAGTAAGGTTTCAGTAAGACAGCAACCTCTGTTCACATAACTAATACAACATCCTCTTGTTATATGCATTCATAATGAGTTAATGCAACACTTATAGTACAAGTCCATGTAGCTCTTGCTGTTGTTCTTTTTGTATTTGCTTGTGATAACTTTATTGTAACTTGATTGTCTATTTAACAGTGCTTCATCAATACAAAGTCTTTAATGGAAACAGATAAAAAGCTGCTCTGAGTGTGAACGTCTATTATTAACATTTAATATGATAAAACAGTCAGCAGTTCTAATTATCCCAACACCATGATTGGTGTTCAGGATTACAACATGAATAATCAAACACAAGGTTTAACAGGTATCCATGTGTAGACTGGATCTAGTCCTGGTCAGTGACAGCCTTGCCCTGATATGACACACCAAGCAATAAACCCATTGATCACTATGTCCATAAAATATGCCCCAATAAATAGAGCCATTATCAGTACTGTGTATTATCTGATAAACCAATGTCAACTCTTCAGCCAGGGAAATACAGTTACAATATAAAAGAGCTCATGCTACATGTTTACAAGAAAAAGCAGGCATGTGAAACATCCGGGGTGCCATTGAAATATGCACTTTAAACAGGAAGATGGCTTTTTTGGGAACTTAACACTCTCTTACGTTGTCGATTCATTAATAAATATTTGAGAGCAATGAATAGTAACTCAGATAAGAACTTGACAATCTGCTACTTAAATTTGCTGTCTTCCTTGTTATCTGCTACATCTGTAATTATGAGATTAATGCCTACTATACTGTCATCTCTATCAAAAAGACATTCCTTAAGAGGCACCACTCTCCAATACTTGGTCTTATTTGTACATATTTATACAATTTAAATTGTTAAATTGATCTAATTTTGGCAAAATTGTTTATAAACATTAGCCAGCAGCCACTAGGAGGAGTCTGTTCAGGAATTGCACTATTTGCTGCCAAGTCTTTTGCAGCCTGTAAAGCTGCCTTGCATGAGGGTGTTAGCAAAGAATTTACAATTTAATATTAGTTTTGATTAATAAATAAAGCATTTAAATTTAAATAAATTTTTTAATGTCTCAGCTCTCCACTGCATTAATTCAACACTGGGGCAAGAACTTTTATTGTTTATTGCCAACAATATTTCAGTTATTTGGAGATGATGTCCACTTGAACCATGGATAGTGCTTCCCTCACTTAGTAAAGCTCCCTGTGAACTCCTGGTATGATACCACACCCTTTCACAATATCCTGACACCGGACTAAGTTTTTATGTGGCAGCCATGTACAAACAAGATAATAGTGGAACTGATGGATGTTCCCCAGGGTATTACCAGGACACAGGGAGATAAACTACAGTACTTTCTCACTTGTAAGACTATTCGCTTAAAAGACGTGGCCCCTACTTCACCTGGAAAATTGCTGGTTTCTGCTTCGACCCTCTTATAACATGAGGCGAAAAAAGAAACGGGAGCATCGACCACTCATGCTGTCTCCATAAAAGGGTTAATTGGTAAATAGTGACTGTAATTATCACACGTTGTGGGATGTATCTAGTCTTAGCTGCATGAAAATCCTGTAGCACTTGGCTGCATGACATTTTATTCTATGTCACTAAGTCTGTCATGACATGATATATCGGGGAATAGTGCACTGTCCTTGTATACATGCTACCAATCAATAATTTCATGGAGAAATGTAATCGGCAGCTGCTTATAAAAACACATCGTTCACACCTCACTGTCAAACTGCTCCAACGATATCACCTTGACAACAGCTTATCTAAGAGTCAGTCATCTTGACCTGTGTAATGAGGCAAGTCTACAGAGAAACACCAAGTAAATTACAGCTTGGTGTATCTGAAAAACTGAAGTTTAAAGTATGTTTCAGTGTTGACTAATGGATAATAAGCCCTGTTTCATACAGAACACAGGGAAATGTATGTGAGACGGTTTATCATTGACCGACATACTTCAAAGACCAATGAGGGTAAATTATCGGTTGTCAATAATGATGGCATGTCAGGCCATTGCATAACCGCTTACAAGTTTATGCGGTATGTTTTCACCCCAAAACAATGTGAAATTTTTTTGCCAGGTCACAAGACCCCGCCTATAAGACTAGCCCCACACTTTGAACATGAAATTTTGAGGAAAAATCCCTGTCTAATAAGTGAGAAAATATGGTATATGTAGCTAAAACAAGAAGGCAATGATGGCCCTTAAACGCTCACCTGAAGACACAGGCTTTTAGTAGGTTCATGTTGGCAAACATTCTGATCAAGTTTGGTGAAGATTGGGCCATAAATGTAGCCTGTAGCATGTTCATAAGTTTTTTTCTCTAAAATTTGACCTAGTGACCTACTTTTTGACCCCACACGAACCATTTACAAACTTAACCAAGATTTCTTTCAGACAAACATTCTGACCAAGTTTGGTGAAGATTGGATGAAAACTGTAGCCATTAGTGTGCTCGCAAGAGCATTTCTGACAATAATATTTTTAAAATTTACTAGATAGCCCTCTATGGAAACTGGCAGCCATGTTTTCTGATGGATTAAATTCTTTGAATCAATCATTAGAGGGCCACCTGAGGAACATGTATATTAAACTCTTACTCTTGCAGTTTATGGCAGGAAATTTTTCTAAGTTTTACTATATTGCCATATATGGCCAATACTGCCATATATGAAAATGGCCATGCCTCTGGCGTACATGTTTTTTTGATCGGTCAGAATTTTTTCAACAAATTTTCATTCCCCTTGTCTACTAAAGCTTCTAATGAAATGTGGTTAAACTTGGGCCAGTGATATAAGTGGATTTGTGGAGTTTGTTACATTTATAAATGACTCCCTACTTTAACTTTAACTGTCAAAGCCACAGCTAAAATGTTAGTTTTAGGGTTATATATCAGATATATAACATGTAAAGGTCAATATACCAGTAGACAAAAGGTCTGTGGAACCTGATCAGAAAGCTCCCAGCAGGCTAAGAATTAATGTAGGGGCACTTAGAAGTGCTCACATAAAATAATGTATGTATCATCCAGAGGCCACTGAAAATACTTTGGAAGGAAATCAACTCTTGACAACTACAGTTTACCATTAATTGTCTCTATCACTTTGACAAATGGTTGTAAGTAGGCTATAACACCATATTGTATGTCATGTACAATGATCACGTACAGAGTACTGCTTTATAAAATAAGCAGATATATGTATGACTGCTTTATTAAAATCTCTTAACCTGCCATGCTTAAATCAACCTGGCATTGACAAATTGTGAAGATCCAGTTCACGTCATACCTTAGTAATCATCATCAGTGTATATATCAGGCAACTGCTCAAAGCCCCATGAGCTCAGATTTGGTGTACTGCAGGGGTCTGTTCTAGGGCCTAACTCTACACCCTTTACACACGGGCTCTTGGTGATCTGATCAGGCAACATGGCCTAGACTACCACATGTATGCTGGCGATACACAATTATACGTCTTCTTTAAGCACAAATGTGTTGCGGATCGTGAACAAGTTGTCCAGCGCTTAGAAGCCTGTCTGGTGTCGCTTATTGCGCCTAAGAGGTCATCACCGGACATATTCGATATTTCCATCACAATCAATTGCATCTCTGTTAGATCCAGTCAAATCTTGGGTGTTGGGTTTGACCGCACAATGTCTATGGACCACCAAGTTAAATCAGTTGCACAGGCTTGCTTTATGCATTTAAGGAAAATAGGTCGTCTGAGAATGTGCTTGTTTAAAAGCGAACTAAAATCACTGGTTCATGGACTCATTACTTCACGCCTTCGGCGCCGTATGACCCATCTCGTGTCGGTGTGCCGTAAAGTTCAAAATACTTCATTCCTGGATTATTGCAATGCATTGTAAAATGGTCTTCCAAATAACCATCCACTATTTACAGAGAGTTCAAAATTGGGCAGCCTGTCTAATCATCAGCGCGAAGCGTTATGTCCACATTTCTCCAATTCTTGTGGATTTACACTGGTTACCAGTAAGAAGTCGAATCGACTACACGGTTCAGGTGCACACTTTCCATTCCATCAATGGCACTGCACCAGCCTACATATCAGATATGATCAATACCCATTAACCGAGCAGACCTCTTCACTTCGGTGATCAACGACTCCTGGTCACACCTAGCACCAAGCCTAGCCTCGGGGAGCGATCCTTTTAATCTGCTGCCCCGAGACTATGGAACAGCCTTCTTGTTAACCTCGGGGTCCTTTCAACAGTGACAAGCTTTAAAATGGCTCTGAAAACTCACCTTTTTATTAATGCTCATTTTCACTATGCTCATTTTCACTAATTTTTTTTTTTTCTCATCGAGAGGTATTATTTATCATTGCCCATTGCTACATGTTTTATTTCATTTCAATGTTTTTAGTTAAAATTTTATATTTTGTGAGGTGCCTTTGAGCACACCTGTGACAAAGGCACCTTAATATATGGTAATAATAATAATAGTAATAATTATAATAATAATTTTAGTTATCAGCGATTCCTAAATAGAAGCATGTTTGACTTTGGATGCTCAAAATGGTAGCAGCATCCAGATAATACAAAATATTGTGAAAAACCGGTATGCTCCTTGTGTATCGCGGTACTGTATTGCCTTTACCCTGCATCGCAATATACCGGTATACCTGGTAAGTATTATCAAATATACAGTGCTCCAGATAAGCATTGTTTAATCGTTTTTATAAATTAATTTTGATGTATATACACAATGGTTGGGGCAAAACTTACAGTATAACAGATACGGGTGCACTAACAGATAGGGGTGCACCGTTTAATTGATTACCGTATTTTCTCACTTATAAGATGGGTATTTTTCATTTAAATTTCATGTTCAAAGTGTGGGGCTCGCCTTAGAGGCTAGCGACCTAGCAAAAAGTTTTTACGTTGTTTTAGGGTGAAACATACCACATAAACTTGTTAGCAGTTATGCAATGACCCGACGTGCCGTCATTATCGACCGACGATAACTTACCTTTATTGAACTTTGAATTCTGTTGGTCAACGATTAACTGTTTCACATACATTTTCCCTTAATTCTGCATGAAATACAGCTTATTATCCGTCAGTAAACACTGAAACAAACTTTCAACTTCAGTCTGCTAAATACACCAAGCTGTAATTTACTTGGCGTTTCTGTGTAGACTTGCCTCATTAAACAGCTCAAGTGACTGACTCTGAGATAAGCTGTTGTCAAGGTGATATCGATCGGAGCAGTTTGACAGTGAGGGAGTGAATGATGTGTTTTTATAAGCAGCTGCCGATTATATTTCTCCATGAAATTATTGATTGGTGGAATGTACACAAGGACAGTGCACTGTTCTCTGATATATTGTGTACTGTCATACCAGACTTGGTGACGTAGATCAAAGAAATCAATATCATGCCGCCACGAGCTACAGGATAGCAGAGCAACTGAGACTAGATAATCCTGCAACATGTGAAAATTACAGTCACTGTTTACCAATTAACCCTTCTGTTGAGACAGCATGACTGGTCGACGCTCCTGTTCATTTTTTCGCCTCGTCTTATAAGCTGGTCGAAGCAAAAACCGGCAATTTCACAGGTGAAGTAGGGGGGTCATCTTATAAGCGAATAGTATTAAAAGTGAGTAAGTACGGTACATATGAATTTAGGTGTCAATTCAGAGGTATGTCACATGATGTGCTAGGGTAAAAATCACCCTTTATGATTAGTGCATTGGCTGCTTGTACGAAACTGGTCAGATATTTAAAAAACTGTTTGTCAAAAAAATCTTGTAGTGAAAACTAATTGACCAAAGAAATTATTTGGAGCACTGAATTTAGCTGGTTATGGGCTAAGATTTTGTATAACAAGAACTGTCTAATGACACTGTCCCCAACTTTTCTCAGTGCCAGATAATACCAAACTTGAGCAAACAAGGGGAATAATTCTGCCAAAATTAATTTTAGGGTTACTTACTCCCTGAGTTACCACAACAATATCATGTCATAATAGTAGTCAATATTATAATCGCAACTCTAAGAAAAACAATCTCTGACAGTTCTTACATATCATGATGCTGGGAGAAACCATCTCTGGCACACCTAACTTATCATGACACTGGGAGCGACCATATCTGGCACACCTAACTTATCATGACACTTGGAGTGACCATCTCTGGCACATCTAACTTATCATGACACTTGGAGTGACCATCTCTGGCACAACTAAGTTATCATGACACTTGGAGTGACCATCTCTGGCCCACCTAACTTATCATGACACTTGGAGTGACCATCTCTGGCACAACTAAGTTATCATGACACTTGGAGTGACCATCTCTGGCCCACCTAACTTATCATGACACTTGGAGTGACCATCTCTGGCACACCTAAGTTATCATGACACTTGGAGTGACCATCTCTGGCACACCTTACTTATCATGACACTGGGAGTGACCATCTCTGGCACACCTTACTTATCATGACACGGGGAGTGACCATCTCTGGCACACCTTACTTATCATGACACTGGGAGCAACCATCTCTGGCACACCAAAGTTATCATGACACAGGGAGTGACCATCCCTGGCACACCTAACTTATCATGACACGGGGAGTGACCATCTCTGGCACACCTAAGTTATCATGACACTTGGAGTGACCATCTCTGGCACACCTAAGTTATCATGACACTTGGAGCGACCATCTCTGGCCCACCTTACTTATCATGACACTAGGAGTGACCATCTCTGGCACACCTAACTTATCATGACACTTGGAGTGACCATCTCTGGCACACCTAACTTATCATGACACTTGGAGTGACCATCTCTGGCCCACCTAACTTATCATGACACTTGGAGTGACCATCTCTGGCACATCTAACTTATCATGACACGGGGAGTGACCATCTCTGGCACACCAAAGTTATCATGACACTTGGAGTGACCATCTCTGGCACATCTAACTTATCATGACACTTGGAGTGACCATCTCTGGCACAACTAAGTTATCATGACACTTGGAGTGACCATCTCTGGCCCACCTAACTTATCATGACACTTGGAGTGACCATCTCTGGCACAACTAAGTTATCATGACACTTGGAGTGACCATCTCTGGCCCACCTAACTTATCATGACACTTGGAGTGACCATCTCTGGCACACCTAAGTTATCATGACACTTGGAGTGACCATCTCTGGCACACCTTACTTATCATGACACTGGGAGTGACCATCTCTGGCACACCTTACTTATCATGACACGGGGAGTGACCATCTCTGGCACACTTTACTCATCATGACACTGGGAGTGACCATCTCTGGCACACCTAACTTATCATGACACTTGGAGTGACCATCTCTGGCACACCTAAGTTATCATGACACTTGGAGTGACCATCTCTGGCACACCTAAGTTATCATGACACTGGGAGTGACCATCTCTGGCACACCTTACTTATCATGACACGGGGAGTGACCATCTCTGGCACACCTTACTCATCATGACACTGGGAGTGACCATCTCCGGCACACCTAACTTATCATGACACTGGGAGTGACCATCCCTGGCACACCTAACTTATCATACACTGGGAACGACCATCTCTGGCACACCTTACTTATCATGACATGGGGAATGACCATCTCTGGCACACCTTACTCATCATGACACTGGGAGTGACCATCTCTGGCACACCTAACTTATCATGACACTGGGAGTGACCATCCCTGGCACACCTAACTTATCATACACTGGGAGTGACCATCTCCGGCACACCTAACTTATCATGACACTGGGAGTGACCATCCCTGGCACACCTAACTTATCATACACTGGGAGCGACCATCTTCGGCACACCTAACTTATCATGACACTGGGAGTGACCATCCCTGGCACACCTTACTTATCATACACTGGGAGCGACCATCTCTGGCACACCTTACTTATCATGACACTGGGAGTGACCATCTCTGGCACACCTAACTTATCATGACACTTGGAGTGACCATCTCTGGCACACCTAACTTATCATGACACTTGGAGTGACCATCTCTGGCACACCTAAGTTATCATGACACTTGGAGTGACCATCTCTGGCACATCTAACTTATCATGACACTGGGAGTGACCATCTCTGGCACATCTAACTTATCATGACACTTGGAGTGACCATCTCTGGCACACCTTACTTATCATGACACTGGGAGTGACCATCTCTGGCACATCTAACTTATCATGACACTTGGAGTGACCATCTCTGGCACACCTAAGTTATCATGACACTTGGAGTGACCATCTCTGGCACATCTAACTTATCATGACACTTGGAGTGACCATCTCTGGCACACCTAACTTATCATGACACTTGGAGTGACCATCTCTGGCACACCTTACTTATCATGACACTGGGAGTGACCATCTCTGGCACACCTAAGTTATCATGACACTTGGAGTGACCATCTCTGGCACACCTGACTTATCATGACACTTGGAGTGACCATCTCTGGCACACCTAAGTTATCATGACACTTGGAGCGACCATCTCTGGCACACCTTACTTATCATGACACTTGGAGCGACCATCTCTGGCACACCTAAGTTATCATGACACTTGGAGTGACCATCTCTGGCACACCTAAGTTATCATGACACTTGGAGTGACCATCTCTGGCCCACCTAACTTATCATGACACTTGGAGTGACCATCTCTGGCACACCTAAGTTATCATGACACTTGGAGCGACCATCTCTGGCCCACCTTACTTATCATGACACTTGGAGTGACCATCTCTGGCACACCTTACTTATCATGACACTGGGAGCAACCATCTCTGGCACACCAAAGTTATCATGACACAGGGAGTGACCATCCCTGGCACACCTAACTTATCATGACACGGGGAGTGACCATCTCTGGCACACCTAAGTTATCATGACACTTGGAGTGACCATCTCTGGCACACCTAAGTTATCATGACACTTGGAGCGACCATCTCTGGCCCACCTTACTTATCATGACACTAGGAGTGACCATCTCTGGCACACCTAACTTATCATGACACTTGGAGTGACCATCTCTGGCACACCTAACTTATCATGACACTGGGAGTGACCATCTCTGGCACACCTAACTTATCATGACACGGGGAGTGACCATCTCTGGCACACCTAACTTATCATAACACGGGGAGTGACCATCTCTGGCACATCTTACTTATCATGACACTGGGAGTGACCATCTCTGGCACACCTTACTTATCATGACACTGCGAGTGACCATCTCCGGCACATCTAACTCATCATGACCCTGTAAGCAACCATCTCTGGCACACCTAACTTATCATAACACTGCGAGTGACCATCTCCGGCACATCTAACTCATCATGACCCTGTAAGCGACCATCTCTGGCACACCTTACTTATCATGACCCTGTAAGCAACCATCTCTGGCACACCTTACTTATCATGACACTGGGAGTGACCATCTCTGGCACTCCTAACTTATCATGACGCTGGCAGAGACCATCTCGGGCACACCTGACTTATCATGACACTGTAAGCAACCATCTCTGGCATACCTTACTTATCATGACACTGGGAGTGACCATCTCTGGCACACCTGACTTATCATGACACTGCGAGTGACCATCTCCGGCACATCTAACTCATCATGACCCTGTAAGCGACCATCTCTGGCACACCTTACTTATCATGACCCTGTAAGCAACCATCTCTGGCACACCTTACTTATCATGACACTGGGAGTGACCATCTCTGGCACACCTGACTTATCATGACGCTGGGAGTGACCATCTCGGGCACACCTGACTTATCATGACACTGTAAGCAACCATCTCTGGCACACCTGACTTATCATGACACTGGGAGTGACCATCTCTGGCACACCTTACTTATCATGACCCTGTAAGCAACCATCTCTGGCACACCTGACTTATCATGACACTGGGAGTGACCATCTCGGGCACACCTGACTTATCATGACACTGTAAGCAACCATCTCTGGCACACCTTACTTATCATGACACTGGGAGTGACCATCTCTGGCACACCTGACTTATTATGACACTGGGAGTGACCATCTCTGGCACACCTGACTTATCATGACACTGGGAGTGACTATCTCTGGCGCACCTGACTTATCATGACACTGGGAGTGACCATCTCTGGCACTCCTAACTTATCATGACGCTGGCAGAGACCATCTCGGGCACACCTGACTTATCATGACACTGTAAGCAACCATCTCTGGCACACCTGACTTATCATGACACTGGGAGTGACCATCGCCGGCACATCTAACTCATCATGACCCTGTAAGCGACCATCTCTGGCACACCTTACTTATCATGACACTGGGAGTGACCATCTCTGGCACACTTAACTTAATAAAAGATATGCCAAACTAAGAGACATATAACATAAGTAAATCACTTTGGCAGCAGAATTGTCGCCTTGAACAGTTTCAACACAGCAGCTATAGAAGAGTTTGTCATTTCTTTGATGTATATCAGAACTAAGTCAGTAATTAAATTTGACATAATCTGATAAGGATTTTTACCATGTATATTGATTGGTCTTAAGACAAGCTTTATTACAAAGTGGTAATACATGTATACAGAATAGTTTTTGAAAGTAGATGATGGCTGAATATAATATTTAAATCACAAATTTGTGAATAATCACAAACCTGTACACAAAATGAAACCAATAGGAAACCATACTGAAACAGGAAGGAAATATTTCCAAACCATTTCTTCCTTGAAGGACAAAATAAAGAGTACAACAAGTAATCAAGAGGCAGTCAATAAACTTCATTTGTGGCCAATATTATGGACAAAACATACACATAAAAAGGATTTAAAAATGATGCAATATTTTGTATACATTGCATGGATTATGGTCATACTGATGACACATAGCTATTCTGGGTGGCAAAATACTCCAAGACATATGTCAGGGTAGAAACACCAATACAGCACAGAGTAGGTGAAGAAATTCCCACATGAAAGGACTCACTTCAATAGCCACATGAAATCATGGTTTGAGAAGCACAGGAGTTTCAAGCTGGCAAATCTTACTGCTTGAGCATGGACACCCAAAAAAGATGACTTACTACATGTAAATCTACACTTGTTTTCACTAAAGACTGGTCCTAGTCATGCGTGTAGAGTTGCTAACTTATAAGTTTAACCATACCACTGTTCAGTATTACAGGTTTAAGTAAAGATAAAAGATAAATCATACAAGGATGCCTTCCAGCTGCCCTGGTTACTGTCCAAGCATTCTAAGCACAAACTGCTCAAGCTTATGTAAATACAGAAGATCCAGATCAGCCAGTTTTGTTGTCAGCTGACTGATCAGGACCTATACTATTAGTCTCTCTAGGTACTTCTTACTACCTCTGTATAAGGTTGTTAGCCTATAACTCCCTGAGTGTTGCATGGGTTGGGTTGTTAGCAAATGTTGCATGGGTTGTTAGCCCATGATGAACGGCAAAACTTCAGTCCCGACTAACAACCCACAAGCCCCTCCAGATGGAATGCAAGGCTTCAGTTGCTAAAGAACCACCCATCAACTTCTCACCACGTGAAATGTGTTACAAAAATAGGGTTACAAATAGGGAGACATAATTAGCAAGGACACTTGTTTCAACTGACCAGTGGTTCTACTGTGACAGAACATTCACCTTTATCATGGTGTTTATCAATTGTTTCAGAGATATTATGTTTTAGTTTCAGTATATGATGGCAAGCACGTGCATCTTATGACTTCTATCTACTGTCATTATATGTATCATGATTAAGTCAATTGAAAAATATTCCTTAATTAGAAACTAAACACTTAAACACTATTTTTCCTTGATATAAGGGGATTTTAAAGGTGGTATCGGACAGTTTGTGTATATATAATACAAGTAACAAAGTAACCCCTGTTCTGGGGAATATGTGCATTATTGCTGCATTAACTTCTACTTTAGATAAGTAAAAGCTGTTTATAATTGTTAGACAATACAAATCATGAAATAAAACACTTTAAATGTTATTTCCAAAGCTATAAATAAGCACAATAAGAATTTCAGCTTAAAAAGACATTGATGTCAAGGCTAAATACCTAGATGACCATGTAACATGATCTCCAAAGTAAGTGGTCCCATTGTAGTCTGAAAATAGCCAACTGTGCAGCACAGCTCTGAGATGAAATACATTTTTGTAATGACAAGTGCATGTTATGCTTTAATTTTTCCATGGATGAAAGGCACCAACAAACAGCATTTTGTGGGACCTTTTCAGGTAACGATAATTCATTAGGATTGCATGATACCAACTTTAACATTGAAATAAAATGCACAAGAGAAAGATTTTTAGTGTACATTTTGCTCAAAATGGAGGTAAGGAGAAGGCCACAAACTCAATTAAATACTGTTCCATATAAAAATATCAAAATAATTTTAATTCAATCATAGTAAAAGTAAATAACAAGAAACATGCTGAAGGCAATGTAAAACATATTTTCGTTTTTATAATGACAATTATCAATTTATCCATGTGAATCCTTTTCAGGAGGTTTACTATGTGTTGCAAGAAGTTACCATCTTTTAATAAGCTATAGTCAACTTTCTATATGCAAACATTTGGCAGGATTTAAGGACTTAAGTCAAAGAAGAAATTTTTAATTTCACAAACATTGTATAATAAACTTAAACTTTTTTCTAACCTCTAAATTCTCTTAACTGGATATTAATACAACTATAACATTATTTATATAGATGAAATGCAAAATTATCATCTTTTTGTGTAGTATTATATTATCTTCAAATAATATTTCTTATTTACTCAAGATCCCCAAAGCATGGCGTAATCACTAAACAGTATGACTTACCTAACTATCAACCATTTTTTAAATGCAGCATGCACATTGGTTATGATTAAGCACAGACTGTATACTAGTCTACTAGAGGCAACAAACAACTTAAAAATACATAAAGCAACAATTACAACACTTGTGTAAACCTAAGCCATTCTCAAATAATGCATCATAGGATGGTTCAGAATTTAGAATTCAATCACAGAGGCAACATACTACAAACATGGATTAAGATTACATTCTAGAAAGCATTTTAATCTTGAATTCTTTTCAAGATGTAAAGCAAACAAATATCACCCGGAAAATCGCCAACTATTCAAGTATGATGCATTACAAAAATCAAAATATAAATTGCTCTAGACAATGAGATGCTCTAGAAAATGAGATGCTCTAGGCAACGAGATGCTCTAGAAAATGAGATGCTGAATCCTTAAGCTCTCCTCGAAAGCTTGTTTTGGTGGTACTCATTAACCTAAAACCTAATACATATGAATTGATCTGCTACATTTGAACTGATCTTCTTTATTTGAATGGTTGCTGAATTTGTAATAAATAAATCAAATGTGTTCAATATTTTCTAATAATTATCTGTTAAGTTAACTGGCCATATTCAGTATTTACAAATGAAATTTTAAATCAAGATATCTGGTGCCCAAGCTGGTCAAAACAAGCAAAATCCATTGAATTGGCCTATTTAACTAAATTACCTTTTAAAACATTTACTGGCTGGATAGAAATTTTGGTGGCCTTGAACTATTGTCCACCAACTTTTGTCAAAGACTGACATATATAGGGAGCTTCCAAAGCAAATAGAAATGAGATCAGCATCTCCCAGTGGAATCTGCTGATTGGGATCTACACTATTTGCCTATTCCTGATGAATCTCTACTAAGTAATACATTATCTTGATGTGACCTTAAAATCATTTTCTATTATTTGGACTAAATATTAACCTTAATAATGTACATTTCTTTTTTGGTGTTTTTTGTTTTGTCTTTTGAGGGGTTTTTGTTTCATGTTTTAGCCACTTTAAACATGAAGTTTGCAAAAACCAAGTAACATGACACTTAACAATATTTTTATTTTTTAACAAACTATATATGTCAAAGATTCTGTCTAAATAAAGTTCCTGTTAATCTGACTTTCTAATGATTATATGGCAGGTTTCCATGAGTACCAGCAATAGTAAGCTTGATGAGAATTAAGGGATATATAACACCATCCAATCAAACAGGCTCTCCTTATCTGGATGGCTGAGCTACTGAACAACATGACAACAACACAGACATACAACAACAGGTGACAATATGCAGGCTGTACCATTTGTTGGTCGAGGGGGAGCAGGTATAGTAGGCCGTCCCGGTGCAGTTTTTCGACGAGGTATAATATGATTTGAATCATTCTCTGTAAACAGTTAGTACACCAAATAAGCCATCATATTCATTCTAGGTTAAATTACAACTGAGCAGTATTTCAAGCTGGTTAAAAATTGTTATAACAGTAACAATATAAACAATTATGGTTGGTCAAGAAAAATATCATACCATACAGTGTAGATATATAAGACATTTTTATGACAGTATGATACAATTATCTGTAAAAAAATATGAAACTATTTTACTAACTAGCTTACATCTGAATAAATCTAAATTCCTTATATATCTTAAATGTGGAGTACAACCCCTGCTACAATTTCTTATATATCTTGAATGTGGAGTACATCCCCTGCTACAATTCCTTATATATCTTGAATGTGGAGTACAACCCCTGCTACAATTCCTTATATATCTTAAATGTGGAGTACAACCCCTGCTACAATTCCTTATATATCTTGAATGTGGAGTACATCCCCTGCTACAATTCCTTATATATCTTAAATGTGGAGTACATCCCCTGCTACAATTCCTTATATATCTTGAATGTGGAGTACAACCCCTGCTACAATTCCTTATATCTTGAATGTAGAGTACATCCCCTGCTACAATTCCTTATATATCTTGAATGTGGAGTACAACCCCTGCTACAATTCCTTATATATCTTGAATGTGGAGTACATCCCCTGCTACAATTCCTTATATATCTTGAATGTGGAGTACATCCCCTGCTACAATTCCTTATATATCTTGAATGTTGAGTACATCCCCTGCTACAATTCCTTATTTATCTTGAATGTGGAGTACATCCCCTGCTACAATTCCTTATATATCTTGAATGTGGAGTACAACCCCTGCTACAATTCCTTATATATCTTGAATGTGGAGTACGTCCCCTGCTACAATTCCTTATATATCTTGAATGTGGAGTACAACCCCTGCTACAATTCCTTATATATCTTGAATGTGGAGTACATCCCCTGCTACAATTCATTATATATCTTGAATGTGGAGTACAACCCCTGCTACAATTCATTATATATCTTGAATGTGGAGTACAACCCCTGCTACAATTCATTATAGATCTTGAATGTGGAGTACAACCCCTGCTACAATTCCTTATATATCTTGAATGTGGAGTACAACCCCTGCTACAATTCCTTATATATCTTGAATGTGGAGTTCCTCTCTGCTACAAGTCCTTATATATCTTGAATGTGGAGTACATTCCCTGCTACAATTCCTTATATATCTTGAATGTGGAGTACATGTACAACCCCTGCTACAATTCCTTATATATCTTGAATGTGGAGTACATCCCCTGCTACAATTCCTTATATATCTTGAATGTGGAGTACAACCCCTGCTACAATTCCTTATATATCTTGAATGTGGAGTACGTCCCCTGCTACAATTCCTTATATATCTTGAATGTGGAGTACAACCCCTGCTACAATTCCTTATATATCTTGAATGTGGAGTACATCCCCTGCTACAATTCATTATATATCTTGAATGTGGAGTACATCCCCTGCTACAATTCCTTATATATCTTGAATGTGGAGTACAACCCCTGCTACAATTCCTTATATATCTTGAATGTGGAGTACGTCCCCTGCTACAATTCCTTATATATCTTGAATGTGGAGTACAACCCCTGCTACAATTCCTTATATATCTTGAATGTGGAGTACATCCCCTGCTACAATTCATTATATATCTTGAATGTGGAGTACAACCCCTGCTACAATTCCTTATATATCTTGAATGTGGAGTACAACCCCTGCTACAATTCATTATAGATCTTGAATGTGGAGTACAACCCCAGCTACAATTCCTTACATATCTTGAATGTGGAGTACATCCCCTGCTACAATTCCTTATATATCTTGAATGTGGAGTACATCCCCTGCTACAATTCCTTATATATCTTGAATGTGGAGTACAACCCCTGCTACAATTCCTTATATATCTTGAATGTGGAGTACAACCCCTGCTACAATTCCTTATATATCTTGAATGTGGAGTACATCCCCTGCTACAATTCCTTATATATCTTGAATGTGGAGTACATGTACAACCCCTGCTACAATTCCTTATATATCTTGAATGTGGAGTACATCCCCTGCTACAATTCCTTATATATCTTGAATGTGGAGTACAACCCCTGCTACAATTCATTATATATCTTGAATGTGGAGTACAACCCCTGCTACAATTCCTTATATATCTTGAATGTGGAGTACAACCCCTGCTACAATTCCTTATATATCTTGAATGTGGAGTACAACCCCTGCTACAATTCCTTATATCTAGATAAATCCTTTACACCTGATACTCAGCAGAATAGCCTCTTCATTATTCTTATGAGTTACAGCAATAAATGGTTTTGTTTCTTTTTATCCCACCATCAACAGCTTTTCAAAGGGAAACATTTAAATCTACCGCTACTGCTCCTCCCTTACATGATCTGACATTCCAATGCAATACACGAAATTGATGCTTGAGCAATAGAGTAATTCGGCTATAAGAAATAGTTCTATTTTACAATAACAAAATAAGACAATAAACATGTTATTTCTTTTATTTTATTTGCACTATACATAAGGTTGTAATTTTATTGATTACGATAATTAAAAATAATGGTTAGAAAAAAAGAAAAACAAAAATCACACCCTCGTGTAAAGTTATACATGTAGTGTGTAATGTCAAGGCTGTGTAACATTAAAGTTGCTACGCACTTGGCATTAAGAAACGCGAATTACATTCGAGGTTTGTGTGTGTTTGTGGATGTAAGAAACAGTAGCTCATGGATTTTAATTGTTGATGAAATTGAAATTATGAACATTGAATATAGCGCTTTAAATTTCGAAGATAGTTGTGTTTTTGACAGGGTGACTTTTGGAGAAATGTTGGGATTGGAGGTGGTGGGTTGGTGTTCATGTTTACGTCTAGAAACAGTGATTTTTAGCACATTTGTCCAGATCTGTGCAATCAGCTGTATTTGGTTTGACTAAAGATCGAGCTCTATCTAAACCATTTTAATGTTCATCATGTCACGACATTTGATCATCAGGGTCTGTCCTAAGATTAGGCAGATGATGCAATCAGAGACAGTCACAACAGATTCAAGATCAATTTCCTTCTCAAAAATGTTCGGATTAAAGCCAGATTTTGCCTCGAAATCCTCGTAGCTCATCTCTTCAACACTGCTTAGGTTTTTACACGATTCTTCATCACATTCTTTCAACTCACACTAAATAACATCAAAACAACGGTGACGCGCATGATCTGACATTTCGAATGTTGTTTTTATTTTTGCAGACTACAAATTCATACTTTTATTGATTTTATAACTATTACTAAACAATTTGAATCATGCTCCTGTAATACATGTTGTTTCATTTTTCTGATATTTTTTTTTTTTTTTCAAATTTCTTTATCATTGTTAAATAAAACTTCGGAGTGTCACTATCAACAGTCAGGTCAGCTCAGTCGGTTAAGATGACGCTACTTAAATTTTCAATCCTGCAGGACAGAGATCGAACCCGTTCTGATCCTTTTTTTTAATAGCCTCTTGCTCTATTTAACCAATCTTTATATTATGGACATTTTTGGGGTGACCACAAGCATAATTACGGGATAAATGAGTTTCGTTCTCGTAAACATTCCTGATCATTTCGTCAAAAAAGTAGTCCGGCTTAGAGCAGGTGCACAAATATCGGTTGATAAAGCTAATCTTCATCACACGGGTTATATCAACCGATATTTACAGAGATGGTGGGATAAACTAGATTGCCTAATAGAACAATGCCCCCACTAATTCCCCACCCCCATTTCGTTTTAATAAGATAACATTGGCCGAAGTAAAAAAGATCCCCTATATATTCAACTACATTGCAGCAAATACAGGAAGTATATTTGTCATCAAAATCAGCATTGTTTAGATGTCAAATCTATCTCTATCGTGATAATATTCAGTGAACACAACCCCACCACCACCAAACATATATTCACCCTTAGCTTGCTACATTTGTTAAAAACCCAAGCTAATTTCTCTGAGATTTTTAATTCACATTATATGTTATATGTCAGGGTTGATATACTTTTAAAGAGACTGAGCAGCAAATAGTGTAGATCCTGATCAGGCTAAGTCTTATAAATATGTGAATAGCAGGCTAAGAGTTATAAAATTAATAATCGTTCTGAAGTGGGCCATTGTTACTGATTACGATCAAAGAACACGGACCCACTGACAAAGATAGATAAAAACAAATAAGAGTGAAGATTATGGGTTTGGTTTTATAACCAATCTTTCATTCCACAATAACTGTGTTCATATAAAGAAACTATAGTGCTGCCTTTACTATACATACATGGCAAAAACACAAAACAACATAGGACAATAGAAACATTATCTTTTTTACATGTGAAATACTGTTAACATGACAATGTCTCAGTTATGCATAGGAACATGATGACTACAATAACGCTGTCAGCAATTCAAATATATTTGCATCAATGGGTCACTATCAAGCAAATCAGCACATTGTTCAAGACTGTCATACAAAGGAAGAAAATTGTTGCAAAGTCATGTTGGGATAAACCAGGTTGTTAAGCTAAAAACAGCAATAAAGCTGGTAAGTTTTGCAATGCTTATGATTTTCCCACGCTTAAGACAAAACAATGTACTGAAAAACACAAATAATCCAGTAATCAATGGTGTTACATCATTCCATGATTTACTATGTTGCAACAAATCTTTTCTTTTACAAACAAAGAAATAAATGAAAATCCGACCAAATGTAATCAAGTCTCTTTAACCAGAAATCTTTTCAAGAAATGACTTCCTCATCACAGCATTTCAAGTAAATAACAGACCTGGTACAAAAATTACCTTTAGAAATGTTAGTTGTAGTGAGGTATGTCAGGTTTTTCTTTTACCTTATAAAGAAGAGGCCATTTAAAGGTCACTTTCCCTTAGACAATAAGCCTAGTCTTTCCCCACGAAAATGAAAATTCCCCTCAAATAAAATTAAATATTTTCCAAAATGCGGAAATAAGACACAGGGATGCAGACCAGTGACAATAGAGATAGCTTGAGTGAACTGCACTACGATAATCTAGTGGACTTCAGAAACGAGGAAAACAGAGATATGACTTGTAATAACCATACTATATATATAAGAAATAAAAAACTAAATGTGAACATTTTTCCTCTTTTATAATAAAATGCCACAAAATTTTCCCATTTTCAAAGGCCCCAAGCCCTGTCCCATTTTTCAGGGAAAAAAAATCTGTATGTTGAAGAATATTTTAACTTTCCTTTCTAAAATACCCAATACATGTCCAATTTATAAACACCTTATCAACATACATAAATACAGTAAGCTTGATAACAATATCATAGTGGAGCAAAATATGCTTGGTCATTTGATCTATGGTACAAATTATAGTCCTATCATAATCATGATGTATTTCTTTATGTATAATTTTTTATATAATCCTGCACTTTAAAGACCAATGCAACAAAAGAGCAGCAGAAGGCAGGTTTGATTTTGGATGGTTTCATCTTATATTTTGTTAAACAAAGTCCATACCATTTGTGCACTATGGCCAAGCACCTGGCAACCATATATTTGACTAATCTAACATATCTGAACACTCTTTCATAGCGGCAACCCATGGAATATCTTACACCAAATATAAAAGCTCTAGCTCATATACCATTTAATGCAATCAAGGTGTCAGATTAAGGCAAACAAAATTTGAGTTTGACATAAAACACAGGACACAGATGTCAGCCAGCTGATACACAAAAATACAAGGAATGAATTGACCATAATTACAAGTACCAGAATGTTTCACCAATTCTGCTAGAAACTCAAGCACTCTGTCATTCTAAACAGTACATATTTAAAATATCAGTACCTGTATACTTTGGCAAACAGCAAAGAGAACAACATTGATTTTTATCATTGAGTTCCATTAATAATGTTAAACTAGATTTAACAGTAATGCAGACTGACTGGACTAAACTAAGATTAATCTGTTATTTTTTGTATCCTCTCATGTCTCATAGTCAAAGCATTGTCTAATGGAGACAAGTTTTATGAACATCCACATGTTTTTGGTAAGACATCTCACCTTTAAAGCTTATTTATATAAGACTGATATTATATGATATAATTAATATTCTAAGACCATGAACAAAAACACTATATTAGCAGATAAAATAGTTCTAAATATTTGCACTGTAACCGTGACTAACTGCTGCAATCTAAGTAAAATTGTCAAATAGTATGCAAAAGATCTCAATGAAATCCAGTATTTTGATTTTTTGCTTTGTAAACAATAAATCAGGCCTGAAGTCTTTTTTATTTGATGACTGGAAACATTTGATACATTGTGCATTAGCACAGGTATATCACAGAAAACCCTAAATTTGTTTTCTAAAAATTTGTTATCTAATTAACTCATCAACATATTCACCAACCAAAAAGCAGTATAGTGTCTTGAAACTGAAAACAAAAAGTAACATGTCCCATCACTAAAAGCATTTCAGGTCAGTGAAAAAAAAATTGATTCTTTTAAGTCAAGTCCTATATGAGTTGTTACTTACTATCATCCTGTGATCCTTTGCCCCATGATGGTATCGCCCCTCTGTCTGCCCCAGAGCTAGGGCGGTTGGCCACAGTGTTGAACTTCCCTGCACCGCCAGGAATCATGGGCTTCAGCCCACCACCACCTCCCATAGGGCTTGGTTTTTTGTCATCTGTGGAAAGATGTGTTGTTGTTACTCTGTTGAGTTTATGAAGTTAATTTTCTGTTTGTTGTGTTTCATCTGATTATTGTTTGATGGATTTGATTGTTAAAATACATCGCATGACACAGTGGTGAATTTTGGTCATTACAGCTACAACCAACCAGCTATTTTGATGGAGGAAGACCCCAGACAAGTATCTAGATGAAACTACCAGGGCAGCACAGATAAGCTGAAAAAGTTTCCACATCAAGTCCTTTGCACTGAACATTGTTGGATTGAAGATGATTGGTGTTTACTTCTTTTTTTTACTAATTGCTTGTTTGTTGGAAAAAACATACCACGACTGATCTTTTACCTACAATCTTTCAGTTATCTTGGGATAGTTTTCACTTGAAACAAGATTAAGTGCTGCTGAAACCATACCACAACAAGTTGCATTACCCTGTTATTTCTCAGTATTGGATATAGCATAAGGTCTGAAGGTTCTTCATCAAAAAAGAAAGGGACATAAATATGCCAAAATTCATTTTAAAATTACCTACCCTTTTGAAATAGGTTCTGTTATTAACAGGAAACAAAATTATCTTAATGTTTTCGAGATGTGTATCTGTATGCATGATTTCCTCTGATTGTATGCATATTTAATAAGACAGCAAGTTTTTGTTTGCACAGATTCTGAAGCAGGATGCAAACATACAGCCTATTCATCAAATCCAAAGAGACTGTGAGTTGAGGCGGAGCATCTCCATTTCCACACGATTTACACCCCCAGAAATCAATTAAACAACAGCATGTCAGCAGCAATTCATTGATTCCCTGTTTGTAATTAGTTTTCGTGTTAAGTTTTCGCAGTGCCTACTTAATTTAAACTTTGTCTCCAAGTCATAAGCTGTTACTATCATTTTTTATGAGCACAATTTCAAATAAACATTTAACACTGAAAAGGAAAAAAAACAGTCATCAGCTAGGAGGAATAATATAATTGTTTAACACCTATTTACCTATATATACATATTTGTAAAGCTCAGTGTCATTCTTTGATAATGGTTCTCCGATCCAAATACAAATAAAGATTTAAAAGATAAAATGGCACACTGAAGATCTTGGGTTGAACGTGCATATCTTGTATTTTCAGGCATTTATTGATATGTTTTGGAATATTTCCTGACTTAAACTACTTTCTTTAGCATTGATTCATGTATGTAACTGTGCTTCAAACAAACTATTTTACTGTTTCTAATGAAACTCTGGTGTATATTTACTACAAAAAGTACAACAAAACTTTTTCTAGAGTGGGAGTCCATGGACTTCTGTAATCAAAATCCTGGTGAAAACCCTCTCTCTATACCAAAATCAACAGGTGTCTCATAATAATTGTACAACTCATCCAAAATGTTCCTTCACTGTCCTACCAACAATATTTAAATATTTGGACAAGTGTCCAAGTAAAGCAGATAGAATGCTGCCTTTACTGTGAACAGGCATGATACAACACCTAGTGACATTATCCTGAAACTGGTCCAACAAGTTGTGGAACTACCCTTATATTTGCTTGAACAGTAGCAAGGGAGCTATACCACTACCATTTTTAACCACTGTGAAATGTCTCAGCCTAGGATCGAACCCTGGGCCCCTTGTACCTGGAGCTGATGCTTAACTGATTGCACTACTAGGTCCAGTGTCAAGATGATCACTATGCTACATATAGTATCACAGATAGGACAATGTCAGAATAGCATATTTTTTTAAATAAAGTGAGACAAACAGTTTGTCATTTGAGGAGTTCCAATAAGTAATGACAGAGAATGATCCTATAAGCTAATTGTCTTGACGAAAACACTGATGTAACATAAAAAGTCAATATGTCTCTTGCTTATTAAAAGAATGTCACTGCAATTGGCATATACACCTCAAAACTGCATTGACCTTAAATATGACCTTGGATAATGAATATGACCTTGACCTTAATTCTTTCATATGCATATGTTGTGGCTGACACACCTTCACATGTATGTTCAGAAGTTGACAAAGTTGGATAAACTGAGATATACATTCTCTGTGAATTAAGTTCCAGTGAAACGTCTACACAGCATTTCAAATGCTCTAAAATGAAGGCTTAGTTTTGAATTCTGCTATCACAACACATCCTTTTAGAAATTTGTTAAATATTTCGCCACCAGTAAGGCAATTATTTTCAGGATACTCACTAACTATTGGAGCACTTCTGTCATTTGTGACTGCCTTCTTTAATTTTGCACCTTGATGAATGGAAGAGAGTAAAGCACCCCTGTCTGGGGCTTTGCCCCCCTTCTTGCCCCCATGTGACCCCCCTAATGGTCCTGACGGGGGAGGTCGTGGAGGACCCCCACCGGGTGGGGGTGGTGGCGGTGGCGGCGGCATCGCAGCAGGCTATCTGCAACAATAGATGTATAATACATATGTCTGCATTTACAATAGAACCTAATGCATAAATTAAACAATGACTTTTTGAACAAACAACTAGTCCTGGTTCTACTATAGCTCACTTGTTAACCATTATTTCTAAGAGTAGTTTTGAACTAATTGACCTAGGGTCAGAAAAGTGTGACTTACTTTGGTAGTATCATCTCATGAGCTCATGGCATACTGTCACAGTGAAAGCAGTAGACTTCAAGTGAACATTGTCTCAACATGGCTCTCAATGCACAACAGTAAACTATTTTTAAAAGCATGGCTTAATGATGTTATTACCTGCCCAAGTAAAGTTCAAATCTGTTTCAAAGGTACAAATAAGAGTTACAAGATAGGTCCACTTTTGGCTTACACTTGTACATATTGAATAAACCAGCATCTGTAAACAGATTTGATCCTTCTCTGAGAAGCACTATTCATGTACTTGTACTACAACAACTACACACATCAATTCAATACTAAAAGTGTGAATTTGACCCTTGAAAATTTTGAGACAGAACTCCAATCTTAACTCCAATGTAGTTCCCATATACATCAAAAACTTCATGTGTTTTGTGTGTAGTTATGAATATGTCAAGTAAAATATTGGCGCTGTTTCATCAAGGCATCAAAACAAATCTTGCTGAGACCAAATTGCTATACACATAATTTATCAAAAAGTTTGGGTAATATCTTTTATTTCAAGTAACAGGTCAGCTATAAGACCATTTGGCATGAATGCTTTCACACTATATAGACAATCTAACATATGGACAATATTGGTTTATTTTCAGTTAAAGGCCCGTCCCTTTGGAAAATAAGCCTAGTTTTCCCCTAAAAATGCTAATTCAATATTTCACTACCAATATGCGGAAATGTGACGCACTGATGAAAATCAATGACTACAGAGGTAGCTTGAGAGAACTAGACTATGATAAGCTAGTGGAGAGGTTTAAAAAACAAGAAGAATTGAGAGATGTAGGATAACAAATAAAACGTTCAACATACAAATTTCCCCCTTTTTAAATAAATTTCCCCTTCTCTTAGGTCCCAGGCACCAGGTCCTTTTTAACAAACAACAACAACAAAATCTGACAATATTTAAGATGATGTGAACCCATGTCTAACAGTATGTGTCACCAAGTACCTTGTTTGCCAGCAACAAAATGTAGGGAAGTTTCTTTTTTTATCAATTGGAAATATATGGCATATTACGTTCAGTCCTTATTTGAAAACATACATATATTATACTAAAATGGCAAAATAAGGCGCACTGAACTGCAATACACTTTGATACATACTTTGACAAAGCAGGAACATTTTTATGTTTAGTTAAAACTTTATTTTAAAACCAGCACTCAAGTAATAACTACTTCTTTAAACAATGTGCAATTAATAGTTTTTCCCAAGAACTAAAGGCTTGTTGTCACATTTGAACCCTGAACCCTCAGATCCATGGTCAAACAGATGTACAAGACCATGGATTGGGTGCGCACAGAAATAATATTTAAATCTGTCAGTGGTGCAGCTTGCACGAAAGTATTGATTCTATGACAATCTGACACCTGGACCTCAAACACTTTGGAGAGTTTCAAAGCCAGTGATAGGGGAACTACTTGTAACAGGAAGTGAACAGTTGATGTTATTATCAGTGTAAATCATTCAATAATATCAGTCAATAATATTAGCAATATCTTAATCATATAAAGCTAAATATAACAAAGGTGATATACATTATCATGTTGAAATACAAAACCACTTGAGTTTTGTATCGAAAAAAATAAAAACACATACAAACTTAGTTTAAGAGCAATTATCAAATAAAAACAAACATTCGCGAAAACTCATTACAAACAAATTTAAGTTATTGTTGAAGCGATTAACAAACTGTTCGACAGTGAAATGGCAGGGTCTACCTCGTTTGACTGCAATATTTCATTTGTCGCTATGAATATTGTTTATAATTTTTGATTTAGAGAAATGATGTATTTAATAAAACGTTTCCTGACACAACACACAATAAAGGTTTTAACTTTCACCTAAAATGGCAAAATGCTGACGTCGCTGGCAAATGTCATCACCCACGTTCCATTTTTCTGTATGTTTCCGAAAAACAAGCGATTTAGATCAGCCGATTTATAACACTAGCTAAAACCCTAAGTCCAAACACATAAACAGGAACTGTTTTCATTTATTTGACATCTCATACCGGGGCAATGAGTCAATAGGGATACTTCTAATTGGTGAGCTATTGCGCATCCCTGACTTAAACCCGTCTTGACGCGTTGCGCAGACTCGGCTGAAAACCACTATCGGTTGACATCGCGGCGTTTCAACGTTGCGAAACTTATTGTTACAGATTTATTTCGTTATGGTTTACGTTATAACAATTTTTTGATAATTGTGTTTTGTTACTAGCAAAAATCGACATTTTTTCGTTTGTTTAAAATATAAATTCGACGCTCTATGTAGAAAAGTCAACATTTAAGGGAACCTACTCTGCCATTATTCATAACTATTTTGGCCTGTTTATTTCCCATACACCAAGTGTTTAACTATAGATAGTTTCCCCATCAGTGAAGATCCCCTATCTTGGCAGCCATCTTCGATGGCAATTTCATGAATGTGATTTTCAGATGAATTGTATAGAAGCGTAAATTTTAATTTCTTGTAATTTCTTCATTTGTGTCCCAAAAAGTAAAAGCTATACACCATTGGAAAGCTCTTAAAAATCCATATTTTTAGAATGCAATATTTTTAAAATTGAAAAAATGCACAAAGAATTAATACACAGAAATATATAAAATTATTGGCTCATATTTAAACAAATTGAACAACTTTTTTGGTTGTATTTCTTTTACCTTTTAAACTATCAAAAGATAGGTTTGGAATTTAAAATACTTCATAAAAGCTGTTAAATTTGATATAAAATTCAGTAAAATAGACTGAAGAATAACATCAAAGTGATGAATTTAATACAGCACATATTTCCAGATTTCTGCCTGCATTAGGTTCTGCCTTGAACGATGGCTGCCTTAAGCTGTCTTATCAGTGCCTTTGACATCACATGGAAACTATCTATTGTAACTGCGAGCACTTCGATATAATCTACATGTATTCCCCCAGTTTACACGCATATAAGACACAAGTGCAGTTCACGTACCATAACACCATAAATATCAGTAATATAAAATTACTCGAAACTGTAACTTAGGTATTTACAAATAAACAAAACACAAGCATGATGTTATTATTCACGCGCACATACACGCATGCTGGCACGCACTCAAACAACGGCGGAAATTCATTTAGGCCTACATTTCAATTACAGCAAACAGCCTGTTGTTATCTCGTCTTAGCCAAGCAGGCAACGAAAAAAAATACGCTCAGATTGCGAACAAGATTGACGTCATCATGTCTAAATAAAGTTTTCAAAATAGAAGAAACAAGAACTCTCTTTAAAAAGATTTGACGCGTTGCTTTAAACAGTTTCAGTGTTTGCAACTGTGACTGTGAACCTTTAACACAATTTATTGATAGATCATATTTTATACCGGCTATAATCCTGTACGGACCAAGAGACAAAAAAAAAGGTATTTTATTATATAAACTGTAGTTTACACTGTTTGAACACCGATTACTTATGTAACGCAGGCCGGCGCTCCCCAACGGTCAACCATCCGTACACCGGCCACGGTAACCGTTGCTTAACCGCGCACTCGGAAAGCCGCTTAAACCACGTCGCTAAAGAGTTAACCTAGCAGCGAGGCTGGTTTGAAGCGCTTATATTTCTACCCCTGCGGTCGTTACATTACTTCCCCCTCCGAGAAGTCTCGTCCCGAGACCTGGCCTTGGAAGTTCCGTGGGCACGCAGCTCCAGTCCGGCAGTTGACTATCCCACTGCTGCCACCAATGTAACGCAGGCCGGCGCTCCCCAACGGTCACCCATCCGTACACCGGCCACGGTAACCGTTGCTTAACCGCGCACTCGGGCGTCGCTAAAGAGTTAACCCAGCAGCGAGGCTGGTTTGAAGCGCTTATATTTCTACCCCTGCGGTCGTTACACTTACTTTGTGGATAATCCCTTTTATTTTCAGAGATTATAAAAACACACACACTTAAACGTCTTTGAAAAATACGCGTGCATTAATAACTGACAAATCCAATAAGAAACATGTCAATAGTATTATAAAGATAAATGTCTTATAATCCTACAAAGTTAATATAAGAGGGAAAATGTGGGAGTAAACAGAGAATATAATAAAAATTAAAGCGCCAGTGGATTCAATTGTTGAAACATCGTAGCTTTGTTTCTTCTTTTCTATTTGAAGAAAAAATATAAATATTTACGAAACTGTTTTCGCTCATTGGGGATATCCCAGAAATACGTACGTTTCATTTTTGTTTACAATAAACCCCAACAAGGTCAAAGATAAGAAAAACGCATCGACGCTTCAATATTGTCCCGACTACGATTGCGTTGTTCGGTATATGTACATAAGATAGAAGGTGAAGAATATCTTCTACAACCTTGTGTACGAATATCAAATAGTTGTGCAAGATGGGCTACCTGCAATTCGAACATTTCAACATCAAGTGGAAACGAGTTTTAACAGGACAGATAGGATAGTACTGTCTTTACTTTTGTACCAACTGATCTGACACATTTCTGTATTGGATACATGCACTCGTGGACCAGTTTTACTGTTGCTGTACAAGGTATTTTGATATTTTGAATGTTTAATGCAAATTTCACTGTCTATACCAATGTACGTTCTGCTTTCAAAGAGTATGTCTGGAAAAGGCGTTCTTTCCCTATAGCCAAACAAATATAACCACAGACTGTAGCACACATGGCTCAATATATTGAAACTGTAAGACTGAGCCGGGGATTTTAAATAAAGTTTGGAATGACTTATAAAATCAGAACATTCTTATTAATGTGAGATTATTTTTAGCAAAAGTCATTGTCATCGAAACTCGTGTCCAAGATGGAATGAAAGTTATACAAGTATGATATGTTCCGATAAAGAGCATGCTATTAAAGGCCGCCATAGTTTTCATCGGGCGCGTAAGGAAGCTAAACAGCTACCTGATTTATGAGCCACAAAAAAAAAATCAAACCTTCTACGCTCATCCTTTTAAAGACTTTGTATAAAAGGGACTCTTAAACGAACTACAAAACCTTCCGAGCTACATTCTTGACATTTTCCCATTAATAACTACATTTCATACCTATTGTCAGCTATATGACGCATCAGTATATTGATTATCTAGAAAAGAAACACACCGCTTTTTATAGGAAATAATTTTCTAATCAGCCATGAAGCATTCAAAATATTAATTAGGATTACGTGTCGTCGCCTACCGCCTACGTGCATTAGTTCAGTGTTCAGCACCACAGTTTCCAAAATACGAGCGTGATTGCAATACATTTATAAGTCTATACAAGAACATGCTCATCGTGTGCAACCTTTAGACATGCTGGAAAGTATATGCACTGGCAATTGATCGTTTCTGCCAAATACTGAAAAATATCAATATAAACTATTAAGAATACCTATTAAGAGTAAATACAAGCAATCCACAGTTAACAGGGATATGTATCAGTTAAGGCGTTCGACCGTTATATTTATCTGCTTCAGTATCACCTTATATACAACTAGTTAAAGATAACAGGATACCCAAGATGTACCGACCCTAATTTGACATTGTTTCTTTGCCGCACATTCCCAGGAAGTTAAGTACCCCTCTAGACTCAAAGCAGGCGCGTATCTGGGCCAGTTTTGAAGTTACGCACAAATACAAGGGAAATAACCTTTGAAGTACTAATTTTGAATATATTCAGTTCTTTTCTAATGAATAACAGGTAAAATGCGGACATGCGAGGAACTTAACGCAAAATATGAACGACTAAAATCTTGACGTGTATAATTTTAATAATTTTAAACCTTTTCAACTTGATTGGTGTGGTAATAAGATTTTATAACATACAAACTACGGAAATAAGACATATCATTCCTAACCCGGGTTAGGCATCGACCTTCTTAGTGTTTTTGGTACTTTTAGATTTTCGATTTTTCGAACGGAGGTTAGGCACGTGCGTAAAGTGCGTAATGGCAGAAACGCGCCTGACTCAAAGGGTATCATCGTCCAACAATGAGGTGGAATGTCGAGGGGTTAAGATTAACCCTGCTAAGCACAAATTATTCTGACTTAGGCAAACAGTGTAGACCCAGAACCAATCAGCTTCCACCGCGACATGTCGGACCAGTCTTAGCAATATCTGTATTATTTGCTGCAAATCTATATTTTTGTATTCATGTAAGCCAAAATTTTAAGATCTCTTATAAGTTATTCACTAATGAGCGTTCAGCTTATTTGCGATGTCCTATAGTTATATTTGACCGGTTAATTGCTCGTATTGATTGTCTTGGCTATAGTTTGTTTTTGTTTCCAAGATACATTGCAGCAATCAACTATAGTTATTATAGCGGCGTCCAGCTATTTTTGTGGAGGAAAGCCCCAGACACACGTCCGAATAGAACCACAGGCGAGGCGCAGGACAGCGAGATGGCCTTTTTGCATTTAGTTATTCGGCCGAGACTCACGCTATGTGAGTCTAAGCTGTAAGAGGCGTTATAAGTCGACGACTCTACCACTACGCCACAGGCTCCCCGCCGTGTCCATAACAAACTGTTATGGCATTGTTAGCACCTTGTCTATTTATGATCGTCTTCGTATGAATGGTCCAGCCTTTCTTGCGTGTCTTCAGTCATGCTTTTCTTTTGATTACTTTATAAATACCAATCATCCATATTTTAACAGATCTTAACGATGGAAGAAAAACTATCACAAGAGATACCGATGATAACAATTGAACGATGTAACACACAAGATGAGACAGACAACACTACTATCTTGACAAACAACAAGGAAACAGAACAGACGGACGAACCGGCTCGAGTAGAGGGATCAGTCAATGATAATGATGATTCGAGTGACTTACCAATAGACAGAGGATGGGCTTGGATGGTGCTGGCAGGTAATATACTAATAATAACAATAATCATTATCATCGTCGTCGTCATCATCATCATCATCATCCTCATCCTCCTCCTCCTCCTCATCATCATCATCATCATCATCATCATCATCATCATCATCATCATCATCATCATCTTTATCATTAACCGAAGCTTCATAGTAATCATTGTGGCCGTCATCAAACTCATCAACACGTTGTCTTGCATTTTTATATTATTATTCCTCACGAGTTGAAATTACTATTTTAGGTGCCACATTGTATTTGTTTATATTCGGCGGAGTAAAGAAAAACTTCGGAATTTTTTTCGTCGCCTTCCAGACGAGGTTCAATTCATCTGCTTCTTTGACGTCACTGTTGTCCACAACGCAGGCACTGACCAGTAGCTTCACATGTACGTATGTTGCTGTTGTTGCCTTTATTAATCCTTACTGGCGCAGCTGATAAGAGCGAGGCATTCTGTGGAATAGTTCTATTGTATTGGTTAAATAATAATCATCAATCCGCAAATGTTTGGCTATTTTTAGGCGATGTCCTTGTATAACCGACATAATTCTAACCCCATTTAACTCGAACTTTTGATAATCAGATATATTCTGTGGCGCCTTGGATGTCACACATCCATGATTATTCTTGTAATCACGTGTTTTAACGCTCCACTAACGATTGTTTTTATGTTAACGCATCAGGGACCATGTATTCCAAAACTATATAACGTTAAAATTTCACAACTAAACTGAAATAGCAGTCTATGCGGCTATACGATCTAAGAGTCTATACTATATAAGCGGCTATACGATCTAAGAGTCTTTACTGTCTATGCGGCAATACGATCTAAGAGTCTATACTATGTAAGCGGCTAAACGATCTAAGAGTCTATATTGTCTAAGCGGCTATACGATCTAAGAGTCTATACTGTCAACGCGGCTATACAATCTAAGAGTCTATACTTTCTAAGCGGCTATAAAATCTAAGAGTATACTGTCTATGCAGCTATACGATCTAAGAGTCTATACTGTCTAAGCGGCTATACGACTGAAGAGTCTATACTGTCTAAGCGGCTATACGATCAAGAGTTTTTACTGTCTAAGCAGCTATACAATCTAAGAGTCTATACTGTCTAAGCGGCTATACGATCTAAGAGTCTATACTGTATAAACGGGTATACGATCTAAGAATATACTGTCTAAATGGCTTTAAGATTGAAGAGTCTATACTGTCTAAGCAGTAACACGATCTAAGAGTCTATACTGTCTAAGCGGCTATACGATCTAAGAGTCTATACTGTTTAAGCGGCTATACTATCTAAGAGTCTATACTGTCTAAGCGGCTTTACAATTTAAGAGTATATACTGTTTAAGCGGCTATGCGATCTAAGAGTCTATACTGTCTACGCGGCTTTACGATCTAAGATATACTGTCTAAACGGCTATACGATTGAAGAGTCTATACTGTCTAAGCGGCTATTCAATCTAAGAGTCTACACTGTCTAAGCGGCTATACGATCTAAGCGTCTATACTGTCTAAGCGGCTATACGATCTAAGAGTCTATACTGTCTAAGCGGCTATGCGATCTAAGAGTCTATACTGTGTATGCGGCTATACGATCTAAAATTCTATAATGTCCAAGGGGCTAGACTGAGTGCATATTGAATGTATACTTTTTAGTTAAACTAGACATATATATTTTACAGCTTTATTTGTGATGACGATTGGCATGGCCCGGATGAGCCAAAGGACTGCAATCATGGCAGGGGCTGTCATTCTGACTGTAGGCAATCTGCTGACCGCATTCAGCACAGACATCCTGGTGCTTTTCTTCTCATTTGGAATTATGGAAGGTGCGTATCTAATTATGCACACATGTTACTGCTTCTATTGCTCTGCTTCTGGGCTACTGCTGATGTTGATGAAGTTGTTGATGATGATGATTAAAATAAGCATTGTTAATTATTTGAAACCTTTGTTCCTGTTTTGTTTGGCTTTACGTGCCATCTATTAGTCTCGGGGTTCGTTTGAATGTCTTAAACAGTTTAACATCTTGGAATTCCTTGTTGAACACCCATTTGCTAAGCGTACATGTAAAAAATATAGACCCGACAGGTTTCAGGTCATATTGCTCTTATCACATTTTGATAAGGTAGGCTTGCCAGAGAGCTATTTCAAATTGGAGTCAAACCGGCTGTATGATGTAAAACTGTTTGAATGACGTGCAAAAATAATCAGTGAGCTTTTTCATCCATCTACAATCTTGTTTACTTTCCATATCACAGAATGATTGGTTGTTTTCCCACACCCATGCAGTTATAATGGTATAGTTGCCTACAAGTTATAGCTGGTTAAATAAAGGATGTATTTTCGAGCCATAAACCAGAACGAATCGCCAAAGCCATGGATTATTCGGTCGCAATATTTCTCAATATTTAACGATGCACATATAAATTGTAGTTCAACCACAAAACAGGATAGAGATATTGTAAAAACATTCAGAATAATGTATATAGCAATTCTTATTTTTCTTGAAACTGAAATAGTAACCCGAGTTCAAGTGACTTGATAATTCCTATTCTTCATCATCATTATTCTAATATCGATAAAAAGTGTAACGTAGGTAATTTACTTTAGGAATGGTTGATGAATTCAATTATTTAATTTCACATTATTGAGTTTGTTTAGCCCCGTCTTTTTACCCAGTGGTACATGTACTTAGACGATACCCGATTCAGAGGCAGAGTAAACTGAGAAAAATATAACACAAGATTACAAGATTATGTCACTGCAGGGTGTGTGAAGGAGGTAGTCTTTCTTTATACTCTAAATGTTCATTGATTTAACAGTTTCATCATTGTCATGTATTTATTACTATATATTATTTT
The DNA here is from genome assembly GCA_007844125.1 of Sinonovacula constricta. NCBI lineage: Eukaryota > Metazoa > Mollusca > Bivalvia > Cardiida > Solecurtidae > Sinonovacula > Sinonovacula constricta. The sequence goes on along the minus strand of RXXH01000343.1, from coordinate 69,398 downwards.
TATGTAATTAATAAAATATACACTGATATCATCATTGCAGGTTTGGCAGGATCACTCATCCACCCACCAGTGACAACAATCCTTGCTGAGTATTTCAGCAAACGCAGAGCTTTAGCCAATGGTTTGGCCTTCAGTGGGGCTAGCTTTGGTGGACTTACCTTCGCACCCATCATGACGGCCCTCTTCGAGTACTACGGCTTCTCTGGAACTCTGATGATCGTGTCCGGGATTGTTTTCCACATTCTCATCAGTGGCGCCGTCATGCGTCCTATCAATTCATTTAAGAGACGTCATAGAACGCCAAGGACTACAGAACAGTCTCCGGAGAATACTAAGCTCTGTCAAAGTGAAAATAATTCGAAAATAAACGACACAGAACTGAGTGTAGAAAGTCTAGAGTATCCTTCACGGCAATTCGTAGCAGTACACGATAGCAGTTATTTTGAAACGCAAACAAGAACAGCAGATCTTCCAAACGGTTGTAAGACACTGCCGGAATTTAAAAGGTCAGTGTCGTGCCATGACGACAAGTCTTCTATTAAAGGTAGAGGAATTTCGCCTTTATTAAGAAGACAGCGAACATTTTCCGAAGGGACTCAGGGAAAAGAAAATTATAAACTTTCTAATGAAGCAATAGATCAAAGGTCATTACGTGCTTTTGTTAAAGCCATTTCAAGGTCAAATGTAGCCATATTTGCAAGTACTGACGTAGGATTTTGTGGGTCTGTTGTGGATATATCTACAGAGAGATCACCAAAACTAGATAATATAAATGCCAAAACATTATCACCATTGTCGTGTTGGAGCGCTACGAAAATCGTCATAGGTGCAAATCTAAAAATATTATTTGATATGAGTCTTATTAAAAATCCAGTGTTTCTTATGATAATGCTAATAGCCAGTTTGTCGGCACCGGCGGCGGTTTTCTTGTCGGTCTGCCTGGTGCCTCATGGCAAGGACGTGGGCCTGACTAGCAACAAGGCCGCTGTTCTGATGTCCATTGTGGGTGGCGTCGGAATGTTCTCGAGGATCACAATGGCAATGATTGTCGACCGGAAGTTCGTCAGACTGACCACGCTCCTCGGAGAAGCATTTCTTTTTGTGGGCATTGTTGCGCATTGCGTTCGTTTCTTCTCAGACTTTGCCTCGTTAGCTGCATTTGCAGTGGTTATAGGTAGGGGACTATGTGTGTCCATTTTACTATTCATGAAATTAACTTACAATCTTTAAATAATTTGCTAAGACTTACAGGAATGCTGTAGCTTTGAATGCCAGCGACAAATCATCTGTTGCAGTAATAATCTGACTATTATTGACTAATGTCTTGTGTTAGTTCAAATGTTAATATAATGGTGTAGTTTACCTTTGTTGCCTTTGCTGTTATAAGACACAAAACATTAGACATAGATAGTATATTTATCTTGATAACTGCTTCAGCGTTAGCAAGGAGACTAATTCTCTACCTCTATTACAACTTTAACATGCGGCCTGGGTTTGAATTCAATGCCTATCGTCATTGTGAACAAAATAAATATTGATATATTTCTTTTCCGTGTTGTTAGGCCTGTGTTGCGAGATGTACCATGCCATGTACGGTGTCTTGCTAGTGGAGTATCTTAGCTTGGCCAAAATGAAGAGCGCAATGGGGTTCTCTGCGTTGTGCCAGGGCATGTCATCTTCCATCATCTTCCCTGTGGTTGGTAGGTAAAATCTGATTATCATATGATATATCATGTAAAAATATGAATAATATCTGAGCACGGCGGTTGATTACTTAATTACAATCCCACATCTGGTATTAATGTATCGTTAAACTAGAGAGTTTCTATATGGTAACCCTGTCGGGACGTGCTGTAGACATGCGAGGATATGCTTGCTTGTGCCTCTCCCCGCTGTTGCTAAGCACTGGAGCTACATACGGCAGTCCCGCAAAGCCGCGTGTGCCACTACTGTAGAGCCCGCAATGCTGCGTACGTCGCAACGGTAGTCACGCAGCCCCCACCCCACCCCTCACGACCACTCGCCTCCGGGTGACCCAGGGTCACGCTCGGGACGAAAACTCACCTGTTGGGAGGACTTCCGGCTGATGTGCGGTGCACCGATCGTATTATCCTGATCTAGACATTTGTCAGTGGTATCATTCTACCATTTGGTTGATCTCGCTATCGTGACAATGCGAGCTTTTGATAAACATTTGTTATCTTCAGGCTATCTTCGAGACGCCACTGGAAGCTACACCGCCCCATACCATTTGCTTGGCGGCCTCGCCATGTTGGTCGGAATTCTGTTCCTGTTGCTACCCATTATGCAGAAGAGAATCCATGCGAAGATAGAAAAAGAACAGCAACTCACCTGACAAGTCAAAATATGACGAAATAAAAATGTACACGAATCCAAAGTTGTATAATTTATCCCAAAATATAAGATATAAGAAAGTTGCATATTGTATACATTGTACATTAGTTTTTCTCACACGCAGTACGTTCACATAGTCACACTTCGTGACTAAACTTGTTTAAACATTATAGTATTATAACAATGATGATGCTGCTGCTGATGATAATGATTTGATAATGATGATGATATTTTAATAATATTAATTATAACAATAATAATAATGATAATAATTAGTAATAAAAATAACATTAATAATAATAATAATAATAATAATAATAATAATAATAATAATAATAATAATAATAATAATAATAATAATAATAATAATAATATAATAATAATAGTGTTATAACAAATCCCTGTCGACAGAAGGTCGCATAGACATTGTTCATAATTAACATAATAGCACAAGCTCGCCGCATTTTTGCTTATATCATAAGACAAGGGAAGTAAATATGTTGAACTGAAGAAAGAACAAAGTGTACAAGTTATTTCCCTTGTATACACACTATGCACATAAATTATAAATTATCTCTTAACACAAATATGTGTACACCGTACTAATTTACCCACTTTCTCCATATATGAAAACCCCCTATATTTAAAGCTTATACAGTAGACTTTTTCTTTTCTGTATCTCTTTATTTCCTTGATTTGGACTTTTTTTTCTAGAACATTGATAATTCGTCTGACGTAAGGCCGTCAAGGTCACCGCAGGGACATGAAGTTAGGCAATATACCGTGTGTTGTAAATAGAAGAGCAATTTCACCAGAAATGTTTTTATTCGATGGCTCTATATATAGTGAGGCTACATGGACTTTCGAGGTTATAAAACCATGGATGTGGATTGTATTTACAATATATTTGCGCTTGTGTGTTTACAAATACATCTAGCTAAGATGTAAGACAGTGCGGTATTAAAATACTCGATGCTAGCGTCCTACATAAAGGTAATAAACCATTAGTTTTATCAATACAGCATTTGACTGGCAGTAAGGCTTTAACGTCAGTTTAAATGCACAGCGTAGTAACATTTGTTACTGTTGTCGAAATATGCATATATGTAAAGTGTCAAGGTAACAGTCGTTACACTTTAATGCTATAGGCCTAGATGCGGTAATTATATATTAAAAAATCTTATCTATTTACATTCTAAAGTGATCTAATGACATGTATGTTTTCCATTCGCTGAAGTTATTCTTGATGTCTCTTTTCTTAAAATGTGGTTTCTAGAACAAATATTTTGTAAATCTCGCGTCTATTCGCTACATCGATTTTTAGATAATTGTAATGTGTACCATTGCTGACCTGACCATAAATTCAATATGCTGTTTTATTCGTATCACATAATAGATTGACATGGACATATTTAAAAATGTTCACATTGAGCAACTTCCTCATCTTGCTTAAAGATGGTATTCGACAGTTTGGACCAGTGTCCTTTTTCTGAAACAATCGTATAAAATAAAAAAAAATGTTTATGGATGTGTCCTACATATATGTGAAAAGTGCAGCATAATACACCACTCATCACTACATTTTACATGTATTGTAATGAAGGTCGTGTCCAAAATCGTCTTTGTTCAGACTATAGCGTGAGTGTACAGAATTATACCAAATTACCGAAAAAACATGTTTAACTTTTTATTAATTATATTTAATAGCAGCAGGTTGTTGCCACCTTTAATTATTAATTGATTATTTCCTAAATGTTTATATTTGTACTTGCACATGTATCTATTTTCTCATTAGCATACCAGTCGTCTTCTTTTTAACCCAGCCTGCTCAGCACAGATTGATTATGCTTCCATCGAAAGCTGTCTGAACAGGGTCTGCACTGTTACTACTGAGTCTTTAACAAAATGTATTGTTACCGTTGCATGTTGTTGTAAGCCAATAACTGTTGTAACCGTACTTACACGTAGTTAACCGAATGTTGACTCATAAATAACTAGAGTTTCTACGTACTTCAACCCTAGTTAACCGTAGCAAGTCTACGT